>SJYV01040688.1:224871-339379 GCA_006410875.1 Neotragus pygmaeus | reverse complement strand
TTCAATGAGTCAGTGATGCCATCCAACCATCTCATCCTCTGTCGTCCCCTTCTCCTCCTGCCCCCAATCCCTCCCATCATCAGAGTCTTTTCAAATGAGTCAGCTCTTTGCATCAAGTGGTCAATGAACAACCAAGACTGATCTCCTTCAGAATGGACTGGTTGGATCTCCTTGCAGTCCAAGGGACTCTCAACAGTCTTCAACACCACAGTTCAAAAGTATCAATTCTTCTGCACTCAGCTTTCTTTATAGTCCAACTCTCACATCCATACATGACCACTGGAAAAACCATAGCCTTGACTAGACGGATCTTCTTTGACAAAATAATGTTTCTGCTTTTTAATATGCTATCTAGGTTGGTCATAACTTTCCTTCCAAGGAAAAAGCGTTTTTGTTTTTGTTTTTGTTTTTGTTTTCATGGCTGCAACCACCATCTGCAGTGATTTTGGAGCCCAGAAAAATAAAGTCAGCTACTGTTTCCACTGTTTCCCCATCTATTTGCCATGAAGTGATAAGACTGGATGCCATGATCTTACTTTGCTGAATGTTGAACTTTAACCCAACTTTTTCACTCTCTTTTTTCACTTTCATCAAGAGGCTCTAGTTCTTCTTCACTTTCTGCCATAAGAGTTGGTGTCATCTGCATATCTGAGGTTACTGATATTTCTCCCAGCAATCTTGATCCCAGCTTATGCTTCATCCAGCCCAGCATTTCTCATAATGTACTCTGCATAGTCTCGCTAAAGACAGATCTTTAGCCAGACTCATCAAGGAGAAAAAAGATCAAGTGATCAAATCAATAAAATTAGAAATGAAAAAGAAATTATAATTGATATCACAAAAATACAATCACAAGAGATTACTGTGAACAATTATACACCAATAAAATGAATAGCCTATGAGACATGTATAAATTCCTTAAAATGTACAATCTCTCGAAACTGAACCAGGAAGAAATAGAAAATGTAAACAGACTGATTATCAGTAATAAAATCAATTCAGTAATCCAAAAAAATCCCAAAAAACAAAAGCCCAGGACTAGATGTCTTCACAAGTAAATTCTACAAAATATTTAAAGAAGAATTAACATCTATTCTTCTCAAACTATTCCCAATAATTGCAGAAGGAATGCTTCCAAACTCATTCTCATCAGAGACATTACCCTGATACCAAAACCAGACAAAAATATCACATACAAAAAAGAAAATTACAAGGCAATATTAATGATGAACATAGATGCAAAAAATCTCAACAAAATATTAGCAAACTGAATTCAAAACATTAAAAGAATCATAAACCATTATCAAGTGGGATTTATCCCAGGAATGCACAGATGGCATAATATCCAACAGACAACTTGATACACTGTATCAGCAAACTGAAGAATAAAAATCAAATGACCATCTCAACAAATGCAGAATAACTTTTTGACAAAATTCAACATACATTTATGATATCTTTTTAAAAAGCCTCTCAACAAAGTGGGTAAAGAGGGAACATACTTCAACATGATAAAGGTCATATATGGCAAATTCGTAGCCAACATCATAGTCAACAGTGAAAAGCTGAAAGCATTTCCTCTAAAATGAGAAACAAGATGAGGATGCTGTCTCTCTCCACTTTTATTCAAGATAATGTTGGAAGTCCTAGACACACAGGCAGTCAGAAAAAAAATAATAAAAGAAATCCAAATTGGAGAAGAAATAATATTGTCACTGTCTGCAGGTGATATAATACAATATAGAGAAAATCCTAAAGACACTATAAAAAAAGACATGAGAATTAATAAATGAATTCAGTGCAGTTTCAGGATAACAGATTAATATATAGACATTTGTTGCACTTCTATACACTAAGAACTATTAGGAAAATTAAGAATTTACAATTACATCAAAAAGAAAAAAATAACAAGGAATAAATCAAAGTAAAGAAGTAAAAGGGTTGTACTCAGAAAACTACAAGATGATGGTTAAAGAAATTGAAGGTGACACAAATGGAAAGATATACCACACTCATAAATTGAAAGAATTAATATTGTTAAAATGACAATGCTACCCAAGATAATCTACAGATTCAGTGGAATTCTGATCAAAATATCATAGATATTTTTCATAAAACAAAAACAAGTAACTTTAAAACTTGTAGAGAAACACAAAATATCCCAAATAGCCAAAGCAATCTTGAGAAAGAACAAAGCTGGAAGCATCTAGTTCCCTGATTTCAAATGATACTACAAAGTTATGGTAATAAAAACAGTATGGTATTGACAAAAAGACAGACACATTGATCAATGGACTAGAATAGAGAGTCTATAATTAAATGGTCAATTAATCTTCAACAAAAAAGATAATAACATAAAATGGGGACTAGGAAACCTCTTCCTAAGTGGTGTCGAAAAAACCTAAATAGCTACATGCAAAAAACTCAAACTGGGCTACTTTCTCATACCATGTACAAAAATAAACACAAAATAGATTAAAGACCTAAATATAAGACCTGAAACCACAAAACACCTAGAAGAAAGCTCAGGCAATATGCTCTTTGACATCAGTCTTAGCAATAGATTTTGGGATCTGTCTCTAAGACAAGGGAAATAAAAGCAAAATTAAATACATGGGACTACATCACACTACAAAACCTTCTGCACAGAAAAGGAAACTATCAACAAAGTGAAAAAGCGGCCTAATGAATGGGAGAAGATATTGGTAAGTAATGTATCTGATGAGGGGTTAATACCCAAAGTATACAAAGAATTCATACAACTTAACATCAAACAGACCAGTTGAAAAACAGAGGATCTAATTATCAGAGAATTGCAAATCAAACCACAATGAGACATCACCTGACAGGTGTAAATTTGTCAAAACGGTTGTCACTAAAAAAAAAAAAAAAAAAAAAAGACAAGAAATAATATTGAAGAGGATACAGAGTAAAGGGAAACTTTTGTGACCTATTGGTGGGAATGCAAACTGGCATAGCCACTATGGAAAACAATATGAATGTTACTCAAAGAAATTTTTAAAAGAACTACATTAGAATCCAGCAATTCTACTTCTAGCCATTCTTTGAAGAAAAATACTAATTCAAAATTTTATATGTATCCATATGTTCATTACAGCATTATTTACAAAATCCAAGATACAGAAGCAGCATAAATGTCCAGCAATGGAGGAACAGATAAAGAATACATGGCCTAGATAAACAATAGAATATTACTCAGCCATAAAAAATGAAATCTTGCCATTTGCTACAGCACGGATAGACCTAGAGGATATTATGCTACATGAATTAAGCCGGAGAGAGAAAGGCAAATACCATATGATTTCACTTCTATGTGAAATTTTAAAAATGAAACAAACAAAATGAAAACAGACTCATAGATACAGAGATCAAACAAGTATTTGCCAAAATGGAGGGAAGTTGAGTCAGGAGGCAAAATAAGTGAAGGGGATTGAGAGGTTCAAACCTCTAGTTATAAAGTAAATAAGTTATGGAGATATAACTTACAGTATAAGGAATATTGCCTATAGTATTGTAATAATTTTGTATGGGGACAGATGGTTACTAGACTTCCAGTGTCATCATTTCATAATATAAGCAATGTCAAATCCCTGTGCAGTAAAACTGAAACTAACAAAATACTGTACATCAACTATATTTTAATAAGAATGTAAATAATAGGTATATAAAAGAAGAAAGGGAATATACACACATGCATATATACCATGAAGAGTTGCTACAGAGAGAGGTCAAACAAAAGAGCATATAGCATACAGAAAAATGCTGAGACCTGGTGGTATATAATAAATTGCCAGGTCTTGAGACACATGGAGCTCCTTCCTAGGAAAGGAAGTTATCTTAAACTAATGTATGTAAGATCATGTTTTCATCTTACATAAAACTGAAGTGTGGACAATTTCTACTTTGCATTATTACTCTCACAAACCAATAGAGGAGTGCAAATTAATTTAAAAAAAAAACTTTTTAGGGAACAACTTGCAAAAATTGAAAAACTGCAATCACATTGACTCAGTAATTTCACCGGATCCTTTTCTTTTCACCTCTACTACTAGCATTGATCAAAGCCACCATCACATCTTGCCTGGACTTTCACAATGGCCTTCTTGCTGATCCCTCTGCTTCCATTCTGGCTCCAATACAATCCATGCTTCATACAGAGACTGGAGCCATTATCCTAAAATACAAATCAGATCGACCCTTTTATGCTTCTTAAATTCCCCAATGGCTGCTCATGATCCTTGGAAGGAAATCCAAATTCTTTTCATGGCTTAAAAAACCCTAGGGATTTGCTTATGTTTCTGATCTCAATCATACCACTTTCTCACACAGTAGACTTTGACCATTCTGGCCTTTTTTCTGTTCCTATCTCAGGACTTTGCATAAGCTCTTCCATCTGCCTCAAATACTCTTTATCTCTTCATCCATACAAATTTCAACTTAAATGTCAATTTTTTAAATAGACTTGACTTGACAACCCAATCAAAAGTGACTGCTTAACCACACCACTGGTATTTTAACTCTCTGGACACTATCAAGATATGCTGCCTTCTTACTTACCTATTCAATCTCTTTTTCATCACATATTTTTGAACATATATATTCATGTTGGTATACATTTAGTATTATTTGTTTGCTTATTTTTCCCCTCTCTCCACTCATTGCATGGAGTAGGCAATGGCTCCCTACTCCAGTACTCTTGCCTGGAAAATCCTACGGACGGAGGAGCCTGGTAGGCTCCAGTCCATGAAGTCACTAAGAGTCAAGCACGACTGAGAGACTTCACTTTCACTTTTCACTTTCATGCATTGGAGAAGGAAATGGCAACCCACTCCAGTATTCTTGCCTGGAGAATCCCAGGGACGGGGGAGCCTGGTGGGCTGCCCGTCTATGGGGTCGCACAGAGTCAGACACAACTGAAGTGACTTAGCAGCAGCAGCAGCCACCTATTGCAAAGATTTTAAGTTCCTAAGAATAGGGAGCTTGCTTGTTCTGTTCACCAGTATATCTCCAGCTCCAGTAACAATGCCCAGCACATAATAGGCATTTTAACAAATGAATATTTAATTCAAGCAAATAGAACCAATGAGCATTTGGCATGTACTCCAAAACTGGATCATGCTGGACCTGAAGGTGTCGAACTCTTTTATTCCACATGATCAATATTGGGGAAAGCAGAGGCTGAGAGTAAGTTCCTGCCGGATGCAAAAGCTGAACAGACTATTAAGAAGCTCATCCTTTGGCAACTATAGTACCCAAAGGCTTTCGCATTTTTTCCATCCCAGTTTCGTCATATGATTTGTATTTAGATGGAGAATAAAGATAGTTGATTGCTGTAGTAACTTTACTGACTGCTTTAAAGTTAATGCCATTTTCAATTTTTGTTTTGAAATAAAGTAAAGTTATGTCTGACTGCAAAAGGAAGGTGCTATTTAGTAATCTAAATCCATCTCTATCCTTAAAATGAGTCTCTGTCCCTAGCATTAGTTATACAACTGCCTACTCTTTGCATTTTAAGTGAATCGTAGCCACAAGGGCTTACTCAGCTGAGTTGCTTCTTAATCCTATCAACTCAACTGAGAACCATCCTTTTCCACCCACATACACTTAACTTTCAAGTCTAAAATCCAAGGAAACATTTAAATTATTAAAGTCAATCTTGTAAGACAGGATTTGTCGCACTGAAGGCAAGAAATTTAAAGAAATTCCAATGCAAATTTGAACTAACATTGGCTAAGCAAGGCTCCTTCCAAAATTAAACCAGTAAAATAATACTGGTCATGTTTGATGTCTTGTTTTAGTGACCAATTTTTAGCATTACTTTTATGTCTTAGTATTTTTATTGTTCCTATAATATGGAGTTAGTAACAGTAAAACAGTTAAATATCTATTGAGTATCTGCTATGCTTAAGCCACTACACTTTATGCTCTAGGCTTTAAAAGTAGAAAGTCAAAATTCTTGTTGTATAGGTTCTAAATCCCCTGATTCAGGACAATCAAGTACACAAGTAGATCTTACAACAGCAGTTGAAATAAGAAGGAGAAGCAGTATTAAACTGTGAACCAAAGCAATGATAGGCAGAAATTTTCAAAATTTTTAAATGGGAAGGAAGGAGATAATTTATTAGGCAGAGATGGAGGATTCCAACAAATCGCCTCATTTTTCAGGCTGACTCAAAGAGAGAAAAGTATTACACTTTTTTGGCAAAGAGTACAAATTTAGGAATAATGAGTTGTTTTGTGGAGGAAAGTGATAAATCTGGTTTGAGAAATTTTTAGCATAAGGAAACCACAAAACATGCAAATAATGATGTCTAGTAGACAGTTGGAAATGTGTAGTTAGAGCTTTGTAGCGAAGTCAGGGAGAAGAGCTGTTGAACTGGGGAGTCATTTTCAAGAAGCCATAAAAAGTTGCTACAATCTTGAATGGTAAGAACTGAATTATGGGTGTTAGGGGTATAATGAGATAAATTTGCAGTATTCTGGGAAGAATAAAAAGACACAGCAAAAGACGACAAGGGGGGAAAGAGCCAAGCAAAGAGAAACTAAAGAGCCTCTTGATGAAAGTGAAAGAGGAGAGTGAAAAAGCCGGATTAAAACTCAATATTCCAAAAAAACAAAGATCATCACATCCGGTCCCTTCACTTTATGGCAACTGGATGGAGAAACAACGAAAACAGTGACAGACTTTATTTTCTCAGGCTCTAAAATCACTGCAGATGGTGACTACAGCCATGAAATTAAAAGACCCTTGCCCCTTGGAGGAAAAGGTATGACCAACCTAGACAGCATATTAAAAAGCAGAGACATTACTTTGCTGACAAAGGTCCGTCTAGTCAAAGCTATGGTTTTTCCAGTAGTCATGTATGGATGTGAGAGTTGTACCATAAAGAGAGCTAAGCACCAAAGAATTGACGCTTTTGAACTGTGGTATTGGAGAAGACTCTTGCAAGTCCCTTGGACTGCAAGGAGATCCAACCAGTCAGTCCTAAAGGAAACCAATCCTGAAAATTCATCGGAAGGACTGATGCTGAAGGTGAAGCTCCAATACTCTGGCCACCTGATGTGAAGAGCCGACTCATTAGAATAGACCCTGACGCTGGGAAAGATTGAAGACAGAAGAAGGGGACAACAGAGAATGAGATGGTTGGATGGCATCACCGCCTCAATGGACATGAGTTTGAGCAAGCTCCAGGAGTTGGTGATAGACAGGGAAACCTGGTGTGCTGCAGTCCATGGGGTCGCAAAGAGTTGGATATGACTGAGCAACTGAACTGAACTGAAAGAACCAAGATAACATCAAAGAAACCGGAAGAGAAAAAATTTCTCATTATGAATAATGTGATCAACCCTGTCAAATGCTATAGAGATTTAAATGATTTATTTCCAAAATCACTCGGCATTACTCATCTTGGGAATATAGAGCATGTTACTTCTAATAAGAGCTACCAGCGTTAATTAATTTTCAAGCTAATAATTACATTTTAATTATCTTTTCTCATTTGAGACAGGAACATAGCCATAAAAATGATGCACCTGAGCTTGTCTGCATGGAGTTTCTCCTTTAGTAACTACATAGGTATTTGCAGATACCCCCAGTGGTGATGCTTCCGATTGCCATGGGCATTGCACACGCTTCTGTAACCATCATTTCCAAATAGATGTCACTGGTCTCAAAGCAGGAAGGCTCCTTCCCTCATTTCAATGTCCACTAGAATTCTGCTCTGTTTTCCACCTTCAATCCCTAAATGCCCCCATAACAGCTGGAGAAAGGGTTGAGAGCCAGTGTTAATGTTCTGAGGAGCATTTGCACTGAACATTCAAATCACTGGAAAAGAAAACTGAAATTCATAGGAATGAGTTTCTAAAGATCCCAGCTTTTCCTTGAGATATTTAGGAAGAAGCACCCTTTAAAATAACCTCATGTAGGCAACTTCTAATTATATATATCCTAAAACTGCCATTGTAAGTGGACGAGCTTATTATTCTGTAAATTGTTTAAAGCCATATAATGATGCCGATATTTCAGTCCATGATCACCTCTCCTAAGAGGGCATCAAAGGTTTAGAAAGTGACAGAGTAGCCTCTCCTGGTCTTGGCCTTTTGCATTTAAAAAGAAACTTTCATTTGAGATTGGCAAGGAAATCTCTGTTTTCTAATTTCTATTAGAAAAATCCCAGTTTTTCTAGTACCTACTTCACTGATAGTAGCAAAGAGAAAACTTACCATCATGGACACAGCTGGCTAACTTACTTATAAGCCTCTCCATATACATTAAATTTTCTTCTTGACCATCTTTTCCCTTCTCGAATGCTGGGTTTTTTTCCTGGAATATAAAGATAGTTGTTACTGGGTTGACCAAAAATTTTGTTTGGGTTTTTCTGCAACATTGTGCAGAACAAAACTCAGACGAACTTTTGGCCAACCCAATACTTAAATTCAAATTCAAATTTGCAAAGATAATTGTTTTAATATTAGTTAAATAATTGGGGCCTGGAAGAGAAGCCAAGGCAGCCAGGAATGTGGGAAGTGTCTTGGTAGGGTGTGGGGTGGTTGGAAGAGGCCTCAAAACACAACCATTTGACAACTGGAGTAAAGACAGGTATATCAGTATCTTTTAAACAATACAAGTATGACCAATAGTATGGTCACAGGGGTTCCTACTAGAGGAATTTCTACCCTGAGCAAACTTTTTCTTTAAAAATGTTTTCTCTGATATTCCAATTCTTATTTGTTGAAACACAAGAAAAGCATTCCATATGCTCTTCTCTACTTGCCAGGTTAAACCTACTAAAAATGACATATTTATATACCATGACTCAGCTCTGGCCAGTTTGAAAAAGAAGCATGAAGTAAGCACATGGAGCTGTTTTCCATTACTCATGACTTTGCCATCCCTCAACCTTCTCTCTCCCCTACCACTCACCTTGAAAATGCACCCAAGCCAAAAGGCCAGAAATTTGTCCACAGAAACTCTTGAGTTAAATAATTCAGAAATTTCCTGTGAACATAAATCGAAGGTATAGAGGTAGAGAATTGGTATGGAAAGGAAGAACAATTTCTTTTTGATTATGATTGGCATGAGCATACATCCTGGATGCCATAATTTCAAATCACTTGTATCATTTATTTTAATATTATGTTCACCATTTTTTGGTTTAGTCACTATTGCCTGTAACTATGATGCATATAGCAAATCTTACTTATGCTCTGAGAAAATAAGAAAGTCAAATATGAGAATAAATGCATGGTGAAAGGTAAAGAGGCTTGGTATCTACTTGGTTAAGATACTTCCTTTGTGCTTTGTAAATTAATCAGGAAATTCTGAAATAAAGGACTTGGAGTCCATCTTTTAACTTTAAATGACCAGTCGTTCAGGCAGACCATGCAAGAGAACATATATTTTCCGGAGAGAAGTCAGCTGAGGCAAAGTCAATGTATGTGTGACCACTTCTCAGTTGCAGACTGACACATTGACACTTGAAAATACAAAATTTTAATACATTTCCATCCACATGGTTTCTCTTTACTTGATGTCTGCAAACTCAACCTATGTTTTTAAAACCCAAATAAAATTAGTTACTTTTTAATAATATCTAGACCTACATTCTGTTTTTTTTTTTTTTCAAAGAAAACACACCACCCTTGATCTATAAAATTACAAAATATAAGGCTGCAAGTAAGTCTTCTACTAACACAGCAAATATGTTTTCCTGTCTACTGAAGGCTCAGCTTTTTATTCTGCACCTTCATTTCACAGATGAGAAAACTAAAACCCAGAGATTTAAAAGGTCTTAACCAAGTTCACCAGCAAGAACAAATTTGTTTAAAAGACAGAAGTAGGATGAGTCTATAAAAACTAATTCAGTTTAAATCCAGTTATTAATATAGTTGGTTTTCTTCTTTGGAGACGTTAAGGAAATATTCAGGTAGAAATTAAAATGCTGTTACAGTCAGGCAGTGTGTATCCTGACACACACAAAGAGCTTTTAAAAAGATCATTTCAAGAATAACTATACTTAGATGTTTTAGATTCCTGTAATTAAAAATAAGGCCCTTAGATCAGCAGCACCTGGGAGCATGTTAGAACTGCAGACTTTGAGGCCCCACTCTATAGTACTTATGCAGTTTAACAATATCCACAGGTGATGTGTATACACATTAAACTTTAAAAAGCACCATTTTAGATAATCTTGGAAATGACTTCTAATATTAAAAATGTATGTGTTAAAATGTGTGTATTTAAATGATTTCTAAACTGTTTTATTATTCAAAGTAATTCTGGGATTAATATCTTCATAAAGTAAAGAATCCCTTCAAACATAGACTGTCTCCAATTTATTTTAGGTATCAATAGGAAGTTTTTACATGTGGACTTCATATTGCATAAGTTGAGGTCATGCAAAGATTCACAAAAGTAGAAGTATGAAGAAATAAAATGCCCTCAAAAGAAAATATCAAACTAGCAACACATAGGTTGTTATTTGAAAATGCACTGGCTCTACAATTTGCTAGTTCAAAGCTACAAATAGAATTTATTTTAATTTAGTCAGAAGTTGGATGAAATTACTTTTTCACTATGGACAAGAACCTTTGTAAGTTAATTCTGAAGTGGAAAAAATTCTTTCTAAAGAAAAACATTATTTTACATATTTACAAGTCTATTTTCATGCATATAATTGCTACATAAGCAAGGGCGTGTATTGTTATGTTTGCACACTTGACTAATTACAAATGATTCTTGGCTGGTAATTAAAGTAACTTTTAAAAGGCAACATTTAGTTTACTTGGTTTGCTTGCCTCTGCACATAAAAATAATAAAACTTTTTAAAGACTATAGACTATTCACAAATTTAGATAAGTCCAATTAGGCTGCGTTACTAAATTTTAATCAATTCCCTCTTAATACCTGAATCCTTTCTGCCTCCAACTAAGATCCTTTGAAAGTGCTTAAGGACAATACTACCATTTCTATTTTATGAACTTATAAATATCTAAACTAAATACAGAGTATAACATGTCTCCAAAGTAAACAATCTCCTGCATGTAAATAAGATCAATGTCTTAACCCATAGGTTCAATATTTTTTTTTTATAAAGCAAAAATCTTTCAAGGATTTTCTTTTTAAAGTCTTTACAGCCTTAAATGTACAATTTTATTACTTTTCGGTACATGTTGTCTTATAAGGGCCCTTAAACAAGAACTGCGTTTTTAGCAGCTGTCTGCTGTCTGCAGTGATAGGCTTTGGTGAATATTTTGAGAGCGTTGCATAAAATAAAGATATTCCATGTAAAATAAAAACTAGTTGTACTACTGTGATGCAGATCGTTTTTGAGCATAACAACAAAAGGACTATATTATATCCCTGAAACGTCCCCAGCATTTTTTTCCACTACACTCCTTTAGAAAGACATCATGTATACCCTAGCAAATATGATTTTTTTCTGACTTCTTAGGCTGTCTCTGAACTTTAAGGTTTCCAAACAGCATGACATACAATTTTGGTCATGCGTACAGCCTGGGCTCTTATTGCACTTAAGTCTAAACTTTTATATTTATTTCATGTATTTAAAATTGTTCACTAAATAGAGAATCCTAAGGTCATTAACAACAAACATCTGCTGACCCTTTGCTTTTTATCTGTGACACAGCTAATAAAGTATACTCTATCATTCATTCAGTGGCAGTATGTAACATCATCCTTCTAAATTCCTAAAAGAAAGTTATGTCCAGAATTAATGTGAAAAAAAAAAGTGTTAAAGAGTGCATTCCTTGCTTCTGTGAATATGTTATTTATAGCAATCTGAACGAAAATGACAGCAAAATATTTTCTGACCTTGTCCGAAGTGCTAGGCAGTGTTGAAGAGTGGGTTAAGAAGGAAGAGAGTTGAAAGTAAACAGTGCTTGTACAGATTGTCTCCCAGGACACTCTTTTATGAAGATCCTACGGAAAAGAAATTTTCTTCTGACTGCTTGTGCTGTGTAAATATTACCTCAGATAAATGCCGCATTTGAACTAAATAAGTCTGCAAAAACATAAGACTGTTTCATGTTGGTTTCCTTAGTTTTTCTGCATTAATTCAAAATTCAAGCCACGAATAAAACACTCAATAAAACAGCATTCATGACTTCATACAGTGAGGATGATATTTTCCTTTATAAATGCCACATAAAGTCTGTGGTAAATTTTTAAATAGAAAAATCGTGAAAATCCCAACATAACCACGGATTGCCCTCCATCGCCTGTCCAATAAATTCTAACTTTAGGTTTGTACTATTTGACAGAAATCCTTCACAGTATTGAGGGGGAAAGTAGCTTTTTGTTTCTTATACATTTGTCTCTGTCAGCTTCTCTTTTTCCATTGAGAATGCATTGAGAATAAACACTACAATTCATATCTGCATAGGAAATGTTTGAAGAGTATGTTTTCTTCAGAAGTGATGCTAAAAAAATCTAAAAAGGAATTCACCATTCAGGAAGAAAAGAAACAAATGAAGATAAATTTTTAATGTATATGTAGTTATCAAAAATATATTGGAGCCTAGTATATATAACTGATTCACTTTGCTGTACAGCAGNACATATATATATATATATATATATATACCCAAGTATATATATATATACACTGGTGCCTAATTTTTCACAAAAATAATCATAACAATAAAGAACAAAAACAATATCTACTTTAAATTATTATTAAATGTTACAGTCATAAATGAGGATCTATTTATTAAACCTAGAAGGTTAAAACCTGACTTGTATATGCTATATGTTAGAGTATAAGTTATTCAATTACCAAAAGTAGCAATTGCCAGAAAAATGTAAAGAATTCTTTTAAATTAGTTGCAAAAATATTGCATTTAACTTGACATTAAAGTATTAGAAATAGTAAGAATTCATGCTTGGAACTTATAAGAAAAGGAAAACCCTGTTGTCACATATTATATGTGCTGTGCTTAGTCACTCAGTCATGTCCAACTCTGTGACCCTATGACTGACAAGAAAATATCAGTGGGAAATTTTCAGCCTAAAAAAAGATAAGAACAGGTAGCTATTATTATAACTGTTATGTATTCTGAGTATATAGAGGCAATAGCTCCTTTGGCTAACTAAGTAACATGCTGAAATACAATCACTGAGAGAGACTAGCCCCTCTGTTGTATGTAACATGAAATACTAACATTTCTTCTTCATTAACTGAAGCGNTAGCTATTATTATAACTGTTATGTATTCTGAGTATATAGAGGCAATAGCTCCTTTGGCTAACTAAGTAACATGCTGAAATACAATCACTGAGAGAGACTAGCCCCTCTGTTGTATGTAACATGAAATACTAACATTTCTTCTTCATTAACTGAAGCGAATTATCACATTTGTATTTCATGATATTATTGCTCCTCATACAGCAAGCTTCTAGATCTTTCCATATCACATACTCAGTACTATTTCTCCTTTTTTCTTATTTCTGCAGTTATTTGGATAAAGATTCTGAGAGGAAGAAACATTTCATGCACATGCAATATTTCCTATTCATGTTTGAGAGACTGAGTCTGGTTTTCCAGTTCCCAAGAAGAGAGCTAGGAAAATTAAATAATAAAACAAAATAATGTATTAACATATTGATCTTAAGAAATACTTCTTATTTCTATGTCCTGGATGAAACATCTAATTTCCAGACAATGAACATAGGAAACACGAAAAAGCAAAATACTGCATTCAAGAGTGGAAGAAAAGATTTGTCACACGGCAGGTATTTCCCCGTTGACCAATTAAAATAAGAAACCCCATCTTTCCTTCTTTAACTGGAAGATGGCCACAACAAAGGATTTTTGAGCAGGAGACAAAATAGAAGCAAACTGATGAGCATCTTCAAGACTTCTCGGGGACATTAAACAGCCTCCTATCAAAGACCAGACAGAAGAAACACTCGGATACGCTTCATGGTTTTTGGACGACATGGCATCTTGGGGAGGAACTAGCAATTCTGTCCTTTGAGACCAGAGTAAAAAGCCATATATTCAACCATTTCAAATCCACTTCAGGAAAGCAAAAAAAAGAGTATACAAAGTGCATAGTTCATTAAAGCTGCCATTTTCCTTCTTTTAAATGTCTCACATGACCCCCATGATAAAAATTAATTACAACAGTAATATTTACAGCCAAAAATGAGTATGGATTATATTTTGACATCTGGTTTTGATGCTGTCAGAGCTCATTATCTCTTAGTCTCACCCTTTATTTTGCTATTGAGTTGGGCAGTTTATTGGCTTTCTAAATGCAATTTATTTTTTCTTTATTTGCACATTAATTATTAAAAAAACAAAACAACAAAAAAAAGAATGTTAAACAGTACCAACACAGAAAGAGAGGTTTTCTGAGGTAGCTTGTTTTCTGTAACTCTTATAATTAAAATGTGAGGAAAGTGGACAAGTATCACTTTCAAGAATATGAGGCAATAAACAAGAGAGAAGAAGTTAAAAATACAAAGTGATGTGAGCTATCAATGCTGCATACTGAGTGCTCATTACAACTACTAAAAGTTATTCATTGCAAATGTATTATAGCCCATAGCTTAAATAAACACTGATTACCCCTGAATCAGCCGAAGGACAAACTGAAAGCAAAGTATATGCGGACATCTAGTCTCTTTAAAAAATCAGCCAATTGTAAACATAGTCTAGTTACAAAGCATGTTTTCAAAAGTTATTCACAGTCTTTGCTTATTAAAAAGTGAGGGTCTATTGAGAACATGGATGATATAGACTAAGCCAGCAACCATCAAAATGTTCCAGTGTCCCTAATGTCTAAAATCGTAATTTAGTTATCATTTCTCGGCTTCATTAAATAATTTTCTATAGAGGTAATCACGTGTTTTATTTCTTTTCCAATGTGGGAAACTTGAACTCATAGAATTGGAACTAATAAAATCTGGGGAAGGGAAATCTAAATTATAAACCATTCTTTTACTGATTCCATGACTTATCCTTGGCAAAATTAAGTCCATCCTCCCACCATAAGCCACAAGAAAATTATTTATAATTTGTAGGTGTTAGTGACTTAATAGAGCACATATTCTCCTTGGATGTTTGCATTTTAAAAGAAAAGTTAAAGACAAAAAGCCTAATGTAAAATAATAAACTGTTAATAAGATTCCTCTAGAACATGGTGAAAGGAGATTGTTTCTCCTGAGAGACTGGCATAATTTATCTCTATGGATGATAAAAAGTAATTTGCTTTGATGTAAGCCTTTACATAGAGACCAGATAAATAACAAGGTCCTACTGGATAGCACAGAGAACTATATTCAATATCCTTTGGTAAACCATAATGGGAAAGAATATTTTTAAATTAATACATACATGTATAACTGAACACATTGTTGTACAGCAGTAATCAACACATTGTAAATCAACTATGTTTCAATAAAACTTTTTAAATAATAATAATAATTTGCTTTGAGTGTCAAAAATAATATAGCTAAATGTACAGACCACCTTTATTCATTTTTTAGGCTCCTATCCTGTATTTTTCCTATTCCTGACCTCCTATTATAATTTATATTTTCTCAGGTCCTGAATGTTTGTAAATTGCCCTACTCTCTGGAGATTAAAGCTACATACGTAACACCAGCATTACCTGTCTCTTCCAAAATTCGGTCTCTACAATCACCACCACCCAATCCCACAGTCTGGCAGCTTTCCCTTTTCAGGTTTCCTCTTTGCACACTTTAGCTTCCGTATGTAAACCATAGATTCTCCTTCTGCTTGAAGAAAAATTAACTCAGAGTGATTCTTACAAAATTGTGAAAAAAGATCAGTCTGTGGTCTTTCCCTCTGTCCTCTTAGATTCCTGGTGTCGGGTTATAGGACCCCTATTCAGGAGCTTCAGCCCCTGCCTCCCCTTAGCTCCTCCGCCTCCATTCACCAAACCTGCCCATTCGTGCTCCAAAATGTGTTGAGAATTGCTCATTTCAATAATAAAATAACTCTGTAGCAAAGCTTGAAATGACTTTATATAGTTTGCTCTCTTAGGGTGATCTTGACATTGAACCAAGTCAAATTTCTCTTCAGATGCAGATGGGTGGTGTTTTATAATTTACACAGGACTTGCACTTTATCTGGAGAAGGAAATGGCAACCCACTCCAATATTCTTACTTGGAAAATCCCATGGACGGAGGAACCTGGTAGGCTACAGCCCATGGGGTCGCAAAGAGTCGAACACGACTGAGTGATTTCATTTGCACTTTGCACTTTATCCCGTTTACTCAAGTAAAAAATAATTATAATAACAAAATTTATAGTAAGACGGACATGTTTCTTAAAACACATTTGGTATAGAATTCACATTACTTGTACTTTATTTTAAATATTTTCTGGAAAAACACTCCAAAGGAACACGAGTTAGTCTCTCTTCTTATCAAATAGGAATGGGGTTGGTTTTCTTTAATTTTTTTTTCATATTAAATAAGAGCATTAATTGGTCTAAATATTCCTGGTGGAGTTTCCACATTTCTAATTAAATCTCAAACAGGCCCAACTTCTTAGAAAACACGTGTAGCAATGCCCTAAGTCTAAACTAAAACAGAGGAGATGTTGTTTCTCAATGAAAGTCAAGCACTGTTGACAAGCCTTCCTAAATTTCAAGTCAGTCCACCCTCAGGTAACACAGCAGTTTTCCATTCAGGGTCAGCTGCTGGCTTTCCAAATGTTGAAGATTCTCATTTTGCCCTTTGTATCATTTTAACAAGTAAGTAGTATGCTTAGGCACCTTTCTTCATGATCCTAATTTCCTCTCATTAGCTTTTTAACTCTGTGATACTCAAAATTCATTCCTCTTTGTTTTCAGAAAACATTTTTAAACAACTTGAAGTTAACATGAAAAGGTTCTACTTGTTTAATATTTGTGTTAGTTGAAAAATAATTTCTCTAAAGTTCTATATTGGGAAATAAACTACTTCTTTCTACTTCTCAATATATTCAAAGTGGGTTTAATGAATCTTATTCCCGTATTTAAAGTTTTAAGAAATAGTAATTAATCACCATTATTTAGCAAGCGACAATTATGGGGACAATTGTTTCAATAAATCAACTCAAAAGATCTCACAAGAGAAAGGGTTTTCTGGGTTAACACTGTGAAAACTTTACAATCTTTAATTGCTTCCTGATTATTCTACTATTAATTATTTAAATGACAAACCTCAGCAAAAGTACAGATGACATTTTACATTTGTCCAAGTCACTAACTTAATAACCAGATAAGAAAGCAGTAGAAAGATAAAACATGTCATTTTCCTCAACACTGAAATGAAATCTTTCAGAAACTCATGTATACATGAAAAATCACTTACTTGATTATGCACTCAACCATTATTTTGAAAATTCATCAAAACAATTGGAGTCTTAAAACAAATTTTTTTTTTAACATTATGAAATTTTGTCTGGGTTTGGAAGGCACTATTATATGATGATACAAACTATGGAACTATAATCATAGTTTCTATCAATGAAGAAATTTTATTTTGGTGGAAAGCTTGCAGTTAGGCCCACCAAAAACTGTTACTTTAGAACAACCTATAACTAAGCAATTACTTATCGATGGATTTCCAGCTGTTCAATGGAAAACGAAGTAATTTTTGCCCACACAAATAATACATGCCAATAATTTAAGATTGATTGCTACAGTATTTGAGATTTTCTTTAACACTGCTTAGAACTGACATTTTAAATTATTATTAAAATGACAGTTGGTCACAATATCAGTCAATTTAATCAAAGTTAGGAAACCAACATAAGTGGATAGGCAGTAGACGCTGACAATAACATTGGTTTGGAGGTGGAGAAGTACAAATTATTTTTTTAATGAAATAAAAAAATCTCTAAAGCATATTTCAAATAGAAATCATATGACCCAAAGAAGTTCTTTGCACATATAAAAATGCTTCCAAACTAACGTGTATATGTAGAATCATTACCTGTAGAACTTATATTTGGTTTATGGGAAAAGTTGTCAAATTCCCCTGAAAAACATTTCAGTCTACTATTAAACACTAACTATATAGAAAGCACTTAATGAAATAGCTAGATTTTCAGTTGGTAACTTTAAGACTTGGAAAAAATTAAATTCAGTACTGCAAATAAAAAGAATTAATTTTTCTTCCTACCCACAAAAAAATTTTCATCGTGCTTCTGAATCTGTGCCACTTCCTGCCTGAAATACTTATTTAGAACTGCTGTTTTGCGTTAACTGTTTTTCAAATTTCACTAGATGATCTCAAAAACCAATTGGGATTTAAATCATCATGAATAATAATAGAGTCAGATTGATGTGCAGTTAAAGCAAAGATAACTTACGTCTGTGACACCAGTTATAAATAATAGAACATTAAAGAGTTTATTAGAAGAAAAATTGCCTGAAAACTGAAATTAACCTTCTAGAATTTCTCATACAGACCAAATTATTCTACAAAACCAAAGCCAATATCCAAGTCTGTTTTTAAAAATCACCCATTCAAAAATTTTCCTTCTCTTTTAGAATTTTTAAATAGTCTCTTGTCCTCTTTTGTGTTTTAGCTGAATTTGTGCTGTACATCATTGTTTCAGCTTAAAAACCTCCTGTGTGGCAGTGGGTTTTGCAGCCCAGAGAAAGGCGATGAACATTGTTGAATTCGGTGCAGTGCATTTGGTAACACAAGGAGAGCATGAATAATATTTGGAGATCTAGCACACCTTAGTGGAAACAATTATAACTACAACTACTTTGAAGCTATTTAAATGTCAAATTCCATTGTTTTAGTGAAAATCCATTTTTTCTAAATAGATGAACCTTGTTCAGGCTTTCTTCCCCTTAACTTTAATGTGTTTCTTTCCCAAACACCCCTGATAAGAAGATAAATTTGATCATTAATTTCTAAAAGAAGAAACCATCGTTTCTTTTCAGAATATCTATAAATATCTGTACAACTCCCATAAGGCTATCAAATTAGTGACAATGCCTTGTTTACCACCATGGTCAAGTGCAAGGTGTCAGATTTTTCTTGTTAAATGAGAGCTGTGCATTTGATCTGCAAAAGCTTGTCAGTTCAGTTCTTAGGATACTTGAGAGACTTGGTTTCAGATAATTTCAGCATGTTCTACCATTAATGTCTGACCCCCTTTACTTCATAGTACTAAAATGTTATCAATAAGAAAAGAGATGACATCACAAATATCCATTCTAGTATCCAGACAATTTCCAGAGCTTTAGAGCTGAGATAGGTAAAACATTCAAAACTAAGCATAGAGACTTTCCTGGTGGTCCAGTGATTAAGACTTCACCTTCTAATGCAGGGAGTGCAGGTTCGATCCCTTGCGGGGAGCTAAGATGCCACATGCCTTGCCGCCAAAAAAACAGGACACAAACAATAGAAGCAATATTGTAACGAATTCAAGAAAGACTTTTAAAATGGTCCACATCAAAAAAACAATCTTAAAAAAGAATAATAAGTATAAAGCATTAATTTTAAAACATGAGGAGAATTAGTCCTGGTCACATATACTTCCATGTATACATATATTTCTAGAAATTAGAATATGATATTTATAGAGCCATAGGTAAAACACACTTGTTTATTATTGGCATTTCAACCACACGACTGAAAACTAGGAAGGAAATAAATTGCTATTCAGTCACTAAGTGTTGTCCGACTCTTTATGACCCCATGAACTGCAGCACACCAGGCTTCTCTGTCCTTCACCATCCCCCAGAACTTGTTCAAACTCATGTCCATTGAATCGGTGATGCCATCCAATCATCTCACCCTCTGCTGTTCCCTTCTCCTGCTGCCCTCAATCTTTCCCAGTATCAGGATCTTTTTATAATGAGTCAGCTCTTCACATCAGGTGGCCAAAATATTGGAGCTTCATCTTCAGCATCAGTCCTTCCAATGAATATTCAGGATTGATTTCCTTTTGGATTGACTGGTTGGATCTCCTTGCAGTCCAAGGGATTCTCAAGAGTCTTCTCCAACACTACATTTCAAAAGCGTCAGTTCTTCGACACTCAGCCTTCTTTTTGATCAAACTCTCACATCCATACATGACTACTGGAAAAACCATAGTTTTGACTAGATGGACCTTTGTCAGCAAAGTAACGTCTCTGCTTTTTAATATGCTGTCTAGGTTGGTCATAGTCTTTTTTCCAAGGAGCAAGAGTGTTATTTTCATGGCTACAGTCACCATCTTAGTCAGAGAATTAATATCCTTCATTTCACAGGGCAACTAAGCCTGCATGCCACAACCACTGACCTCACATGCCACAACAAACACCCAAAAAATGGGAAAAAAAAAAAAAACACCTTTCCTTTTGGGGAGTTCTCACGTGATTTGGAGTACTGCATGCTGTGGTCATTGTCCAAAATTGTAACAATCTCTGTGACAAACAAATATGGAAGATCAACGAAGCTAGTAGAGGGTGCAGTCCTTGTCAAAGAAAGCAAGAAAATGGCAAAAAAACTTAACACTAAGAGGGGAATGAGACAACCAGTCTCATAGTCTCATCCAAGTGGGACTTAGTAAGTTTTCACAAGTCCCTGGAAATTTGGAAGGCTGCACATGGGCAAGGGACACCAAAAAGGGCCCTAACTATCCACTCATCCCTGGATGAACATGGGGCCTGTGTGGTCACAAAAGAGATGTGGGAGGGCCTGGTAGGATGCAAAAGCTGGGACAGATGTAAAATGTCTGAATTTTGAGTATGCTCCCAGACACAGTCTGATCAATAGGAAAGTGGGGATGAGTCTTCCTGGCTCAAGGGGTTTGAGCACAATTTCTGAACACTCACTGGCTGACCACAGAGCTATACTGTCACAGTGGTGGACCCCTAGGAAGCCAAGCTGAAATATACAAATGAGAATGTTTTACACACCGAGCATAAATATCAAAGTGCACACAATGTGAAAGAGAACAGACTCCATATATTTTGTCCAGGGAAGTTGCTAAACAACACACATATGCACAGAGCAGCAATAGCAATAATCTAGTGGGTGGAGAAGAGGGGGTGAGAAAAGAGAATCTAGATTTTCTACCATGTATTATCAAATATGCCTAGTTATTTAAAATCAAGACATGTAAAGAAACAGGAAAAGGTGGCCCATGATAGTCAGCAGAAAACATCTCAGAGGGTACTGAGATGTTAGACGTCACAAAGAATTCTAGGCATAATTATAAATATATTTAATTATAACTATGTTTAAAGAACAAAATAAAACCATAGTTAAGGAATTGCAAATAAGTATGATGACAATGAATATCAGTCTCAATAAAAATTGAAATTTTATTCTTTCTAAAAATTGAAAGTATAAAAAGGAACCAAATAGAAAAACTGTAAAGTTGAAAAATATAATGACTGCAAGGAGCATTTCACCAAAATGATTCAAGAGTAGATTTGAGATGGCAGCAAAAAATAATCATTATTTATTATCAGTAGTCTTGAAAACAGATCAATAGAAATGATCTAATGTGAAGAACCTATGGGGGAAAGATAAAGAGAATGAATAGAAGTGGTCAAATAGAATAAACACAGAGTGATCCATTCTTAGGTATATCAGAGAACAAGAATGGCAATTGATAGAAAAGAGAATAAGAAAGCCTGTATATGATCTTCAAAAATGCAATAGTTTGTGGCTATTCCACTTAATCAGAAACAATACTACCTTATTTGAATTGTCCTTGCTGTCATCCCAGCATTTAAGAACAGAACAGTAATTGGATTTCACAATAAACAAAACTAAATCCCTAAAATCTAACTTAATATTTTAATGTTTTCCTTTCAGCTTCAGTGTGATATAACTGACATACAGCACTGTGTAAATCTAAGGTATACAGCATAATGATTTGACTTATATCCATCAGGAAATAATTACAATAAGTTTAGTAAACATCCATCATCTCATATAGATACAAAATAAAGGGGAAAAATATTTTTCCTTGTGATGAGCACTCAGGATTTACTCTCATAGCATTTGTCTATAATATACAGTTGTGTTAATGATATTTACTAGAAGCTCATATCCCTAGTATTTATTTACCTTATAACTGCAAGTTTGTACCTTTTAATCACCTCCATCCAATTATCCCTTCTATGTGCCATCAAGTGATAGGACCGAATGCCATGATCTTACACTTTTTAATGTTGAATTTTAAACCACCTTTTTCACTCTCTTCTTTCACCCTCATTGAAAGTTCTTTAGTTCCTCTTTACTTTCTGCCATTAGAGTGGCATCATCTCCATAACTGAGGTTGCAGGAGAATTGATACTTTCGAATCATGGTACTAGAGAAGACTCTTGAGAGTTCCTTGGACAGCAGGAAGACCAAACCAGTCAATCTTAAAGGAAATCAATCCTGAATATTCATTGGAAGAGCTGATGCTAAAGCTGAAGCTCTAACACTTTGGCCATCTGATGCGAAGAACTGACTCATTGGAAAAGACCCTGATGCTGGGAAAGATTGAAGGCAAAAGGAGAAGGAGGCGGCAGAAGATAAGATAGTTAGATAGCATCACCAACTCAATGGACTTGAATTTGAGCAAACTCTGAGAGAGAGTGAAGGACAGAGGAGCCTGGGGTGCATGGGGTCACAAAGAGTCAGACATGACCTGGCAAATGAACAACAATAACAAATCCAATTACCCAACTCCCTATGCCACCTCTGGTAACCACAAATCTGATCTCTTTTCTATGAGTTAGTTTGGTTGGTTGGTTAGTTTTGAAGTATAACTGACCTTAATCACTCTGTTCATTCCTGGCACACAACATGATGATTTGCTATTTCTATACATTACAAAATGATCACAGGTATGAAACACAGTATGGGAAATAAAATGAACAAAGATGTCATATCTTTGTATGGTGACAGATGGTAACTAGACATCTTGGATCATTTTGTAATGCACAAAAATATCTAACTTAATCTTTTAATCAAATAATTAGTATAAATATATGTGACAGCCATCTCACTTTTAAATTACTTTTTGAAGTAGACAAGGAGGATAAATAGGTAGAAGTGACGAGTCTTGTCTTGGGTTTGGATCCAAAACTAAATATGTCACCACCACTGCCTTCACTATTTCATGCTGAAACGTTCTGATATGCTCTCCTTCAGGACAGATACATTCTCAAACAATCTCATTAACAGTATCCAGAGGCCTTTACAACTATAATTAATGTGCAATTTTAAAAGGGTCAGAGGTATGTCATTTTTTTATAAGATGAAGGAAAGAAGAATGCTAAAGGAAAGTTAGGAAAGAGACCTGGTAAATCACAAAGAGATTCTCAGGCAAATTAATTTCAGAAGAGGGATTATGAATATTGCAGATACAGTAATTATTAATAATTTTCTTACTATGCCATAAATTCCCCATCCTCTTGTCATCTATGACCTTGTGTTCTCTTACCTTACAACAAGTGAATCCCGAGCTTTCTTTCTAGGCTGAGGCATATAATCCATCCAATCTACCCTTTCCAATAAAGCCAAAATGATTCATGCAAAAATGTAGGTCTCCCCAGTTATCTGCCTTAAATCCATCAGTCGTTCATTCGTGTCCGACTCTTTGCAACCCCATGAATCGCAGCATGTCAGGCCTCCCTGTCCATCACCAACTCTCAGAGTCTACTCAAACCCATGTCCATCGAGTTGGTGATGCCATCCAGCCATCTCATCCTCTATCATCCCCTTCTCCTTCTGCCCCCAATCCTTCCCAGCATCAGAGTCTTTTCCAATGAGTCAACTCTTCACATGAGGTGCCTAAAGTATTAGAATTTCAGCTTTAACATCAGTCCTTTCAATGAACACCCAGGACTGATCTTCTTTAGGATGGACTGGTTGGATCTTCTTGTAGTCCAAGGGACTCTCAAGAGTCTTCTCCAACACCACAGTTCAAAACCATTCAATTCTTCAGCACTCAGCTTTCTTCACAATCCAACTCTCACATCCATACATGATCACTGGAAAAACCATAGCCTTGACTAGATGGACCTTTGCCGGCAATGTAATGTCTCTGCTTTTCAATATGCTATCTAGGTTGGTCATAACTTTCCTTCCAAGCAGTAAGCGTCTTTTAATTTCATGGCTGCAGTCAATATCTGCAGTGATTTTGGAGCCCAGAAAAATAAAATCTGTCACTGTTTCCACTGTTTCCCCATCTATTCACCATGAAGTGATGGGACCAGATGCCATGATCTCAATTTTCTGAATGTTGAGCTTTTAAGACAACTTTTTCACTCTCCTCCTTCACTTTCATCAAGAGGCTTTTTAGTTCCTCTTCACTTTCTGCCACAAGGGTGGTATCATCTGCATACCTGAGGTTATTGGTATTTCTCCCGGCAATCTTGATTCCAGCTTGTGCTTCTTCCAGCCCAGTGTTTCTCATGATATACTGTACATATAAGTCAAATAAGCAGGGTGATGCATCAGCAACACTTCAATTACCTTAAGATGATATTCAAATCCTTTCACATGGTGTACAAGTCCCTTCATAGTCTGCCCCACTCTCTGTCTCCAGGCTAGATACTAATCTCTCTGCTAAGTCACTCTGTGCGACCCCATAGACGGCAGCCCATCAGGCTCCCCCGTCCCTGGGATTCTCCAGGCAAGAACACTGGAGTGGGTTGCCATTTCCTTCTCCAATGCATGAAAGTAAAAAGTGAAAGTGAAGTCGCTCAGTCGTGTCCAACTCTTAGCGACCCCATGGACTGCAGCCTACCAGTCTCCTTTGTCCATGGGATTTTCCAGGCAAGAGTACTGGAGTGGGGTGCCATTAATCTCTCTAATCTCTCTGTATATCTATCTCTCTACCTCAGTCTCACACATACTCACATACAAGTAGCTCAGTTGCAGGCATCCTGAAGTTCTTTCAGTCCCCTAAACATACTGTGTTTTTTCTTGTATTTGGACCATTACAAGCAGTGTTCCTCTCATTTGAATGCTTCCTCCTCTCTCTTCATCATTAAACTATTCCTATTTATCCTTTGAACACACTTTCCAGTTCCCCTTAACCAGTCATTCAGTCATGTCCAACTCTTTGTGATCCCATGGGTTCCTCTCTCCATGGAATTCCCCAGGCAAAAATACTAGAGTGAGTAACCATTTCCTTTTCCAAGAGTTCTTCCCAACCCAGGGATCGAACCTGGGTCTCCCAGATTGCAGGCAGATTTTTACCATCAGAGTCATTTGATAAGTCCAAGTCCTTCTTGGTACTCCCATATGCTTTAATAATTCACAAACACGTTAGGACTTGTTTGCTTCTCTTTACCTCCATTAAAATGTAAACTCTAAGAAACTTGGGACTCTATTCACCACTAAATCCCCAGGACTTATAAAGAATCTATTGCATGCTTTTATTGAATGCGTGAAAGGATATTACTGCACTACGTACCTGAATGTAAAAGACTTTTTTTTGTACAAAAATAATATTGTACTATTTACCAGCTGAATAAGAGCTTCCCTGATAGCTCAGTTGGTAAAGAATCCACTTGCAATGCAGGAGACCCCAGTTCGATTCCTGGGTCGGGAAGATCCACTGGAGAAGGGATAGGCTACCCATTCCAGTATTCTTGAACTTCCCTTGTGGCTCAGCTGGTAAAGAATCCACCTGCTATGCTGGAGACCTGGGTTGGAGACCTGGGTTAGGAAGATCCCCAAAAGAGGGAAAGGCTACCCACTCCAGTATTCTTGTCTGGAGAATTCCATGGACCAAAGAGTTGGACACAACTGAGTGGTTTTCACTTTCATTTTACCATCTGAATAATTTAGGGCAATATCATACTTCATTTAGATCAATTTGGAAGGCATTTGGTTAAATATTTTTCTTTTCCTAACTATTCTATCTATTCTTTTATTCCCTTCTTAGTATGGAAACTCCTGAGAGCACTTTATATTTCTGAAAGCTCTCTGGGTCATTTCTTCCCTTTTCATTTTGGAGTTTCTGATTATGACAGCATAGTAGGCGTAAAAAGAAAATCTTACATTCACTTAGCTATATACATGTTTTCTCATGGAGTCAAAGCCAATTTGGGAAAAATGTTTAGTCTAATCGACACTTCAAAACCTATGATGTGGAAGAAAAGGACAGAATGGCTTTACAGAAAGGACAGAATCGACTTTGGACTTTGTTTTTTGATAACTGAGTATGTGGCCTGTATTCCAGGCTGAAATATTGTTAGATATACTCTTGAATGACCTAAAACATGGCTGAGTTTTTTCCTTACTAGTCCTCAATTCCTTAAATGAAATTAGATAAATCACTGTCTGTAACTCATTGTTGTTTTCCTGCCTAACAATTCTTTCACAATTTGATTTGGGGATAATTACTAAAAAAGGATTAAAAGAGAGCATCTTTACCTCTCCAAGTCTTTAAAACTATAAAAGATATCCATGATAGATATCATGTCTAAGATTGTTTGTAGAGATTCTTTTTAAAGGTTATATTGCTTACTACAGATATCACTGTATAGTCTAACTATTCTTGATGAGTTGCTTGTTGTGTAATTGTCCTTCTTCAAATTAAAAGAAAACAGGGAGTTCCCTGGCAGTCTAGTGGTTAGCTGTCACTGCTATGGCCTGGGTTCAGTCCCTTGTCTGGGAACTGGCATCCTACAAGCCTAGGTGCAGCCAAAAAATAAATAAATAAAACAGCAGGCAGATCACGTGATTTGCTTGGGACAATATTTCATAGGAAGCTCTGCCTGGGAGGAGAAAGAAAATTCTTCTGAATTTATCACTTTTTAAAAAATTATGTATTACTGCATATAAGATAGCCAGTGGGAGTTTGCTGTATGACACAGGGACCCAAAGGCAGTGCTTTGTCATAACCTAGAGGGATGGAAGGGGGAAGGTGGTGAGAGAGGTGTATAAGAGGGAGGGGACATTTATATACCTATGCCCGTTTCATGTTGATCTATGCAAAAAGCCATTATAATAGTACAATTATCCTATAATGAAAAATTTTAAATTGTGTTACTATAATCAGTTATAGCAGCTCTATGTAGCATAATATTTTATTCTTTTCTCTCAGTGAATGATAGACATTCATTCTTTTGTTCTCTTCCAACAGAAAAAGTAAACTTTTTAATCGCCATAGACAGGAAACACAACTAGTCCCCAACACCTGCAGTTTGTTGAAAGAAGTACTCTATTCTGCTCCATCAAATTCTGTTCTCATAAGCCATACAATTAATACAAATGTGTTAGTGTTTAAATCTTCCTCGATAAGTTAATCAGCTTCCAGCTGTAAAATGAAGACACCCCAAACAGTCCACCTATATAATAAAAAAAACACTTCAAATAGCCATATTTTTAATCTATATCCTATTTGCATACCATTTTTGAACATTAATATTTCTTTTTATTTTCAAGTTTTTAATTGTATATGTTCAACAACAAATCTAACTTTCTACAGCCAATATATTTTACTGGTGAGATCCAGAAATACCAACCCTGATAATCAAGGTATTTTTTGCCTAAACTTATATATGAAGGTAAATTGGATCACAATTGATTCTCTCAAATAGATGTGGGTCCATACATTCATTGAATAAATAATTCAGTGAAAGCCAACTATATGCCAAGCACTGGTTTGAATTCCACCATTGGTATCTTATTTTGTTGTCAACCAAAGCTAATACAACATTTTCCACAATCCACAATCCACAGCTATACAACATTTTCCACAGTCCACAATCCACAGCTGTCTATAACAACTCCAAATACCTTTCTTCATACTTTACTGAGCCATTTTGGATTCTTCCAGCCAGTAAATCAGTGAGTCAGAAAGCATTTGTATCCATAACCATTCTGATCCCAACTTTCATGTTAACTGCTGCCACTATGAGTCTTTTCCTACTCCTTCTGCTCTCTAGTTTATTTCAAAGTTCACTTTTTAAAAACAAACAAACAAAAAGTCCACTTTCTTCACTATGTCATCTGTTCCCATCTTCCACTTCCATCCCTATTTACCTGGTATTCTATGTCCTATTTTCCAACAAATCTTTGGGCAATACTCAAAATTCCTTTGCTTTAATGACTCCTTATGATACGCTATGGCAACCCACTCCAGTATTCTTGCCTGGAGAATCCCATGGACAGAGGAGCCTGGTAGGCTACAGTCCACGGGGTCGCATAGAGTCGGACACGACTGAGCAACTTCACTCACTCACTCACTCATGATATGCTATGGGAATCGAGGTCGAATCAGACAAACAGAACCACTAGAAAAAGTATAGACTATGGGCTAAATTATAGGAATTTGACTTTATGTGACTGTGGTAGTTGTTTTAATAGTTCATATGATTGTTGCTTCTATTTCTGCTCCAGAGTCTAGTCCAGAAACAGAAGAAGTTGAAGTCGGTGGCCTAGTGGGAACAGAACCAGTGTGCCTGACTGCTAGATACACCTACAAAATCAGACAGTCAGCTACCATGTATGTGAGCTGCAACAGCTCCTGGAGCCACCA
Organism: Neotragus pygmaeus; assembly: GCA_006410875.1. NCBI lineage: Eukaryota > Metazoa > Chordata > Mammalia > Artiodactyla > Bovidae > Neotragus > Neotragus pygmaeus. Next base: position 310,871 of record SJYV01040688.1, on the reverse strand, counting down.
ATCTGACCATAGGCATAAAAAGAGTATAACTCCTACTTCCCATTGACCTTCCAAACCTACTCTTGTGGCTCATGCTAACCCAGATCTATGCAAAGCAGAAAATATACGTCCAGCTTAGCTGTGCATGTGTGTTGTCAATTCATCATGTATGACTCTCTGTGACTCCATGGACTGTAGTTTGCCAGGGTCCTCTGTCCATGGGCTCCTCTAGGCAAGAATACTGGAGTGGCTGGCCATGCTCTCCTCCAGGGATCAAATCCAGGCCTCCTGTATTGCCAGGCAAGTTCCTTATGATTAGTGCTTCCTGGGAAGCCCCCAGCTTAGCCAATGCCGTGCAAATTCACCACACTTCATTCTTTGTCACCTCCTTTAATAATACTGAACTTCCAAAATTATACTTCCATCTCAACTATCCCCCATGCCTGCATGCTAAGTCACTTTACTTTATTCATGTCTGACTCTTTACAACCCTATGGACTATAGCCCAGCAATCTTCTCTAACCAAGGGATTCTCCAGGCAAGAATACTGCAGTGGGTTGCTATGCCCTCCTCTAGGGGATCTTCCTGTATCTTCCTCATTAAGTTAATCAGCTTCTAACTGATTAAAAGAATACACCCCAAACTGTCCACCTATCTAATGAAAAACACTTCAAAGAGCTATTAGATTTTTTAATCTACACTTTATCCTATCTCTTCTATCCTATCCTATCTACACTTTATCCTATCCTAGCAGAAGGCAATGGCCACCCACTCCAGTACTCTTGCCTGGAAAATCCCATGGATGGAGGAGCCCGGTGGGCTGCAGTCCATGGGGTCGCACAGAGTCGGACATGACTGAAGCGACTTAGCAGCAGCAGCAGCAGCAGATCATACGATTTGCATCTCTTATGTCTGCTGCACTGGTAGGTGGGTTCTTTACCACTAGTGCCACCTGGGAAGCCCCCCATTATCATTCATACAAAATACATTATTATTATCCTTAAAAGAAAATACTAAGATTTTAACTCCTTTTTGATAGCGCGTAACTTAAATACTAAGATATAAGGTTAAATGCTGGGTTCCCAGGTACCTCAGTGGTAAACAATCCGCCTGCCAAGCAGGAGATCCAGGTTTGATCCCTGGGTCAGGAAGATCCCCTGGAGAAGGAAATGGCAATCTACTCCAGGATTCTTGCCTGAGAAATCCCATGGACAGAGGAGCCTGGTGGACTACAGTCCATCAGGTCGCAGAGTCAGACATGACTTAACAACTAAACCACCAACCACCATAAGGCTAAATGCTATTAAAACAGTTTATGCTAATGGTAGGGAAATGGTAGAAGGGAAGAAAAGATGAGTATTTTATACATATGACATATTCACATCAAAGTTGAGAAAAAAATTCTCTCTCTTATAATCCTTGTTTCTAAAACTGTCTATGTGATCAGTTGGCATTTACAAGTGACTTCCTCTACCACCCACTTCATGTTCCTCTGCCTTCAGCAAGCTCCTCACTTGGTCATGGCCCCTTGCCTGGAAGAATGACCCAAACCTTCATCCCTCAGGACCACTGGTATCCTGTCTGTTTTGGGTTGTAGTTTCCCAATGATTTTAATCTGAGGATGTAAGAGTAGTAAGTAGCACCTCAGGGAAGATCCTGCTTTCTAGAAATATTCCTCCTCACTCCCATTCCATTGAAGCACTCTAATTTCCTCTTATAGTCAGGATCAGCCACCTCAGCCAGGAGAGCTAAACCCTTCTTTTCTCACCGATTTGCTGGCTGAAGAGCCCACAGTGATCAAGTGGTAGACTTAACTCCCAACTTAATGGAACCACTGCTGCATTCTCTGATAAAGGCATTTCTCCCTTGGGAACTAAAACTTGTAGACCATTAGATCCTAAAATTGCCAGAAAGAGAAACAAAAAATATTGCTAGTGTGGGGAACTCTGCTCAGTGTGGCAGCCTGGATGGGAGCGGAATTTGGGGAAGANCAGTAAATTCACTTTGGTTGCTGTTGCTTGTGTCTGGTTTGGGGGGGGCCCACGTCCCTGATGAACTCCATTCCGGTCTCCTTCCTTATCTGGATTTTAAGTGTGTGTGTGTGTGTGTGTGTGTGTGTGTGTGCAAGGCCTATGTTCTGAAACACAATCTGCCCAAGGTCTGGATCACACATGTGTACATGTGCCTTTTCTAAGCAAAACCAAAATGATTGGTCTCAAGGTGTCAACCGGAGCAACGGTTCTCCCCTTGTCAGCCACAAAGAATGGGTCACTTGTCGCTTTTACATCTTGTGTTTTGAGATGAACTATGCTACACACACGCGCCTGAGGGCTCTTCAGACACAAATAGACCGACACCAGGCAGGGACTAACGCTAACTATCAGGGCAAGAGGCGCAGCATCTCAGCCACAGGCAAGCCTCACATAGTACAGAAGCGCCCGAATACGCATGTAGAAATAGCAGCAATTAACACAACCCTGTAAATCAACTATATTTCAATAAAATTTAAAAAATAGTATTTTTTTTAAAAAAGAAATAGCAAAGGCTGCCAGTTAACCCAAATAGCTGCTCCCTGTGAACTGGATCTACTGACATAAGCGCCCATTCAAACAAGACAACGAAACCAAGAGTTATCTTGTAGTGTAATTATTTCATAATTACAAAGACCAGAGGAGGGAAAAGGAATAAAAACCACCTCTGAATGCTTCTGCCCTTGACCAGTTCTGGGTTAACTGCAAGTATGTTAGGCAGACACACAAAAAAATCAAACCAACCCACCAACCAAGCCAAAAAGGAGGGTCTTTATTACTCAGGTCAGGTGTGTTTGATTGTTAAAACCCTTTCCCCCCTGCCCCCTGTGTCTCCCCCTGCTGTACATAGGGTCTCTGTGTGTCTGTGTGCATACTATCACATAATGTCTTTATTTCCTGTATCTATTAATACACATGTAACCGTGAAGGATACACACAACACATGTGCGGGCGGCGTGGCAGCGTTTCTTAGCAGTGACATGCAGTAGACAGTGTATATACACATCAGGTTCTCGTAACTTCCAGAGTTTGACATTTATGTTGGCAGTAGGCTTCTACACTGACCCAACATGACACACACGCATCCAAGCCAAGGGGAAAAGCTCCCCAAACCACAGATCTACAATCCTCAGACTCCAAGGCCCCTGTGAGGAAGGGGCAGTGGCCCCAGCAGTACTGGCTGCAGGCCTCTGGGCCAGGAAATTGGCTGTGATCTTAATTTTCAACAGGGGAAATGGCTGCAAGGAAAACCACTAGTTACCTTCTCTCCGGAGACTTTAGACAAACTTCTCAAAAGACCCAAATGTAACACACACACACTTGGATTCACGGACCTTCTATTCCTGTGAGACCACGATGATGGGTTTTTACTGTCCCGATGCTCCTGAATTTTGGAGGATATGTCGTTTCCCAAGATGCAGCACTTTAATTAAAATACTGATGAATTATAGAAGCCTGGTGGAGTTTCTGAAACTCCTGCCGTCAACTCTCACCATGAAATGAGGATGGGAGGTAGGGCAGGGAGGGGAAGAAAACCAGACCGTTTAACTCGGTTACATCTTTTGGTCTTCAGCTCTGGGGACTTTGAGGCTGGGAAATACATTTTTTCCCAGGTAAGAAAGATATAAACATGTATGATCATGGGAAGTTTTGAAACTGAATACACTACATCAAACCCAAACTGTACAGAATTTTTAAACACCACCTCATTATGTATATCTGTGCACATAAATTATTTTTTATCACATTCTGTATAATCATGATGTAGGCAAGAGGTCTTCTGGTCAGAGATATTTGTGACTACTTAAAGTTTAAGCCACGGATATAATAATCTAATTTCTTACTGAAACAATTCCAACACATACTGTATACATTATACTTGAATTGTTCCTTTTAAAATCCCACATAAAAGATGAGTCCCAATAATCTCATCAAATAAACATCTTCCAACAAAGCAATGAACTCGAGACTTGGACCTTTCCCATATGGTTCACTCTCCTCTCACCTCAGAACCAAAGCGAACCAAGTCTTAAAATCACTTAAATTTCCATGAAAGTTTAAACGTTATGCATATTAAATATTTTAAGCTTCCTTTTTAAAAAAATAAACTTTCAACAGAAGTTGATCTGATGGTAAGGAGATAATTTTTCAACGCCAGTGTGTCTTTCCAAGTTTAAACAAGGTACCTCTAAACTGAACTACCCCTTGGGGTGTAGGGTGGGGAATTTGAGTGTGGAAATTGAGGGAAGCACAGAGGTTTGACATTCACCCGGAGGGGGCTGCAGCGAGGGAGAAAGGAAACCGCATTTGAAAGCTGACTTGGAAGTGCCAGATCAGACACGCGAATCGAATCCTAACCCTTTTCACTTCTCCAGATGTCACACCCCGTGCCTCCAAATCAGAAGAAAATTTTAAAAAATCACACCTTCTGGAGATTCCTTAGGAATCACCAAGCATCCTAATTTTTCAATCGTATTTCAAAGACAGTCCCAAGTAACCTGACACCTTTTGGCCGAGGGGTTTCCTAATTCGACAGCCAAAACTGCATTCAGCAAAACTATTACCAACTTTTCAAACCGGAATAATTCTTACTCTGAAGAAAGCAAGTCCAGATTCAACCTAATTACTTTACAGTATAAGCAAAAAGCTCTCGCGTCAAAAATAAGAAAAGAAAGCTCGTTATGAATGACTTTATAAAGGCTGACTTCCGTGATCTCACTATAAAAGCGTGGATCGACTTAAACAAGATCACGTCCTCCTCCGGGGGACAGCGGGGCTGCCCTGCAGCTGCGGTCGCAGCACGAAATGGCCACGGCTCTGACGAAAGTCAGCGCGCCCGCCGTCCCCAGGCAGGAGAGGGGGACCCGAGCGAACCCGGGGCTCACAGACGCCACCGCCTCCGTCTTTTCCTTCTCTGCTTCTTTTCAAATCCAAGTTTTTCTACGGACATTCAATCTGAAAACACTCACGTGGATGNTGTGTGTGTGTGGAAAAGAAATGGTAGGACTACTGCTTGATGTTGACTGTTTCGATCCAGTGAAAAATTCCAATTAGTGATCATATTTGACTTGAGCATTGGGCTGGGAGAAGATGGCATTAACTTTCATCTCTGCTGAATAATGTTATGGAAAGAGGCTTATTGTTTATTGGTATTTAAGTAAAATCCATTCTATAATAGCCAGCTTTCTCAAATACATCAGCACTAAAATCTCTGGTTGGCAAGTACATGGGACACAAAATCTATCCCAATATCTATCAGATGGTGAAAAAGAGAGAAAAATCTCTGTGCGCATGTGTGCGTTTATTAATTTTATTTTTCTTATTTTGGGTGGGGAATTGGGGATGCTGAGAGAAGCGATTTACAAAGCCCAGTTACTCTCTGATCTGATCCTTGACTGCTCTAGTCAAGACCTGCCACTCTTGTTGTCAGTGAGCACCAGATGTGTTTAGTACTTTGTTGCTGTTTTACAGATACCCAGAATCTGAGGACTGTGCAAATTCTTATTTGCTTGATGCTGGGTTTATGGGGGGCATGATGGTGAGCGAGGACACTGGGAGAAGCCAGGCGGGGGGAGGTGGTGAGCTTGGCCATGTCCTGCCACTTTTGGCCAGTGATAAGCTTTTGCATGGAGCACATGTGTCAGAACAACAAAGCCCTCTGATGGGAATCAAACGCCTGGGACTGAGATGTGGTACCAGGGTTCCAGCTGGCACACTGAGGGATAGAAGGCAACACCTGGCTGGACCAATAAATCCTTCCTCAGAAGTAATGGTGCCACATGCACAGCCTGTGCTTATGTCTCTTTTACACTTTGTGCCGTCATAACCCATTCCACCTCTTCCAGAAGCTACACTGGAAGATAACAGCTATAAAGAAAAGCATAAAAGGGGTATCAGTCATCACATCACTGTCATTTTTTTCAAAGAACCATGTCAATCTCTAATTACTTTCATGGTGGCCTTTGGAGAAGGCAATGGCAACCCATTCTAGTATTCTTGTCTGGGAAATCCCATGCACAGAGAAGCCTGGCTGGCTACAGTCCGTGGAGTTAGCAAAGAGTCAGACACGACTGAGCAACTAACACTTTCACTTTGAAAGGGAAGTTGAGTGCCAGTAACATTTTTTCTATTCAAATCAAACACTGCTTCGCTACTGTATGATCTCACTACTTAAAGTTTCAGGAGAGTCCTAGTTTCCCTGGTGCTCAGCTGGTAAAGAACCCACCCGACAATGAAGGAGATGCAAGAGAAGCGGGTTTGATCCCTGGGTCAAGAAAATACCCTGGAGAAGAAAATGGCAACGCACTCCAGTATTCTGGCCTGGAGAATCCTATGGACAGAGGAACCTGGTGGGCTACAGTCTATGGGATCACAAAGAGTCGGACACAACTTGAGCAGGCACACACAGATTTAATAACTCTTACAAGAACACCTCGCTATACTGTGCTTTGCTTTACTTCAACTTCACAAGGACTGCATTTTTGTTTGTGTTGTTTACAAATTGAGGGTTTGTGCAACCCTGCATCAAGCCGCTCTGTTGGCGCTATTTTTCCAATGTCCTTTGCTCACTTTGTGTCTCTGTGTCACATTTTGGTAATTCCTGTAACATTTCAAACCTTTTCATTATGGTTATAATATTTATTAGGGTGATCTGTAACCAGTGACCTTTGATGTTACTATTGCAAAAAGATTATGGCTGGCTGAAGGCTCAGATAATGGTTAGCCTTTTTAGCAGTAGAGCATTTTTAACGAAAACCTATATGCACTTTTTAGACTGCACCATAGTGTATGCAACTTTCATATGCATTGGGAAATTGAAAATTTTGTATGATTTGCTTTACTGTGATATTTGCTTTAATGCAATGGTCTGGAGCCAAATCCGCACAATCTCCGGGTCTGTCTGTGTATCATTAGTGTAAGAACAATACTGTCACATAGTGCGAATAAAAGTCCATGTAGTCAAAACTATGGCTTTTCCAATAGTCATGTATGGATGTAAGAGTTGGACTAAAGAAGGCCGAACACTGAAGAATTGATGTTTTCAAATTATAGTGCTGGAGAAGACTTTTGAGAGTCCCTTGGACTGCAAGGAAATCAAACCAGTCAATCCTAAAGCAAATAAACCATGAGTATTCATTGGAAGTACTGATGCTGAAAGTCCAATACTTTAGCCACCTAATGTGAAAAGCCAACACAATGGAAAAGACCCTGATGCTAGGAAAGATCAAAGGCAACAGGAGAAGTGGCCTGCAGAGGAGGGGATGGTAAGATAGCATCACTGACTCAATGGACACAAATTTGAGCAAACTTCGGGAAATAGTGGAGGACAGAGGAGCCTGGTGTGCTATAATCCATGGGGTCGCAGAGTCAGACTGGACTTGACAACTGAACAAGTGCTGTCACATAGTGGGAGCTCAAAAGATGTCTGTTAGATGAATGATTAAGTGAAATCAATCCATTTTGCCTATTTGATAGCAATGGAAAAGCTGTCTCCCATTAGATTCACAAAGTTGCATGTCTGAGAATAAATTTCAGTCCCTCAGACTTTTCTTCATTCCTTTGCATCATGTTTCTCTCAGATCATAAAATCCCTGCGTTTTCTAAAGGTGCCACTAATTTGTTTGTTGCATGGATGCCAAACATACTTGCCAAAAGCGAGTAAGCAGGAATGCTGCCATGCCATGTTCTGTATTCTTTAAAAGCACGGAAAGCCACTGTCTAAGAATTAAACTGAAACTCCTGTGGAACAATCAGTCCTTACTGGCAAATCTTCCAGATCTCTAGATTGGTTTTAGAAACCAGACCAGAGGCAACACTCACATACAAAACCCCGCCAGATTCTCACACAAGGTTTTAACATCACCCTCCATATTTTGGGACAGATGAAAGGGTAATTGGAGGCCTGTGGAAAATATGAGTTTTTCTTTGCTTCTCATATATCCCTTCACATTCTAGAAGGGAAGGAAATGACTTATGTAATGTTATGATAGTATTAAATGACTATTGTTTCCATGCTTATGCTAGCTACCTCAGGCAGGTCGGGGTGTGTGTTCTGGCTTATCTGTGGAGAGAACCACACCAGTCAGAAGTGTGCTTCAGTTTTCTCCCCAGAATGAATGGAGCAGCAGCACTGAACACAGACTTTCAAAAATCAGAGGTTCTGCTCTTCTGGTCCAATGATGTGCTTAACAGGGAAGAGGAAATAAAATTAAGCGAAAACAGGTTTCCAAAAACAGAGTCTTTGCCAGCCAAATCAAAGTCCAAAAAAAATGTTAATAGGCCATGATTATATCCTTGGAAAGGGATGATCCAAAACATGATCCATCAGGAAAAAGACAGCTGAGTCCAAGGTATTCCTTGAAAGGGAATCCCGGTAGGATTCGAAGTACCTCCAACCTTCCTCATGGGGGAAAACGTAGCCCTCTTCTCCCCAGTCTGGTCTATGCATCCACCATGCCAAAACCCCATTGCAAAGCCACCTCCCCAGCCTGGTAAAATGAGAAGGACCCAGCAGAGTAGGCGGCCACAGTTCTAAGTTCCAAGTGTGTCCTGCAACCATCTAAGGAAAATTAAACATTTGGTTACTAAGCTCTATGTAAGCATGCTTCCAGATGGTTAAGGCGCTCCAAAAAATGAATTGACACTTTTTTCTCACATGCTTATTCTATTATGGCTAATATTATGTCATCACCCACACACTTAGGCTCTGGCATTTATTTGTACACCTGGATCTTGCTGGTTATTTCCCAGAATTAATATCTTTCCATAGGCCTATTTTGTTAAATGCACACCTTGGCTTTTCTGCTTCATATTATAGAGTTTTGTGATTTCTACTGTCCCTCATACATTTTCATTCGTTATTTACAAGTTCTTCTCATATTGACATAGACCAGGTTGACTGGTGTAGCACCAAAGATTTACCCTTAGAAAATTAAAGATAGTCCTAATTTATTCACCAGATACCAATTTTGAACAGGAAAGATTATAGGGCATAAGCTTTCCTAANAGGTTGGTCATAACTTTTCTTCCAAGGAGTAAGCGTCTTCTTATTTCATGGCTGCAGTCACCATCTGCAGTGGTTTTGGAGCCCAAAAATATAAAATCTGACACTGTTTCCAGTTTCCCCATCTATTTCCCATGAAGTGATGGAACCGGATGCCATGATCTTCATTTTCTGAATGTTGAGCTTTAAGCCAACTTTTTCACTCTCCTCTTTTGGATTCACTCCCATTTCTACCCTTTGACTCCCAGGACTATGAATATTGGCTTTGGGAGAAACAATGGCATATATTAGTTAATGATTCTGAACACATAGTATATATTCTAAAGAAAATTATCACATATCTGCAGGTATTGACACTGAGTTGGCACCAAAACTGAACTTTTAAAAGCCATTTTCCTATTTTACCAGGCCAGCTGCTTCAGGATAAGGAGAATGTGGTAAGAACAGTGAGTGACCTCATCATGAGACCATCGCAGAACTTCACTTGCTGTAAAATGAACCCTGAGGTAAGAATCAATCAGTGAGTTCATGGATGGCAGTGTTGGCAGAAGTATTACAGGAAAAAATTAAATCCATATCCACTGGAAAGGTCTATTCGAATGAGAACAAATGTTAATTCTTGGTTAAATGGTTCTAAGTAACCGACTTGCCTCGAGGTAATTAGATAGTGCACTCAAAAAAAAGGATATCATATTGGGGGCTCAGTACTGGTCTCTGCTGTTGGCAGATTATATACTCATTGATGTCTGAAGCCAGATGGGCCTTACTGAATGGAATTCCATGTTGCAGAACACACATATAATATCTGTTTGTGTTCACCGTGGTTACTTTGCTCAGTCTGTTGAGGAATAACAGGGGTGTTTGCTTTAAGAGGCTGGATTATGTCTAGAGAACAGGTCATCTTGTCCATCAATTATTACAATTTTCCTCTGCAGAAATTATTCTTGGGGGATCATTCACACTCTGTGCCTATTATGAGAGGTCTATTTTTTTTGCCATGTCATGTGGCATGCAGGATCTTAGTTCTCCAATCAGGGATTAAACCCCTGCTCCCTGCAGTGGAAGCATGGAATTCTAACTATTGGACCACTAGGGAAGTGCTTATGAGAACTCAGTTGAAATATTTTCTCCCTCAACCTTTGTGTCACCAATTTTCCAATCACATACCTTCTAAGTTCCTAACTCCATGCATGCATGCTAAGTCACCTCAGTCATGTCTGACTCTGGAACCCTATGGACCATAGCCCTCCACGCTTTTCTGTCCATGGGATTCTCCAGGCAAGAATACTGGAGTTGGTTGACATGCCCTCCTCTAGGGTATCTTCCCAACCCAGGGATTGAACCCAAGTCTCCTATGTCTCCTGCATTGGTAGACAGATTCTTTACCATTAATGACACCTGGGAAGTCTCATCAAGCCAGATTATTAGCTTTCTGTGCAATAACATAGATCCATACCTCCAGCCACCTCTCTTTTAGGCAAAGTGAACAAAAAATCCACAGAACTGGTTGGAGTTCTGCCAGCTGGGAAGATTTTCCTCCTCTAGTGACATTCAGGGCAGATCCAAAGTGTAACAACCATCACCTTTAAGGTGGTATCAGCATAGTATGAAGAACTGTCTTCCTCAGTTAACTGGTCATGGGAAAATTCCCATTCAATCATCAACGCAGGTTGAGAGGAAAGAGAAAACAGAGGAGGAGTTTGATGTATGGCCATCTGACTGCTTGCATATGCAACTTACTTATGCCTTCAGTCCTTGCTGCTGCTGCTGCTCCTAAGTCGTGTCAGTCCGACTCTGTGTGACCCCATAGACGGCAGCCCAACAGGCTCCTCTGTCCCTGGGATTCTCCAGGCAANCACCTTTAAGGTGGTATCAGCATAGTATGAAGAACTGTCTTCCTCAGTTAACTGGTCATGGGAAAATTCCCATTCAATCATCAACGCAGGTTGAGAGGAAAGAGAAAACAGAGGAGGAGTTTGATGTATGGCCATCTGACTGCTTGCATATGCAACTTACTTATGCCTTCAGTCCTTGCTGCTGCTGCTGCTCCTAAGTCGTGTCAGTCCGACTCTGTGTGACCCCATAGACGGCAGCCCAACAGGCTCCTCTGTCCCTGGGATTCTCCAGGCAAGAACACTGGAGTGGGTTGCCATTTCCTTCTCCAATGCATGAAAATGAAAAGTGAGAGTGAAGTCGCTCAGTCGTGTCCAACTCTTAGCGACCCCATGGACTGTAGCCTACCAGGCTCCTCTGTCCACGGGATTCTCCAGGCAAGAGTACTGCCTTCAGCCCCTGCTTAAACCCAATCTCAATACATACAAATTCTGTTTGATGATGGAGTGTTACTATGCTCACTAACTTGAATCTTTTCTCCTTTTGAGAAACAACTTGCTCTAGGCCATCAAGTTACCATGTAACCTGAGCTTCCCATCATAAACTTGGTCACACACCCAGAAACACCCAGTTTATTACGGGAAGACCGGATTCCAGGGTAACTTGGTGGCCATAATCAAGATGTTTCTCAAAATGAGAACAACTATCTACAGAGGATATCCTAACTTTACTCCAAAATCCTAAAGATCACTGTGCTATGATTCACCTGTAGAATCCTGCCAAAGCACCACTCCCTCCATAAAGCAACCCTACTCATCACTAATATTTCAAGTGCCATCACATATCCTATATTTGCAGAGAATTCTGAACTTGTTTTAGGGCTTTCTCAAACTCTTTCAGTACTGAGAGCTTTTCAAGTCACTTGGTAAACGGGTCAAACTAGCATGATTAAATGAAGAGCACATTACATTCAAAAGCAGCTTACTAGGCATTGTACCTCTTTCTTCACGATAGAAGAGGCAAAACGCGGAAGTGTATCCTCAAGCCTGGAAAAGGTATCTGGAGATATCCTAGACACTGGACCTCTGAGAAATTGCACAACGGTGGCAGATCACTGAATCTTGTGAGAGTTATCTCCCACCCTCAGACCTGTATGTGCCTTAACAAGGTGTCTAGATTCATTATGACTCCTTAACACCTAGTCCAGTCAGCATGCTCTCATCAATGAAATAGTTCAGTGTGATGTCCTGTGGAATGGAGAGATTATCAAGGTCCCTGCAGCCTAGATTATGATGTAAGGCATGAGAGCTGAAATAGCCCTGAAAAAAAAACAATGAAGTTGAACTGGTAACCTGTCAGCTGAAATCAAGCTGTCTTATGGTCTTTAATAATCTAGAGTCTAGAGAAATAATCATTTGCCATGTCTAGTAGCTGCATACCAGGTTCAGGATATGGGATGACTGGTTTGCACAAGAAAGCATACCTGGAACTACAGCTACAATTGAAATCACCACCAATTACATTTGCAATAATCAGTATCATTTTCCAAGCTCCATCTATCTTCTGCACAAGCCAAATAGGTAAGTTGATTGAAGATATGGTAGAAACCAACATTCCTGAACCTTTTAAGTCTTTGATGAAGGCATTATCTTTGCAGTGTTTCTGGGAATGTGGTATTAATTTTTGTTTCACAATTTTGATATGTGGAGACAACTCAGGTGACCTAAATTGGGCTTTCTTGCCCCAGATCAGGGATCCTACATAAGAATTCTGCCAATTTTCTGAGTGTGTCCATGCCAGTCATGCATCCTGGAACTGGGGAATAACCACAAAGATGAGTATAGAGACACACAAGTTCTGCTGCTCATTTTGATACAAGTCAAAACTCCATTGATTACCTGATCTTATTAAGCCTCAGTTCTGACTGGTGAACTCTAATGGAATTTAGGATCTCTATGAATTCATATCAGTTTAAAGTCAGTGTCCAGAAATTCCTGGAAATCTGATTATTTACTCTTCTCCAATGCACAATCATCCTGGGAAGTGGTCACAGGCCTCTCTCAGAAAGGCTAGGAGGAATACTTATACATTTTTTGCTGAGTTGCAAGGTTTGTCTCAGTGATTTGTCTCAATGAGACCCAACCTCCCCCATTAAAGCAAGAGGACCTGTGTCTATAAATCTGTGTAAGTTTGGGAACTGACTGCAGGATTACCCTTCTCAATTTCTAAGGTCTGTAGATTCCTCAATATCATCCCAAGGGTGCCTTGTCTGCTCACTCTGCAGTCACCATAATAAAATTCATCCATATCATAGCATCAATTATTGCTCATAATCAAATGTTCTACAATTCTGTCTCTAGTTCAGATGACTTCTCTGAGCTGCAGTTGCCTATAAAGGTAATCTGTGCTGTGCTCAGTCATGCCCAACTCTTTGCAACCCCAAGAACTGTAGCCTGCCATGCACCTCTATCCACTGGATTTTCCAGGTAAGAATACTGGAGTGGAATAGATGCAGAGAACGACTGAAAAAAAATCAACATCCATTTAAAAAAAACCCTCCAGAAACAGGCAGAGAAGGAACATACCTAAACATAATAAAAGCCATATATGATAAACCCACAGCAAACATTATCCTCAATGGTGAAAAATTGAAAGCATTCTCCCTAAAGTCAGGAATAAGAAAAGGGTGCCCACTCTCACCACTACTATTCAACATAATTTGAGAAGTTTTAGCCACAGCAATCAAAAAAGAAAAAGAAATAAAAGGAATCCAGATTGGAAAAGAAGAAGTAAAACTCTCACTGTTTGCAGATGACATGATCCTCTACAAAGAAAACCATAAAGACTCCACCAGAAAATTACTAGAGCTGATCAATGAATATAGTAAAGTTGCAGGATATAAAATCAACACACAGAAATCCCTTGCATTCCCACACACTAACAATGAGAAAACAGAAAGAGATTAAGGAAACAATTCCATTCACCATTGTGATGAAAAGAAGAATATACTTAGGAATAAATCTCCCTAAAGAAACAAAAGACCAATATATAGAAAACTATAAAATAGTGATGAAAGAAATCAAAGATGACACAAATAGATGGAGAAATATACCATGTTCATGGATCAGAAGAATCAACATAGTGAAAACGAGTTTACTACCCAAAGCAATCTATAGATTCATTGCAATCCTTATCAAGCTACCAACGATATTTTTCACAGAACTAGAACAAATAATTTCACAATTTGTATGGAAATACAAAAAAACCTCAAATAGCCAAGGCAAACGTGAGAAAGAAGAATGGAATTGGAGGAATTAACCTGCTGGACTTCAGACTATACTACAAGGCTACAGTCATTAAGACAGTATGGTACTAGCACAAAAACAGAAATATAGATCAATGGAACATAATAGAAAACCCAGAGATAAACCCATGCACCTACGGACACCTTATCTTTGACAAAGGAGGCAAGAATATACAATGGAGAAAAGACAAGCTCTTTAACAAGTGGTGCTGGGAAAACCAGTCAACCACTTGTAAAAGAATGTAACTAGAACAGTTTCTAACACAAAAATACACAAAACTAGATTCAAAATGGATTAAAGATCTAAATGTAACACCAGAAACTATTAAACTCCTAGAGGAAAACATAGGCAAAACAGTCTCTGACATAAATCACAGCAGGATCCTCTATGACCCCCCTCCCAGAGTAATGGAAATAAAAGCAAAAATAAACAAATGGGACCTAATTAAAATTAAAATCTTTTGCACAACGAAGGAAACTATAAGCAAGATTGAAAGACAGCCTTCAGAATGGGAGAAAATAATAGCAAATGATGCAACTGACAAAGAATTAATCTCAAAAATACACAAGGAACTCCTGCAGCTCAATTCCAGAAAAATAAATGGTCCAATCAAAAAATGGGCCAAAGAATTAAATATACATTTCTCCAAAGAAGACATACAGATGGCTAACAAACACATGAAAAGATGTTCAACATCACTCATTATCAGAGAAATGCAAATTAAAACCGCAAATGAGGTACCATCTCATGCTGGTCAGAATGGCTGCTATTAAAAAGCCTGCAAACAATAAATGCTGGAGAGGGTGCAGAGAAAAGGAAACCCTCTTACATTCTTGGTGGGAATACAAACTAGTACAGCCACTATGGAGAACAGTGTGGAGATTCCTTAAAAAACTGGAAATAAAACTGCCATACAACCCAGCAATCCCACTGCTGGGCATATACACCAAAGAAACCAGAATTGAAGGAGATATGTGTACCCCGATGTTCATCACAGCACTGTTTACAATAGCTAGGACATGGAAGCAACCAAGATGTCCATCAGCAGATGACTGGATAAGAAAGCTGTGTTACTTATACACAATGGAATATTAGTCAGCTACTAAAAATAACACATTTGAATCAGTTCTAATGAGATGGATGAAACTGGAACCTATTATACAGAGTGAAATAAGTCAGAAAGAAAAACACCAATACAGTATATTAATGCATATATATGTAATTTAGAAAGATGGTAACAATGACCCTATATGCAAGATAGCAAAAGAAAAAGAAACACTGATGTAAAGAACAGACTTTTGAACTCCCAAAGCGAGGGTGGGATGATCTGAGATAATAGCACTGAAATACATATATCATGTATGGAACAGATCACCATCCCAGGTTCAATGCATGAGACGGGGCACTCAGAGCTGGTATACTGAGATGACGCTGAGGGATGGGATGGGGAGAGAGGTGGGAGGGGTTTCAGGATGGAGGACACACATACACCCATGGCTGATTCATGTGAATGTTTGGCAATAACCACTACAATACTGTAAAGTAATTAGTCTCCAATTAAAACAAATTTTCTTAAGAAATAAAAATGACCAATAAATTGTATGTGAGACAACAAAAGAGACACAGACATAGAGAACAGACTTTTGGCCTCTGAGGGATTGGAGAGGGTGAGATGATTTGNGTAAAGTAATTAGTCTCCAATTAAAACAAATTTTCTTAAGAAATAAAAATGACCAATAAATTGTATGTGAGACAACAAAAGAGACACAGACATAGAGAACAGACTTTTGGCCTCTGAGGGATTGGAGAGGGTGAGATGATTTGGGAGAATGGCATTGAAGCATATATACTATTATGTGAGAAACGAGGCGCCGGTCTATGTTCGATGCAGGATGCAGGATGCTTGGAGCTCGTGTACGGGGATGATCCAGAGAGACGTTGTGGGGTGGAAGGTGGGAGGGGGATTCAGAATTGGGAGCTTGTGTACACCTGTAGTGGATTCATATCAATGTATGGCAAAGCCAAGAGAGTATTGTAAAGTAAAATTTAAAAAATAAATTAATTAATTAAAAAGAAAAAAAAAAGAATACTGGAGTGGGTTGCCATCCTTTCCTCTAGGGGATCTTCCTGATCCAGGACCGAACCCACGTCTATCCATGTCTCCTGAATTGCAGGCAGATTCTTTACTGCTGAGCTACTGGGGAAGCCCATTTGCCTCTATAAGCACCTACCAAAATATGCTTCAGATTCAATAAGTGTTAGTCACTCAGTCATGTCTGACTCTTTGTGACTCCATGGACTGTAGCCCACCAGGCTCCTCTGTCAATGGAATTTTCCAGGCAAGAATTTTTCAGTAGCCACTCCCTCCTCCAGGAGATCTTCCCAATCAAGGGATTGAACCCATGTCTCCTGAATTGCGGGCAGATTTTTTACCATCTGAGCCACCAGGGAAGCCCAACAAATTTGATTCCAAATGCAGCTCCATTCCAGTGCACCACATTATAGCCAAAGACATCACTACCTGTCCATCTGAGAGCATCCCAATCCTAAGAGCCATCTTCAACACCTACCCTCACCTCACTCAATCCATCACTGATTCGCATGGATTTGATCTCCCAACTATTTCTCACACCCACCAATTCTCTCTATTTCTATCACCACCAACCTAGTTCAGCCCTCTACTATTGCTAAATTCCCATTCGTTCTCTTTACACCCATTATTGGTTTTCTCTAATTTTTCTCTACACTGCAGTCAGAGCTTAAGAGATTATAAACTCATCAAGAGCAATGTGTTTCCAAATAATTCATGTATCTAGCATAGTATCCTACCCAATTATTAAACAGGTATTTACTGTTTCTGCTGCTATGTCTATAGCTAATGATTTTTATGGAGAATAAATTTTAAATGGATACAACAATACCTTATCCATAGTTTGATTGTAGAAATATATAATATCCTCTTTAAGTTTCTTCCTGCAAAAAGGCTTCATTTACAGACCTTATAAGCTCTTCCCTGGTGGCTCAGATGGTAAAGAATCTGCCTGAAATGCAAGAGATCCAGGTTCAGCTCCTGGGTCAGGAAGATCCCCTGGAGAAGGAAAATGCTACCCACTCCAGCATTCTTGCCTGGCAAATTCCATGGACTGAGGAGTCCAGAGGACTACAGTCCATGGGACTGCAGGGTTGGACATGACTGAGTAACTAACACACACACACATACACACACACATACACACACATGCAGACCTCATAATATCAGTGAGTTTCACAGACGTGTTTTTGTCTGTGAGTTTTATCTGATCCTAAGGTTCATAAAGGATGAGTTTTTTTAGATTTCAGAAGAGAGTCAAATGCCTGAGGAGGTCTGATTTATTGTACTGATTTTTAAATGTCTATTATTAACTTGCTGCTGCTAAGTCACTTCAGTCGTATCCAGCTCTGTACGACCCCATAGACGGCAGCCCATCAGGCTCCGCCGTCTCTGGGATTCTCCAGGCAAGAACTCTGGAGTGGGTTGCCATTTCCTTCTCCAATGCATGAAAGTGAAAAATGAAAGTGAAGTCGCTCACTCGTGTCTGTCTCTTAGAGACCCCATGGACTGCACCCTACCAGGCTCCTCCATCCATGGGATTTTCCAGGCAAGAGTACTGGAGTGGGGTGCCATTGCCTTCTCCCATTAACTTACATATATTTTATTGCTATTTTTTATTTTCATATTTTATTTATTTTAATTGGAGGTTAATTACTTTACAATACTGTATTGGTTTTGCCATACATCAACATGAATCCACCACAGGTATACACGTGTTTCCCATCCTGAACCCCCCTCCCTCCTTCCTCCCTGTGCCATCCTTCTGGGTCATCCCAGTGCACCAGCCCCAAGCATCCAGTATCATGCATCAAACTTGGACTGATGATTCATTTCATATATGATATTATACACGTTTCAATGCCATTCTCCCAAATCATCCCACCCTCTCCCTCTCCCACAGAGTCCAAAAGACTGTTCTATACATCTGTGTCTCTTTTGCTATCTCACATATAGGATTATCATTACCATCTTTCTAAATTCCATATTATGAATTAGTATACTGTATTGGTGTATTTCTGGCTTACTTCACTCTGTATAATAGGCTCCAGTTTCATCCGCCTCATTAGAACTGATTCAAATGTATTCTTTTCAATGGCTGAGTAATACTCCATTGTGTATATGTACCATAGCTTTCTTATCCATTCATCTGCTGATGGACATTATTGCTATTTTTTTAGATTTCTTATCAACCAGTATGACCTATATTCCTTGAATCTGAAATATGCTTGTCAACTTATTGAATCAAATCAAACTGGACATAATTTTGTCATATAACCTTGTGTAACCAGAGATGAGCCTAGGAAACTTAGTCTAATTGTGTGTCCAGGAGGAAAGTAAAAGTGAAGAAATCATATCATTTTCACTAGTACAATATTAAGAGAATTTTACTTTTTTTAAGACTTTAAATCAATTCCCCATTTTATTTTTTCAGTTATCATTATTTTAACTTTTTACAAACATTTTCACTTACGTTATAGATGCCTATGGTCTCCACTCAAGCCATATCCCCCTTTTAAAGAAACTGCCCAAAGCCACTTCCCAAGTGGTGCTAGTGGTAAAGAACCCACCTGCCACTGCAGGAGATGCAAAAGCTATGGGTCTTGATCCCTGGGTCAGGAAGATCCCCTGGAGGAGAGCGTGACAACCCACTCCCAGTATTTTTGCCCGGAAAATTTGGTGGACAGATGAGCCTGGTGGGCTACAGTCTACAGTGCTGAACAGAGTTGGACACAGCTGAAGTGACTTAGCATACACACACACAAACACACACACAGGCCATATACATGTGCTCACTATTTGGCAACAACAAATGATGTATTCATTTCCCAGGACTTCTGTAACAAAGAACGACAAACCAGGAGGCTTTAACAATAGAAAGTTATTGTCTCATAACTCTGGGGGCTTGAAGTCTGAAGTCAAGGAGTAGGAATGGCCATTTGCCCTCTAAAATCTGCAAGGAGGAATCTCTTGCATCTGCCTAGCTTCCGATGGTTTCTGGCAATTCTTGATGTTCCTTGTCTTGCAATTAAACCACCCCAGTCTCTGTCTCCATCATCACATGGTGTTGTCCCCTCAAGTGTCTGTGTCTTTTCTCTTTTTTATAAGGACCAAAATCATACTGGATTAAGGTCCCAGCCTACCACAGTGCAACCTCATTTTAACCAATTACATCTGCAACAGTCCTATATCCAAATAAAGTCACCTTCTGCGGTCCCAGAACCTCAACCTATCATTTGGTTGGACACAACTCACTCAGTAACAAATGGGCAAACACCTGGCAAACCAGGCTGTCTCAGCATGGCTTTCCCCAAAAGCAGAGCCTGTGATAAGCCTTGTGAGTAGGCTGGCTAAGCCTTTAGAGGGGGCAGTTTTCCAACGAGCAAAATGAGGGGTGGGAAGAGTGAGATGGGAGGAGGAAGAGCCAGTATCAGGGTATGTTATTGAGACTGAAGCTGAGGGCATAAGGGATTCAATTCTGCTTGCACTTTGCAAAAAAGTCTGAGAGCTCCCCCTAGAATCACATCGAGAAGGGTGGAAAGAGCAGCACTTGGATGCCGCTCTCACTCCTCACTATCTGAGGGTCTTAACTTACAGGGGTGTTGTCTGCACAAAGTCCGCTCCCAGGGGCATCATAGCATCAGGGACCTTTCCAGGTCAAAAAGCAAAGATATGTAACTGTCAACCTGAACTCAGTGAAAAACTGCCCAGAATGTTCTGCTCCAGCCACACAGAAATCAGAGCTGTGGCTGCGTGGACATAAACCAGGTCACCAGATTCTCTCTCCTAAGGACATGGAATCGTGATTCAGGATCTATCATCAGTTGCATGCTAAGCCACTTCAGTCATGGGCTACCCACTCCAGTATTCTTGGGCTTCCTTTGTGGCTCAGCTGGTAAAAAAATCCATCTGCAATGCAATCGAACTTGAGTTCGATCCCTGGGTTGGGAAGATTACCCTGGAGAAGGGAAAGGGTACCCACTCCAGTATTCTGGCCTAGAGAATTCCGTGGACCACAACTGAGCAAATTTCACTTTTACTTTCAAGTCATTTCCATCATGTCCGACTCTGTGTGAGCCTTTGGACTGTAGCCCGCCAGGCTCCTCTGTCCATGGTATTCTCCAGGCAAGAATACTGTAGTGGGTCGCCATGCCCTTCTCCAGGGTCTTTGGACTCAAGGATGGAACCTGCTTGTCTTATGTCTCCTGCATTGGCCACCTGGAAAGCCCATAATCAGTTGGTTGGTGGCATTTGAACAGGTAGTTGTTGTTAGTGTCTGTAAGGTCTATTTTAGAAAATATTTTAGGAAAACAATTTCATCCTGAAGAAGCATAGCAGACACTCAGCAATATGAATATGAGTAAAGCAGAATAAAACAGCCATATAGAAGATGGAAAGAGCAGAGTATGTTTTCCCTGATGAATGAGGGCTAAATGAAGGCTCTGATTGGCTGCTTGACTATTTACCTAAGTTTCCATAAAACCCACTGGCCCACATCCCTTGATGTCTATAGGACAACTCTATATCCTCACAATAAATGTCTTTTTTTTTTGTAGCCCAGGTATATCATATGAAGCCTCCTGGCCACTCAAGATCCGGATAAACTTGGCTCCAAGTTTAGAGATATGGATAACCATATCTCTATATATGGTGGAGATGTAAACACCTATTCCAACATTTCTATGAATATTCAGATTACTATGAATATCATATGAATACATTGCTGACAAAGTATAGTCAAAGCTATGGTTTTTCCAGTGGTCATGTATGGATGTGAGAGTTGGACCATAAAGGCTGAGAGCCAAAGAATTGATGCTTTTGACCTGTGGTGTTGGAGGAGACTCTTGAGAGTCCCTTGGACTGCAAGGANAAAGGGAAGGTATGACATTTTATTACCTGAATAAACTAAAAACTGCTTTTGAGAAGGTGGCAACGAGGGGATAGACAAATAATAAAAACAGAAGAGAGGGCGCCACACAGGGTCAAACATGCCGTGTGTCTGCATTCAAAAGGCTTTTACGTCCTGTCGTTTCAGAGCCAGGTGTGTCTCTTGAGGAAAATTCAGAGATCAAGGTATCCTTGGGGTGCCTGCATTTTGGCTTTCCTCAGTCTTCCTTCTTGCAAGGCAAAGCTGACGTGGTGAGCTGGCTGCAGCAAGCCCTCCCGTGGCCTCAGATTTGACTCCTGTTGCTGTACCTGAGAGCGTGGTCTGATTAAAACAGCATAGGCTCTTGGACCATTCTTGGCCTGGTCTGCCACCTAATCTTAGGTTCAGCTTCTCTGAGCTACATTTTAAGTGCACAGAAAAGGGTAATTTAAGGCATGCACAAGGAGGTAGGACTAAATATTCTTTAAGGTTCTGTCTCATTCTCCTTATTTTCTTACTTGTCTTATTTGCTTTTAACTTCATATTGAACTATAATATACATAGGAGAAAGTGCACATTTCCCAGGTATACAATTAAATGAATTTTTCCTGTTTGAACAGTCGTGTGACTAGCACCCAGACAGGTGAAAAGACTGTTACCAGCACCCTTGACAATCTGCATCCTGCCCTCTCCTCTCTGCACCCCAACCCCCTCACAGTAGTCATCACCGTCCTCACTTCTCATGGTGTAGATCCCATGAGCTCATTGGAAATTCTGGGAAGCAGACTCTTAAGAGAGAGATAAGCCTTCAGGAGGATAGCTCTTGGAAGCAGCACAGGAGAAAGAGAAAGGCAGAGAGCAGAGTTGGGCTAGAGGAGAAGCTGAGCTGCAGTTTGGTCTTAGTGGAAGCTTGAGTTGATCTTGGGTGGGCTTCTGGAAAGGCCCTTCAAAGATGCTTTCAGTTGCACAAAAAGTAGTCACCTAAACCTCTGTGTTGACCAGTGGTTGGCTTCCCAGGGAAGGGTCCCCTGCCTTTGACTGCTGCTGCTTCTTTCTGCAGGGGCAATTTCTAAAGAGGGCTGACAGCCTGCTGGGTGTGTGTGCTGGCAGCCCTCCTCAAAAGTGGGGAAGCAATCCTTCTTCTCTTGGGAGCCTGGGCATTGCATCACGGCACCTAGTCCAGCCTTTCCTCGTGCTTTTACTGAAATCACACCATGCATACTCTGGCATTTGGCTTCTTTCCCTTTGCACGTGTTGGAGTGACTCACCTTACTGTTCTGTGTAGCTAGTGTAGCTAGTTGTAGTTGGTTACTCTCTGTACTGTGGAGTATCCTATTGTGTGACTGCACCCAGTACTGTTGATGGGCGTCTCAGTTTCCAGTTGTTTGCTATTAAGAATAGTACTGGCATGAAGATTTCAGTGCATGACTTTTCATGGGCATTTCTGTTGGTTTAATACCTAGATTCTAGGGGTGAGCCTTTCTTCAGCTTTTGTAGATGTTGCCATCCAATTTTCTAATGTGGTTGTACCATTTTACTGATATATTCTCATCAGCAGTGTATTTCTTCAGCTAAACTTGGTTACTTTTTTCAGTTGAGCCATTTTGGNCTTCTCCAACACCACAGTTCAAAAGCATCAATTCTTTGGCACTCAGCTTTCTTCACAGTCCAACCCTCACGTCCATATATGACTACTGGAAAAACCACAGCTAACCTTTTTCTTCCCCCTTTTTTGAGATGCCTTCTTTATCAATATTAGTTTCAAATATGTAGTAGGATCAGCATTGGGGATATATAGGATTCCATTCATTTGTATGTCTAAATTTGTTCCAGTATCCTAGTCTTTTAATAATTGTAGATGTATAGTATGTATTTTGAACGCAGTAGACTCTAAGTAAAAAATTTTATGTCTGATAGGGCTAATTCCAGGGCTTCCCTGGTAGCTCAGCTGGTAAATAATTCACCTGCAATGCAGAAGACACTGGTTTGATTCCTGGGTCAGGAAGATCCCCTGGAGAAGAGATAGGCTACTTACTCCAGTATCCTTGAGCTTCCCTGGTGGCTCAGATGGTGAAGAATCCACCTGCAGTGCAGGAGACCTGGATTTGATCCCTGGGTTGGGAAGATCCCCTAGAGGAGGGCATGGCAACCCACTCCAATATTCTTGCCTGGAGAATCCCCATGGACAGAAGAGCCTGGCAGGCTACAGTCTATGGGGTCACAAAGAGTCGGACACAACTGAGTGACTAAGTACAAGCACAGGGCTAATTTCATTCCATTTCATTACTTTTCTTTTTCAAAAGTTTTCTGTGCACTTTTCTTCCATTTGTTTTTCCTACTAAATCTTGGGATCATTTTGCTAAGTCCCCCGAAGAATCCTGTTAATGTTTGATTGGAATTCAACTAAAATTATAAATTATTTAAGAACAAATTGATTTCTCTTTACCACATTCAGCCTTCCAATTGCAGAACATGGTATGTCTCCTTACTTATTTAAGTCTCTTTTAATATATTTCTCAGTAAAGTTTTATAGTTTTCTTTTTGTAGGTCTTGCATGGTTCTAATTAAAGTTACTCCTAGGCATTTTGGATTTCATTTAGCAAACTTCTCTGGTATGACTGAGAATGCCCATGCAGCCCACATAAATCTAATCCAGGGTATTGGGGTGCATATTTTGTAGGCCAGGTGGTCTGACAGTAATTGAGGCCATATAGTGTAGTGGCGTCTAGGCAGATCTGTTTCTGAATCCTGGTTCTGTCCCTTATTAGCTGTGTAACACTGGGCAAAATACCTAAACTCTCTGTAAGCTCTGTCTCAGTGATTTCATCTGTAGAATGGAATACCCATGCCAGGAGCTTAGGGAATGCAGGTTAATGAAATGGAAGTTTTAGTCTGGCACTTGGCACATAAGTGCTCAACAAATGTGAACTATGGCGCTGATGATGGTGATTGATAGGAATTGAGCATTCAGAGAAAAACTGGAAACAAGACTGTCTAGAGCAGTTCAGATTGTCAAAATCATAGAGAAGTGAAAAAGAAGAAAGACCTAAAAAAGAATGAAAGATGAAGAGAGAGGAAAGAGGGAAGAGAGAGTTGCTTGCGGTCGGGAGTTGTAAGACCCCTCTTCTCATGGGAAGAACATGTATGGGAAAAGACTGCATTATTGTTGAAACACACAGGAGGACCATCCTGGGGCAACCCCCAGAGCCTGGGGAGAGGTAAAGGGAAGCAAACAAAACACCTGGAGAGTTGTTATTTACACAGCTGCCCACCTGCCCACCCAGCTAGGCCTCCACCCAGGATGGAGAGAGAAGCTCACCTGAGAGCTGGCGGAGGGATGTGTCCTGGTAGCCACGGGAAACTGCAGAGCCAGATTTCTACTTGCAAGAGATGCTTCTTTGGGATTGTGGAGGTCAGAGTGCAGCTGACTGATTCTCTGAGAGCAGCTACAAAGGGAGGCCAGTGTGGCTCTTGGAAAGAGATGGAAAAGATAGCCCAACTCTTTAAGCTGGGTGGCCATGGATTTGGTTCATTATGATATTAATCGGGCTTCCCTGGTGGCTCAGACGGTAAAGCGTCTGCCTGCAATGCGGGAGACACGGATTCAATTCCTAGGTTAGGAAGATCCCCTGGAGAAGAAAATGGCAATCCACTCCAGTACTCTTGCCTGGAAAATCCTATGGATGGAGGAGCCTGATAGGCTACAGTCCATGGGGTTGCAAAGAATCATAGCATATGTTGCTTGAGAGTGTTTGGTGCCATTTAACTAGGCCAAATCATTTCTTAAATGGTGATGGGCATGAAGTAGGGAGTGGGGAGGATGGAAGGGAGGAGGGAGAGAGAAAAGAAGAAGAGAAGTTACTGTCTCTATGGGAATGCTTACACAACTATAGATTCGATTTAGCTGTATACACAGCACAGCATGAGTTTTCCTCTGTAGGTGTTTTTACACAGCCAGCTGCAAGCAGGAAGTTTTATTTATTGTGTGTGGCATTGTTTTGAGACAAATAGAACTAACATCCTTAATTTAATTGGAGGTACAAATGGGAAGCTGAAGGGCCAAGATCCCTGTAAAGAGAATATGAGAAACATCCTATTGTCTAATGATTCCGGTTCTAATTCTGTTATATTCCCAAGAACATCCTCAAGACGCAAGTCAGCAATGATTTTTCCTGATAAAAGTTCCATTATTAAAGAGCAGATATTCTAGAGATTCTTGGATATCATCATATCCTATAACATTAGCACTGGAAATACCCTTTGAGACCAATCAGTGGAGCCAGTGAGCCCCAGCAGAAAGAAATGACTCATGTATGGGTGTGTAATGAGCTGGTGGCAGAGCCACGACCAAAACTCTTGGCTCACAGTACCCTTTCTTTCCTCTGTGACACTGAGTCTGCATACTTAAAACACACACACACACCCTTTTTATTTTGTATTGGGTTATAGTCGATTAACAATGTTGTGACAGTTTCAGGTGAACAGTGAAGGGACTCATATATGCTGTATATGTACATATACATGTATCCATTCTTCCCAAACTCCCTTCCCATCCACATAACACTGAGCAGAGTTCCCTGTGCTGTATAGCAGTTTCTTGTTGGTTTATCCATTTAAAATATAACTATATGTACATGCCCAGCCCAAGCTCCCTAACTATCCCTTCCCCTCATCTTTTTCCCTGGCAACTATAAGTTTGTTCTCTGAGCCTCTTTCTGTTTTGTAAAAAAGTTCATCTGTATCATATCTCTTTAGACTCCACGTATAAGGGGTGTCATACAATATTTCTCAAATTTGCCTACTTTTGGAAGCTCCTAAACTTCCTGTCTCTTAGCACTTCTTCAGCCTTTGCCTTTGCCCAAATTCTAGAGCATTTGCAACCTGTGTTATAAACCCACCCATGTGATTTTCTTTCTTTGGAGGAATAGGGTCATAGGAGCATCATATGGGCCACGTATGGAAAAGGAAGGAATATTTTCCTGAAGCTGAATTATCTTCTTTTCCCCTCTAGAGATATTTCTGAAGAGATACTTTAAATTGTATAAACATTTTTATTTCACAGCATAAAGACTGGCTCGTGCAGGTAAGATTTCTCACATGGTCTGGAACACAACTTCCTATGCTACCTGTCCCACTGTGTGGTAATTAGTTAGTCTATAGCACAACAGCATTCTCCGTCTTTGACCTAGCTGTGATATCTTGTAGGACCAGCACCGAGCCTGATTCCCTATCCCCAGTGAGGGGCAAGGACCCAGGAAATAGCTTTGAATTGAATCCAGAAGCAGAGGAGATGTTAGGAAGAAGCTCAGGTTTTAGGCTAGGAAGAAGCTCAGGTTTTAGGCTCTGGGTTTGTAAATTTGTCATGTAGCCTCAGGTCAGTCCATGAACACTTTTCAGTGTTGTTCTCCTTTATTTAAAGGGATATTGATGCTAGTACCACCACTACCTCCAAGAGGAATATGAGGATGAATGAGACTGTGGTTACCAAAACTCTCGCTGAAATGAAAGGGCCACCTACAGAAAAAAATAGTGTTTGACAGTAGTGGCTAACATTGTAGGAGCACTTGTTGAGTGCCAGAAAGCACCTTCAACCAGCACAAAAGTCCAGTGAGGAAAGGGCTACCGTTATTCCATTTTATAGATGGGAAAACTGAGGTACAGGGAAGTGAGACAATTTGTACAGTATCTTATATCCTCAAGGACACAGAGCTAGTAAGTGGTTATGATATTATAAGCTAATGAGAGGTTATAACTTGCTTAGACTGACACAGCCAAGTTTCAGAGACAGCATTTAAATCTAGGTCTCTTTGAAAAGGGAACCCTCTTACACTGTTAGTGGGAATGCAAACTAGTACAGCCACTATGGAGAACAGTGTGGAGATTCCTTAAAAAACTGGAAATAAAACTGCCATACAACCCAGCAATCCCACTGCTGGGCATACACACCAAGGAAACCAGAATTGAAAGAGACACGTGTACCCCAATGTTCATCGCAGCACTGTTTATCATAGCCAGGACATGGAAGCAACCTAGATGTCCATTGGCAGACGAATGGATAAGAAAGCAGTGGTACATATACATAATGGAATATTACTCAGGCATTAAAAAGAATGCATTTGAATCAGTTCTAATGAGGTGGATGAAATTGGAGCCTATTATACAGAGTGAAGTAAGCCAGAAAGAAAAACACCAATACAGTATACTAGCACATATATGTGTCAGTATGCTGTATTGGTGTTTTTCTTTCTGGCTTACTTCACTCTGTATAATAGGCTCCAGTTTCATCCATCTCATTAGAACTGATTCAAATTTATTCTTNAGTCAGTGATGCCATCCAGCCATCTCATCCTCGGTTGTCCCCTTCTCCTCCTGCCCCCAATCCCTCCCAGCATCAAAGTCTTTTCCAATGAGTCAACTCTTCGCATGAGGTGGCCAAAGTACTGGTGGTGGAGTTTCAGCTTTAGTATCATTCCTTCCAAAGAAATCCCAGGGTTGATCTCCTTCAGAAGGGACTGGTTGGATCTCCTTGCAGTCCAAGGGACTCCCAAGAGTCTTCTCCAACACCACACTTCAAAAGCATCAATTCTTCAGCGCTCAGCCTTCTTCACAGTCCAACTCTCACATCCATATATGACCACTGGAAAAACCATAGCCTTGACTAGATGGACCTTAGTCGGCAAAGTAATGTCTCTGCTTTTGAATATGCTGTCTAGGTTGGTCATAACTTTTCTTCCAAGGAGTAAGCGTCTTTTAATTTCATGGCTGCAATCACCATCTGAAGTGATTTTGGAGCCCAGAAAAATAAAGTCTGACACTGTTTCCATAGTAGGTATAAAAAAGTTATAGGAGAAATCTGACTTATTATTGTTAATAATCTGGCTATACACTGCCAGGCTCCTCTGTCCATGGAATTCTCCAGGCAAGAATACTGGGATGGGGTGCTATTTCCTTCTCCAGGGGATCTTCCCAACCCAGGGATTGAACCTGGGTCTCCTGCATTGTAGGTGGTCTCTTTACCGACTGAGCTACCAGGGAAGACCTATTATTGTTAATAATATAATAATAACTGAAACTATGGTTCTAAGTTTATCTCCTTTAGTTAAACTATAACTCAAAACACTGATAGATATTTTAGGAATTGGATTAAATTTTGTTTTTAATTGGAGGTTAAAAGCCAGCTCTATCTAAAAGGTATATTAAGGGCTTTGGTACAAACTTATCTGGACTAGATTTACTGAAGGCCATTACTTAATAGTTATTCATATTTCAAATAAATTTGCTGAATTAGCTTTCCATTGCTGTTCTAACAAATTACCACAAATTGTATGGCTTGAAACAGCACCAAATGTATTATCTTATAGTTCTGGAGATCAGGAATCTGACCTGGGTCTCAACAGTGTAAAATCAGATGCTGTGTTCCTTTCTGGGGTCTCTACGGGAGGATTCATTTCCAGACTCATCCAAGTTGTTAGCAGAATTCAGGTCCTTGAGGTTGTAGGACTGATGTTTTCATTCGTTTTCTTGCTGTCTGCTGAGTGCCCTTTCCAGCTTCTGGTGGTTTAGTTGATAAGTCGTGTCTGACTCTTGTGACCCCATGGACTGTAGCTTGCCAGGCTCATCTTTCCATGGGACTTTCCAGGCAAGAATACTGGAGTTGGTTGCCATTTTCTTCTCCAGGGGACCTTCACGACCCAGGGACTGAACCCCAGTCTCCTGCACTGCAGGCAGATTCTTTACCAACTGAGCCTCCAAGGAAGCACAATGGAGAAGCCATTCATTCCTTTGCTCTCAGTCACCTTCCTCAATCTTTAACACCAACAATGATGGATGCACACCTTCCCAAGCTTCAAAGCTCTCCTCCTTCTGTCTGTCTCTCTGACTCAGCCTGGAAAAGGTCTCCACTTTTTTATACTCATGTGATGAGACTGAGTCCACACAGGTGATCCAAGATAATCTCCCCAATTCAAAGTCAATTCCTTTCATCACAACAGCAAAGATTCTTTAGCCATGTGATGTAACATATTCACAGGTTCCAGACATTGAAGCATAAGCATGTTTGGGGGCCATTACTACACCCACCACAGCTTCATCATCAATGTAACTTCCTACCACATAGACTTCTACACTCCTGACATTTATTTGCTGCATTAGAATAAACAAAAATGTTTTAAATATTTTTCTTCATTCTGAAGTTTTTTTTATAATCCCCCCAAAAATGTATACTCTGTGCATGAAATTTAGGAAGTTTATATAAGAATTTAATTTATAGCAAATTTTCTAAACCATTTTTCATGAACAACACACTTGATAAGTTCTGTTTGCCTTCTTTTCATTTTCATTATACAACCCTCCACTGACTTAATTTGATTTCAGAGGGACTTAGGACTGTTTTCTCTCTTCTTGAATGTTGAAATAACACTGTCACAGCAGTACACTTCCTGAGGAATGAGAATCACTTGTACTCTTTTCTATAGGAGGGAATTAAAATTGTCAGTCTTACCACAGGTTATTTCATCTTCAACAATGACTAGTTAGCTTTCAGTAATGATATCTCACTCCTACTCGACCTTAATAAAATATTTAAAATACTGCTTAATTAACAATAAACTAATTTTTCCAGCAACCAATTACCCAGAAAACGTGTTATATAAATCTCTACTTCTCCCTTTCTTTGTCAATACTTAGAATTTAACTCCTATATTAGAAAGGTCAGAAGAAATAAAAGGTACAACTGAAAATCAGGTGGTATCATTACAATTTTGGAGCCCAAAATCACTGTAGATGGTGATTGCAGCCATAATATTAAAAGACACTTGCTCCTTGGAAGAAAAGCTATGACCAACCTAGATAGTATATTCAAAAGCAGAGACATTACTTTGCTGACTAAGGTCATGTATGGATGTGAGAGTTGGACTGTGAAGAAGGCTGAGCGCTGAAGAATTGATGCTTTTGAAGTGTGGTGTTGGAGAAGACTCTTGGGAGTCCCTTGGACTGCAAGGAGATCCAACCAGTCCCTTCTGAAGGAGATCAACCCTGGGATTTCTTTGGAAGGAATGATACTAAAGCTGAAACTCCACCACCAGTACTTTGGCCACCTCATGNTTGAAGCATAAGCATGTTTGGGGGCCATTACTACACCCACCACAGCTTCATCATCAATGTAACTTCCTACCACATAGACTTCTACACTCCTGACATTTATTTGCTGCATTAGAATAAACAAAAATGTTTTAAATATTTTTCTTCATTCTGAAGTTTTTTTTATAATCCCCCCAAAAATGTATACTCTGTGCATGAAATTTAGGAAGTTTATATAAGAATTTAATTTATAGCAAATTTTCTAAACCATTTTTCATGAACAACACACTTGATAAGTTCTGTTTGCCTTCTTTTCATTTTCATTATACAACCCTCCACTGACTTAATTTGATTTCAGAGGGACTTAGGACTGTTTTCTCTCTTCTTGAATGTTGAAATAACACTGTCACAGCAGTACACTTCCTGAGGAATGAGAATCACTTGTACTCTTTTCTATAGGAGGGAATTAAAATTGTCAGTCTTACCACAGGTTATTTCATCTTCAACAATGACTAGTTAGCTTTCAGTAATGATATCTCACTCCTACTCGACCTTAATAAAATATTTAAAATACTGCTTAATTAACAATAAACTAATTTTTCCAGCAACCAATTACCCAGAAAACGTGTTATATAAATCTCTACTTCTCCCTTTCTTTGTCAATACTTAGAATTTAACTCCTATATTAGAAAGGTCAGAAGAAATAAAAGGTACAACTGAAAATCAGGTGGTATCATTACAATTTTGGAGCCCAAAATCACTGTAGATGGTGATTGCAGCCATAATATTAAAAGACACTTGCTCCTTGGAAGAAAAGCTATGACCAACCTAGATAGTATATTCAAAAGCAGAGACATTACTTTGCTGACTAAGGTCATGTATGGATGTGAGAGTTGGACTGTGAAGAAGGCTGAGCGCTGAAGAATTGATGCTTTTGAAGTGTGGTGTTGGAGAAGACTCTTGGGAGTCCCTGGGACTGCAAGGAGATCCAACCAGTCCCTTCTGAAGGAGATCAACCCTGGGATTTCTTTGGAAGGAATGATACTAAAGCTGAAACTCCACCACCAGTACTTTGGCCACCTCATGTGAAGAGTTGACTCATTGGAAAAGACTTTGATGCTGGGAGGGATTGGGGGCAGGAGGAGAAGGGGACTACAGAGAATGAGATGGCTGGATGGCATCATGGACTCAGTGGACGCGAGTCTGAGTGAACTCTGGGAGTTGGTGATGGACAGGGAGGCCTGGCGTGCTGCGATTCATGGGGTCGCAAAGAGTCAGACACGACTGAGCAACTGAACTGAACTGATCATTACAATGCTTTTTTAGTAGCTCTGATGAAAGATGGATATTACATTGCAATTGTAATATGTGGATTATGTAAAACATTTATTTCTTTTCTTGCTTTGTCTTCAGCTATTTTCCCCACAATCTTATGCACAAACAGCTTAAATTATCATGTTGATTCAGGTGATTCTCAAGTCTGCATTGTCAGAGAGTTGAATGGCCCATTCTCCCAATTCTAACAACTGTATTTCAATGCTCTTTTTTAAAAAAATTTTATTGGAGTGGAATTGATTTATAATGTTGTGTTAATTTCTGCTGCACAGCAAAATGAAACAGTTATAAATACCAAACATTCCTTACTAACTCAAACTCAAACATCAAAAAGGTTAGCCATCCCTTTTATTATCATTACAATTATTGTACTTAGAGAGCTGAAGAGGGAGAGAACAAAGAAGACTAGACAAGAGTTCTTTGGCAAAAGGTCTCAGAAATTCACAGAGATGAGGGATTTGGTCACATAGTATGGGAAAGTGAACCAATTCCCTGTAGCAGTGCTGACGTTTACACACAAGGAGAAAGTGAACTGAGATGAGGTCATTGGCAAATTAGCAAATGGCTCTTCTAAAGACAGTGACAATTCATCTTCCTGAAGTAATATATGAGGACTATGTGGGGAAAGATGGAAAGAATGGGGTGAAGAACAGAGAAAGCAGCCAAAGTGACTGATGGATCTCTTCAAGGCATAAATCTGATCATATCTCCATTTGCCATCTCTTGAGATAGGGCCAGTTCACAACAGTCTGCTGCCATTAGTCTTCCATGTCCTGAGTAAATATTCATATTCTTAGCTTTATAGAGACATGAAACAATACCTTTATTCTTGATCATGTTTGATGAGTTTCTTGTATACCAGCAAGCTCTATGGACCTGCAGCAGTGAAGATAGTGCCAGAGGCCCAGGTGTTATCCAGTGGCATGGAGACCATCCCCCTGGAATGCAGCATGCACAACTCCTCTGCCTCCTAGCTCCCTAGGTAAGCAGACACACACAGCCAGCTTCATGGTTTCTGTTCCTTCCTGGTGCTGGCATCAGATCCAGACAGGAAAAAATAGATAAGAATAGGTAGTAAATTAACAACCACATGCAAAGATCTCAAAGTTCAGGGAACCTAGGGATCCAACAATTCTGGCAATGCATGGCATGATGCCTCCTTAATCATCCTGGAATTTCTCATTCCACTTTATCTGCTTGTATTTATTCATTGGTATGTAATAAATTTACCCCCAAATTTTATGTCTTAAAATAGCAAGCATTTATTATCCCAGTTTCTGTGGGTCAGGAACTTAGGAGAAGCTTAGTTATGTGATTCTGACAGAGTCTCTCATGAGGTTGAAATCAAGATATCAGCCAGAACTACAGTTGTCTGAATGCTTGACTGGAGCTGCTGGGTCCATTTCCAAGCTCACTCATCACTCATACAACTATTGGCCAGAAGCCTCAGTTCTTTGCCATCTGATATTCTCCATAGGGCATGGAGTAAGTAAGGTAAGAGAGAGCAACCACCAAAAGAAAAAAAAAAAGCAAAATATATTATGTGACTCTCACAATTTTTGGGAAGGCCAGAGTATCACTCTTGGGAATTCCACAAGCAAAAGTGAAAAAGTGCTGTTCATTCAGTCATGATCAACTCTTGAGGTTTCATGAACTGGAGCCCCCCAGGCTCCTCTGTCTATCAGATTCTCCAGGCAAGAATACTGGAGTGGGTAGTCATTCCCTTCTCCTGATCCAGGGATCAGATCCTGGTCTCCTGCATTGCAGACAGGCTCTTTATCATCCGAGCCGCCAGGGAAGCCCCCAGGCAAAAACAGCACTGAAGTCAGTAGGACTGCCCATTTGGCAAAATCTCAAATGACATCACTGTGTACAGACATTGCAGTTCAAACCACTGACACCAAACCCTAAAAACTAGAATCTCCACCACTGATTACTCTAAAAGTCAGATGCCATATTTCCCTCCAGGAAAGAATGGATTCTGTATGGCACATGTTCCTCAGGTTCTACTCCTCCATGTCAAACTCTGAAGCTCCTCACTGGTAAAGTCTATGCCCGAAGTGCAAAAAGAAACTGGGAAAACTAATTTCTGGTTTCTATCTGGGGGAATATTACTTTTCAATATGGAAAATTTCCCAAACTAAAATGGGGAACTCTAATTGTGCTGAACAAAAGCAAAGCCTAAAAAGCTCCACTCAACTTAGCTTCCCAGAATTAACAAACACCCTCTACTATACTCACACTTGCAAAGTGGCTCAGATGGTAAAGCATCTGCCCGTAATGCGGGAGATCTGGGTTCGATCTCTGGGTTGGGAAGATCTCCTGGAGAAGGAAATGGCAATCCACTCCAGTACTCTTGCCTGGAGAATCCCATGGACGGAGGAGCCTGGTAGGCTACAGTTCATGGGGTCGCAAAGAGTCAGACACAGCTGAGTGACTTCACTTTCACTTTCACTTTCCTATAGTTGAAAATGGATGTATCTCCTTTATAAGGAATCAATTTTATAATTCTACCATGTAAACATATATCATCTCTGGGTATACCCGTGGTCTGTGGATATTGTCTTTNACACAGCTGAGTGACTTCACTTTCACTTTCACTTTCCTATAGTTGAAAATGGATGTATCTCCTTTATAAGGAATCAATTTTATAATTCTACCATGTAAACATATATCATCTCTGGGTATACCCGTGGTCTGTGGATATTGTCTTTAGATCTATATCATGATATTCTGTAATCTGTGCACGAAGTTGTAAAGCTACACACTACCAGAACAACTTATATAAAACAGTAGACTATTTGTTGGAGTAATGAATTAAATAGTTTAGAGAGCAAGGACAGAAGCAGAAATAGCTAACACAGTTCCAAAGTGGTCACAAAGCTATAGTTAACAAGGTAAGACTTACTTCCTCCACAGTATCTTCCATCATCTTTTGTGCTAAGCCAGCATCTAGGGACATAACCCAAACTAGGTGCCTGAATATACAGGATTACTGGAGTCTAACATTCATCTTTACCACTTGATGTGATAGGAAGCAAAGTGACTTCAACCCAAGTGGTCATTTTTTTAACTTTTGTTTTATATTGGAGTATAGTTAACAATGATGTGTTAGTTACAGGTGTACAGCAAAGTTATTCAGTTATATCCATATAAATATCAATTTTTCATTTTTTTTTAATTTGGCCACACCACACAGCATGTGGGATCTTAGTTCCCAGACCAAGGATCAAACTCATGGCCTCTGAATCAGAAGTGCAGAGTCTTAACCACTGGATCACCAGAGAACTCCCCAAGTATCTATTCTTTTTTCAAATTCTTTTCCCATTTAGCTTATTACAGAATATTGAACTGAGTTCCCTGTGCTATCTGGTAGGTCCTTGTTGGCTATCCATTTTAAATACAGTATTGTGCACATGTCAATTCTGTCTACATTTTGATTTTAGCCTTGAAAGACTCTAAACAGAGAACCAGCTGAGCCATTGTGCCTGGACTCTTGACCCCAAGAAAGTCTGAGGTAATAAACCAGTGCTGTTATAAGGCACTAGATACATGGTGATATGTTACGGCAGCAGCAGAAAGCTAACACAATAAGGCATTTGGTAAAAGTCTCCAGAGTATTTCCATGGAGGCAGCATCATCAGAGAAGGCAAGTGGAAGTACAGAATAAATCATCTAGTCTACCAAGAATCAATTACTTCTATACGATTCACTGTGTCCAATCTAATCAGCTAAGTGGCTGGCTGGTGTCCTAGGCATATGACAGCATACAGCAATTCAGAGTCGGTTGATGCTGGTAGTAAATTGGACACTCAACCCTGACAGCTGTCACGTCAGCTAACGTATGAGAAAGTCTAGTTCATCGCAGCTATGCATGATCTATGATTCGGTTACAGTCACAATCTACCTTGTATGTGAACCCATTAAGGAGGTACTGGGGCAACTAGAAAACAATAGAATAACAATTCCTCTTATCTAGTCCATCATTGAGATCCTCTTCTGCAATGGGACACCTCTCATAAACATAGATATGGGGCAAGAAAAGCGAAAGTAAAAGTGTGGCATAAATCTTCTCATACTCCAAAAAATAAATCTACCGACCACTTCCTTGACTGTCATAATCACCAGCCCTTCAGTGTTATTCTGCATGTGCTGAGTCACTGACTTGTGTCTGATGCTTTGTGACCCAACAGACTGTAGCCCACCAGGCTCCTCTTCTCATGGGATTTCCCAGGCAAGAACACTGGATTGGGTTGCCATTTCTTTCTCTAGGGGATCTTTCCAACCCAGGGATCCAAACCACACCTCCTGTCTGCGTCTCCTGCAGGCAGATTCTTTACCACTCGAGCCATCTGGGAAGCCCATTATTCTATATAATTCTCTGAAAATACTCTGGTTGTGGAGTCACTTTGTCAAGCTGTCTCTCTTCCAGGGAAACTGGACGAGGAAAGGTCTTGGTCCAAGTTTTGTACATTGGGAGGTTTTCTCTTCCCCACTCCCCTTAGGGTCACCTCTGTCTGTAACTGGGCCAGAATCCAGTTCCAGCTGGTGCAGAACCATCAGTAAAGAAGCTCATTCTTTGTCTTCTTATTCACCTCATCTAAGGAAAGGCCCTTGGTTATCAGAGACAAGATTTGAGGGGAAATGTGGCTGTGTAACCCAGAGTGTTCATACTGGAAGTGTGAACCTTTTGTTTATTCACTATAATCTGGTCTTTAGGAATTGAAATATACCATTTCAAGCTGTTATTAAAGAGCTGCTGAGCCACCCAAGTGTAAGGCTTAAGTCCAGATATCCCCCAGTCCTTGATGGGCAATACAGATCCTAGGAACACTTAGGGTACCATGGCCAGGAATTTAATCTCTATTAGGAGCAAGGAGAAAACGAAGTTTCTTCCCAAAAAGAACAGTTATCTGTCCAGGAGAGCATTACGTTTCCCCCAAAAAAGGACTGCCATAGACTTCTCCACGCAGATCTGTCATGGATATTTGGATCCTCTGGGTCTTAAAAGACACAGCAGAGCTGCTGGCCCAGTTAAAGGGCCCTGTCCTGTTATGGAACCCACTCTGAGCTGGCAGGCCATCTTTTGGGCTGCTTGGTTAAAGATTTGGGATAAGTACATCTGCCCCTTCTAAAATCTACGGAAGACCACCAAGCACTGCACTGGCTTTTTAGCAGTAGGGGAAGCAAGTCTCACAGATAATGGGACACAAACAGAACCAGATGTTTTGCTCTTATCTGTGCTGCATTTCATGGGGTTGCAAAGAGTTGGACAAGACTGAGCGACTGAACTAAACTGAACTGAACTGATGCTCTGTCCAGCAAAGATTTCCCTTTCACAAATCTGAGGGAAAATTTTTTAAGTACAGTATCTAAAACCTTGATTTAGTGTTAACATCTGGAAGGGAGAGATAAGTAAAAATATATTTTTTTAATGCAATAAAGTAGAGCTTAATAATACTTATTCTGGGAGTTATTTTACCTTATTAATTATTTAAGTTTATTAATCTTTAATCTCCTGGACTACTGAAAAATACAGAAGATTATCTTGGATTCTCCAGCTGGGCCCATTGAATTAATAACTACAAGTGTCCAAGGCAGGAATGTATGCTAAGTTTCTTCAGTCGTGTCCAATTCTTTGAGACCCCATGGACTGTAGCCCACCAAGCTCTTCTGCCCATGGGATGCTCCAAGCAAGAGTACTGGAATGGGTTGCCATTCCCTTCTCCAGGGGATCTTCCTGATTCAGGGATAGTGCCTAAGTCTCCTGCTTTGGCAGGAAGCTTCTTTACCACTAGTGCCACTAGGAAGTCAGAGTCAAACACGAAGTTATATTGACAGAAGCAGAGATTTGAGAAGTGAGGCCTGCTGAAACTTTGGTTATAGAATTTCTGACCTCCAGAATGCCAAAATAACATTTGTGTCATTTTAAACCATTAAAACGGTGGCAATTAGCACAGTTGAAAACTAACTCAGGCACTCTGAGGCTTAGTGTCCTTCTGTGGAAAATAGAAATAAGACATTTCTATGGGGAGGATCAAACATAATTTTAGAGCACTGGGCACATAGTATACATTCAGTAAGTGGCACCTGTGATGATACTCACTGTATCGTTAGAGGTGCTGCTTAACATTGATCAAAAGCCTGGACTCAGGAGCCAGATGGACAGGTGTTCCTTTCCAGGCTCCACCATGGATCCAGTCTGCTGCTGCTGCTGCTGCTNCGCACAGAGTTTGAGAATGAACTTAGGCGTGCCGGTGGGGAAGGATGGGGGGAGAGATAGTTAGGGAGTTGGGGATGGACAAGCACAAACTGCTATATTTAAAATGGGTAACCAAGGACCTACTGGAGAGCACAGGAAACTCTGCTCAAAGTTCCATGGCAGCCTGGATGGGAGCGGGGGTGGGGAAAATGGATACAGGTGTCTGTACTGCTGAGTTCCTGTGCTGCTGCTGCTGCTGGTAAGTCGCTTCAGTCGTGTCCGACTCTGTGCGACCCCAGAGACGGCAGCCCACCAGGCTCCCCCGTCCCTGGGATTCTCCAGGCAAGAACACTGGAGTGGGTTGCCATTTCCTTCTCCAATGCATGAAAGTGCAAAGTGAAAGTGAAGTCGCTCAGTCGTGTCCGACTCTTCGCAACCCCATGGACTGCAGCCTAGCAGGCTCCTCCATCCATGGGATTTGCCAGGCAAGAGTATCGGAGTGGGGTGCCATTGCCTTCTCCGGAGTTCCTGTGCAGTCCACCTGCAACTACCACAACATTGTTAATTGGCTATAATCCAATACAAAATAGAGTTTTAGTTTTTAAAAAATAAGCATGCATTGCTCTTACAAATGAAAATAACAAAACTTCTCAAAATATTCCTGTTCAGNCCGGAGTTCCTGTGCAGTCCACCTGCAACTACCACAACATTGTTAATTGGCTATAATCCAATACAAAATAGAGTTTTAGTTTTTAAAAAATAAGCATGCATTGCTCTTACAAATGAAAATGACAAAACTTCTCAAAATATTCCTGTTCAGACCACAATCTCACAACCAAGGGTGGTGTGTCCATTTAAGAACTAGTCAGCCAATCAAAAAGACAGAAAATAAACGAATCGTTCAAAAAGTTGGAGTTGTCTGCAAGGCTGTGGGGAAACTGGAATGCTCCTGCATGTCTGGTGGGAACATAAAATGGTGCCCCTGCTTTGGAAGAGTCTGGCAGATCCTGAAGGCGTTCAGCGTCCAGTCACCATATGATGCAGCAACTCTANTCAACTGGAATTCCATCACCTCCACTAGCTTTGTTTGTAGTGATACTTCCTAAGGCCCACTTGACCTCACATTCCAGGATGTCTAGCTTTAGGTGAGTAATCACACCGTTGTGATTATCTGAGTCGTGAAGATCTTTTCTGTATAGTTCTTCTGTGTATTCTTGCCACTTCTTCTTAATATCTTCTACTTCTGTTAGGCATGCATAGTCACAGTATTTATATTTGCACTCATTCACATCACATGACTTTGTCCACATATGAAATGTATTCTTTTAATGAACTAAATTTGAATTAGTGCGTATATATACTTTGTCAACCAAATGGAGGACATTTCTGAGAGTAAAAGAGGGCATTTTTAGTAATTATTTAAATGTATGTAAACTAGGATTGTCCTTTAAAGAGTGGCTTGATTCTCTAGGTTTCAGGCTAACTTACTACAAGAATCAGAAGCTTTTAGGTACTCATTATTACTCTTCCTAGCCCCATGATTATCTTTGTTCAGGCTCTGTTTCTGACATAATTTCAAGCATGTTTATTATTCAACATACTTTGCTTTACCAGATACTATGTGCTAGATAATTTAGGAATTAAACAAAAATTCTTGTTTCAGTCACTAAGCTGGGTCCAACTCTGCAACCCTTTGAACTATAGCCTAGCAGGCTCCTCTGTTTCCCACTATTGCTCAGCAGTAAAGAATCCACCTGCCAGCGCAGGAGATGTGGGAGTTTAGGGTTCGACACTTGGGTAGGGAAGATCCCCTGGAGAAATGGCAACCCCCTCCAGTATTCTCGCCTGGAGAATCCCTTGGACAGCGGAGCCTGGTGGGCTACACTCCAGGGGGTCACAAGAGTATGACGTGACTTACTGACTAAACAACAGCCAAAAAAGAATTCTTAAGGAGTCTCAAATCACATGGAAGAGACATTTAAACATGAGTATTCCTGATACTCTCAAATCTGTGTTTGCCAGGTTGTAGAATATAAGAGGGCATTTGGAAATGTGTGTGCAGGCATGACAGAGTGCCTTTAAAAATCTAATGAAATAAGAGAAACATCTATAGAGGGTATAACCTCTAAAATATGAATTGACCCTCTAGTCATTCCAAGCAGAAAAAAAAAAAGGCCAGAGACTTGAAAACTTGGTGCTGAGGAAAACTGTGACCATTTTACTCAGTCTACTGATAAGATAGTGAGGTGGAAAATAGACAAGAAGGCTTTAGTGGAATCATGAAGGATTTTGACAACCCAAGTAACTTCAATTTTGACTGATCTAGAAAGGGAGCCAAAGCATTTAAGCAGAGAAGAGCATGGAAAGGGCTTCCCAGGGGCACTAGTTGTAAAGAACTCCCTGCCAGTGCAGAGATGTGGGTTTGATTCCTGGGTCAGGAAGATTCCCGGGAAGAGGTCATGGCAACCCACTCCAATATTCTTGCCTGTAGGATCCCATGAACAGAGTCCACAAGGCCACAAAGAGTCAGGGTAGGTGTGAGCGGATGGAGTGTGGATGCCCTGGAATGGATGGTGAGATGCAGAGATGTATGTACAATTTAGACATATCCTAGTTTTCTGGCCTGGGCTATTGCTTTGATTTTGATGACATTAAACTGTACCAGATAATGTTTCAGAAGACTTCATACAAAGAACAGAATGTTTCTCAAAAAAAAAAAAAAAATTAAATAAGTACCACTTTAACAAGCCACCTATTGTATCTGGACTTTATTTAGCGGTAGAAAAGGAATTTGGAAGTTGCTGACATTTTCAGTTTTTGAGTCTCAGAATTCACTACCTTCAGCGTCTATTACTGTTGGGAGATGGAGGGATAGTGCTGTCCCCTTGATGATACACACATAAAGTGACTCCCAGACACTCCTCTGGAGAAGATGCTGCAGACTGACATGGTAAGCAGTTGTTTCGCAGTGCTTAGAAACACTTTATGGGGCTTCCCCAGTACGGGTAAAGAACAGCCTGTAATGCAGAAGACACAGGTGACGCAGGTTTGATTCTTGGGTTGGGAAGATACTCTCGAGGAGGAAATGGCAACCCACCCCAGTATTCTTGCCTGAAAAATTCCATGGACAAAAGAGCCTGGAGGGCTACAGATCATGGGGGCGCAGAGAGTCAGACATGACTGAGCACACAGCACACACACACAGACACTTCATAATATATATTATGTGTGTGTGTATATGTGTGTGTGTGTGTGTGTATGCATGCATGCACACATACTAAGTCGCTTCAGTTGTGGCAGACTGTTTGTGACCCCATGGACTGTAGCCCACCAGGTTCCTCTGTCCATGGGATTCTCTAGGCGAGAATACTGGAGTGGGTTGCCATTTCTTCTCCAATATGTATGTATATATATGCATACACACACACATACTTTAGTTTTTATTTAGTAATCAGTTGTAAGAGGACAGTTCAGGATAACTAAATGATGTCTCCTGTTTTCCAGATTTGACAACTAAAGACCAACTAAGACCAGCTGAGTACAATCAGCTATTAAAAGGACACAGTGCCTGTCTGTTACACTTATTTCCAAATGTCTAATAATTTCTCTGACAAGCAGAGCAGCATTCTATTTTCCCTTACACACTATTCTCTGATGTGAAAAAAAGGGGGCAGGAAAGAGAGTGGAGCTGAAGAAAGAGGGTGCAATCCTTGCAAACAGAGAGCACAGGCTGAATGCACTTAACTTTATCATCCTAACAAGCCTTTGAAGTAGATGCTATTTTTAACCTCAGTTTTCAGGAGAAAACAGAAGCACAGAGAAGTTAAGGAACTGACCCAAGGTCACACAGCTAGTAAATAGCAGAGTTGGAATGGGGAAATGCAGCAGACCTCCACAAAGTCAACACTGCAAGCCAAGAGGTAGCCTCATCCACATCTGGTGGCCCAACAAGGATTTGGTTTTGAAGGATTTGTTTTCGTCGGGCAGATGGACACTGTGAGGGTGGTCTGGGATTAAACCACTTTACCACTGCTCAGCAGGCGGGCTGCCTATAAAGCATATGTCCATACATTTAGGAGAATTAACCAATGAAGACAGAAGGACTGAAGACCTAGCTGCTGCTGCTGCTGCTGCTTCAAGTCGCTTCAGTCGTGTTCGACAGCAGGCGACAATAATTGCTATAGCAGGGTTTGGAGAACGTGAGGCTTCCAAAGCTCAGATGAAAGATTGCCTTTTACCCGGAAATAGAACAAGAGTAAGGACTCTTGCCTTGAAAATCCCATGGACAGAGGAGCTTGGTGCAGGCTACTATCCATGGGGTCGCAAACAGTCGGGCACGACTGAGCGACTTCGCTTTCACTTTCACTTTCTAGGACACAGGTAATGTTTCCGACACATGCTGGAAACTAAGGCGGTCCACACCTGATGAAGCAGGAAGCAAAAACCTATGCTGAAAGTGGAAAGCAGGGTGTGGCTGGAAGTGCTGACGGTCTGGAGTTTGCAGTTAGAGGAAGTAAAACAGGTTTAGCAGCTTCAGAGACTGGAACTGGCCATGGCCTGTGGCTACAGAGGTGAGGGCCCCAGGCTAAATGAAAAGCAGCATTCCTTGTCCAAAGGGGTTAAGAATTTCAAGACAAGGAAAGTATAGCATTGGGACTTCCCTGGTGATCCAGTGGTTCAGACTTCACCTTCCGGTGCTGGAGCTGCGGGTTTGATCCCTGGTCAGGGAGATAAGCCACTCAGAACCAAAGCATAAAAAAGAAGCAAT
Source organism: Neotragus pygmaeus (assembly GCA_006410875.1). Taxonomy (NCBI): domain Eukaryota; kingdom Metazoa; phylum Chordata; class Mammalia; order Artiodactyla; family Bovidae; genus Neotragus; species Neotragus pygmaeus. The sequence continues at coordinate 268,382 of SJYV01040688.1, read as the reverse complement.
CTTATAACAAAGTTAATACTTTTTTAAAAAACGGTCCACATCAAACTTCCCTGGTGGTGCAGTGGCTGAGAATCCACCTACCAATGCAGGGGACATGGGTTCGATCCCTGGTCTGGGAAGACTCCACATGGCACAGAGCATCAAGCCCTTGTGCCCCAACTACTGAAGCCTGAGCACCCTGGAGCCTGTGCTCTGCAACAAGAGGAGCACTGACTGCTACTTTAGCCCCACTCATCCAAGTAGAGAAAGCCTACTGGCAGCAACAAAGCCCCATTGCAACAACAAAACCAAAAAGAAAAAAATTGCTGGCCCACATCAAAAATATGTGTACTTAAAAGAAAAACAAAGTACAGCCCTGAAACAAGCACGTGGTCCTTCTGAGTGTGGGGCCCCACGAGACTGCAGAGGTCACACACTCCAATCAAAGGTCATGGGAGCAATGAGTCTATAAATCTGTGCTGGCCTCCACCTGAATCTACACAGCCCAGGCTTCTCATTCACTCCATTACATCCAACCAAAGTCTCTCCATAAGGAAGTAGAGAGGCAGGGTGAGTGAGTTCCCTCTGATCATAGGCAGATTTCCATCTCCAGATTTTGTAGCTGAGTGAAACAGCTTCTCTTGTAATGGAGGGTGTTGATCTTTATTTGTGAGCAAGTCTTGCTTATTATCCCAAAATCTTTGCTAGCTTGCTCCCAGTAAAAAACATCAGGTAAATTATTAGCTTTGAAAGTGACAGTATTTAACACATGAAAAAAGGCTCTGCATCACTCATTATTAGAGAAATGCAAATCAAAACTACAATGAGGTATCACCTCTCACCAGTCAGAACAGTCATTATAAAAAAATCTACAAACTGTAAATGCTGGAGAGGATGTAGAGAAAAGGGAACACTTTTGTGCTGTTGGTGGGAATGTAAATTGGTATAGCTACTATGGATGACAACTAATATGGAGGAGGTTTCTCAAAAAAGTTTAAAATAAATTTTAGAATAAAATTACTATATGGCCCAGCAATCCCACTACTGGGTATCTATCCAAAGAAAACAATAATTCAAAAAAGAGATGTGTACCCTAATGTTCATTGCAGAACTCTTTACAATAACTAGGACATGGAAGCGATATAGATGTTCATCAACAGATGAATGGATAAAGAAGTTGTGGTACTTATATTGGCCATAAAAAGGAAAGAAACAGTCAGTTCTAGTCAAGTGGATAAACCTAGAGCCTGTTATACAGCGTGAAGGAAGACAAGAAAAGAAAAACAAATATCATATTTTAATGCATATATATGGAATCTAGAAAAATGGTACTGATGAACCTCTTTGCAGGGTGAGAAAAGAGAGGCAGACAGAGAGAAGAGACTTGTGGACACAGTGGGGGAAGGAGAGGGTGGGACAAACCGATAGCATAGCACTGAAACTTATACACTGCTACATATGACATAGATAGCTAACGGGAAGTTGCTGTATAACAGGGAGCTCGACACGGTGCTCTGTGATGACCTAGAGGGCTGGGATGAGCTTGGGGTTGGGAGGGAGATTCAAGAGGGAGGGAACATACGTATACATATGACTGATTCATTTGTCATGTGGCAGAAACCAACATGACATTGTAAAGCAATTATTCTCCAGTTTTAAAAAATTGACAGTATTTCTTAAAACAGAGACCACATTTTTTAACAATACAAAATTATTTTACTTCAAGAGATTAGAGAATTCCATCACAGGAAAGAAACAAACAAGCATGCTTCTATGAAGGAATTTTGAAACTATTTAATCNAAATTGACAGTATTTCTTAAAACAGAGACCACATTTTTTAACAATACAAAATTATTTTACTTCAAGAGATTAGAGAATTCCATCACAGGAAAGAAACAAACAAGCATGCTTCTATGAAGGAATTTTGAAACTATTTAATCCCTATATCCATATAGAGGTTAAGTGAGTTTTGAGTCATATTGTATAAACATTATATAGCAGGTTTCAAATTATACTTAATTTCAGAAAATTAACATTTTATCAGTGTACTTCCTATCCATATAAATCTTACTTTCTTATCCACTTCCCCAAAAATAGTGTTTTTCCAAACAGAGATGGTTTTTTTCTGTCTTAACTGGAAAAATTATTTTATAGCTAATGAGATAATCAAAGTGAAATGAAGTGTTAGATGCTCAGTCATGTTCAACTCTTTGCAACCCCGTGAACTGCCAGGTTCCTCTGTCCCTGGAATTCTACATGCAAGAATCCTGGAGTGGGTTGCCATTCCCTTCTCCAGGGAATCTTCCCCATCCAGGGATTGAACCTGGGTCTCCTGCATTAAAGGCAGATTGTTTACCACTGAGCCACCTGGGAAGCCCAAGATAATCAAATATTTGTTTAAATACTCAATTATTTTTGTTGTCATGAACTCTAGAGATATTGAGTGAACCTGTTGGCTATGTTTGCAGAAGCATTTGTATTATCAGACTAGCTGAAACTATTTTAACTATCTTTCTAGAGACTTTGTGGCAACAGTGAAAAAACACTTTCAAAACGAATAAAGCTGCAGAGATTAAAAAAAAAAAAAAAAAAGCAGGTGGTATCTTCCAGACCTCTTTCCTGTCTTAAGAAAATTTGCTAGTATAAATATACCATTTCCAAAAATCTCTAGGAATGTAAACTACAACGGTTTGGTTGTACCTGTACCTCAATTCTCGTTCCCCTCCACCACCCCCGCCACTACAGAAAATTCTGTGGAGTTAGACTTAAGTCAGATTCTGAATCTATTAATTATTATGTCTTCTCTGGTGGCTCAGATGGTAAAGAATCTGCCTGCAATGCAGGAGACCAGGGTTTGATCCCTAATTCAGGAAGATTCCCTGAAGAGAATGGCAACCCACACCAGTATTCTTGCCTGGAGAATCCCATGGACAGAGGAGCCTGGAAGTCTATGGTCCATGGGGTCTGAAAGAGTCAAACATGATTGAAGGGACTGAGCACGCACACATACTCTGAGCGCTCTCTCAAAATCTCTGAAACGTCTTCATCTGTGCAATGAAAGTCCTCATTTCTAAGATGATTACAGAGCACAGTTAGGAAATACAAAGCACATGAACAGGACTTATGCATATTGCCCATGTTTTAACCCTAACTTCATTATAATGGAGGAAGTGAATTCGGACCGATGACCTCCCAAAGCCAAAGTCCTTCAGCAATAGTAAGCATACAATAAAAATGACAACATCCATGACTTAGATGAGGATCGAATGAGTTTATAATTGAAAATGCGTTGCTCAACTAAAGTAAATAGATAGATAGAGAAAGAAGGAATAAGATTCTTCAGGAACACAGCTTGTACCCTCAAATTCCCAATGTACAAGAAGGAATGATACATATTCTCAAATAACTGTAGTACGTGGGAAGATTACAACTGCCAAAAAAGTAGTGTAGGGGGCTGGATTTCCCTGGTGATCCCGTGGCTAAGACTCCGAGCCTCCAAAGCAGGGGACCTGGGTTCAATCCCTACTGGGAGAACTAGATCCCATCTGCCAGAACAAAGATCAAAGACCCTGCTCACTGCAACTAAGACTCAGTACAGCCAGATAAATAAAAATCAATATTTTTTTAAGTTGCATATGGGAATACCTCTCTTGGTTCCTGATTTCTTCTCAGTCATCCTGTTCCCACTAACTTGTATTTTTAAAAAAGAAATATTAGCGATCAGCATTGTTAGGTATAATAGGACCAGCCACACAATTTGCTGGGCCTAGGACAAAATAAAAATGCAGGTCCCCATGTAAAAATTATTAGGAATTGCCAAACTGTGACAGTGAGTATTAAACCAAGTACAGGGGCAGGTCTAAGGGCAAAACCCTGTGCAATTATTTGACTCGAAAGCCCACAGAACCAACCTGAGTACAACTGAGATGCTGACTGGCTCATTTCAGCAGTAATTAATGGATTTCCAAGAAGATTGCATATAAAGCTCAGAGCTGCATGGGAAGAAGCATCATGCAAAACTACAGTCCTGTATTATTAAAGATATCAAAGCTGCTGCCACAACTGGTTTCTGTGGCTGTCACTGTAGCCTGGAGAGTTTAATTTTATTGCAACCACTATCAAGGCTAAGAGAAAATTCTCCATAGTCTCTGTGTTCCTATCAGTCAGCAGCTCCTGATTCTGGGTCTGGGGTAGAAACATCCAATCGATAGAGCCTAAGCTATGAGTCAGTTCTCCTGCAGAGAATATGGGAAAGCGTGGCACTGGCATTCTCAGATAGCAGCAGGTGGACTCCACTTCCCAGCAGGTCACATAAAATAGGGAATTTCCCAAACTTAAACAGGGGACATGTGCCAGGCCGCCAACAAAGACGACAAAAGTCCATTAGAGAAATAAAATAATTTCCTCCGGCAAATAAAGTGCTGAGGTTTAGTACCCTGGTTCATTTCATCCTGAAACACACAAGTTTATCTTGTAAAGAAGGCCATGGTATACCAGATTGTATAATATATAAGACACATACCTATGTGCTCTCTTCATTCCAGCTTCTCTCCATTAGAAGCAATCTTAGAAGTTCCCAGTTTGTTCCCAACATTTGCTCAAAAATCAGACAGATATTAAGTTATTCCCTTCTTCTGACCAAAATCATCATTCACAACTTGCAGTGATAATGCATGCTTTTGCTTTGGCCACTCATTCATACACTTCTTCTGGATGACACTCTCTCTACCTCAATCATATGATCTGATGGAGCTGCCCACAACTCTCCCAAGCCCCTGTATTCATTTTGATCCCAATGAGACCCAGGCCCAGCCAGTGATAAAAACTCTACTTCCTAGCCACAGTGACCCAGTACTTTAAAGGGCACCCCAATGAACCAGGGATCTTTTCTTATACAATTTATTTTCTTATATAACTTTATTTAGTTGTTTTTGGCTGTGCGGGACCTTCACTGGTGCTCAGGCTTTTCTCTAGTGGCGGCGAGAAGGGGCCACTCTCTAGTTGCGGTGTGAGGGCTTCTTGCTGCGGTGTCTTCTCTTGTTGCAGAGTATGGGATCTAGGCTGCAGGTGTTGCAGCTCCAGGGCTCGAGAGCACAGGCTCAGTAGTTGCAGCACGTGGGCTTAGTTGCTCCGCAGCCTGTGGGATCTTCCCAGATCAGGAATCAAAACTGTGTCGCCTGCGTTTGCAGGTGGATTCTTTACCACTGAGCCGTCCGGAAAGCCCTCGGGATTTTTTTACTATGAAGATTCGGACTCAGTAGATTTGGGATCATCTCTTTTTTTCTAATTTTAATTGGAGTACAGTTGATTTATAATGTGTTAGTTTCAGGTGTACAACTATATATATTTTTATATGTATACACACACATATGCATGCATGCTCAGTCGCTTCAGTCGTGTCCAACTCTTTGTGACCCCATGGGCCGTAGCCCACCAGGCTCCCCTGTCCATGAAATTCTCCAGGCAAGTAGACTGGAGTGGGTTGCCATGCCCTCCTCCAGGAGATCCTCCTGATCCAGGGATCAGATCTGCATCTCCTCGTCTCCTGCACTGGCAGGCAGGCTTTTTACCACTAGCGCCACCTGGGAAGCCCACATATATATATATATACTCCTTCTTGCTTTTTTAGATTCCTTTCCCATTACAGAGTATCGAGTAGATTACTCTGTGCTATACAGCAGGTTCTGATTAGTTATCTAAGAGAGCTTACATTTCTAACAAGTTCTCTCTCAGGCGGTGCCTCTGCTGCCGACCTGTAGANATATATATATACTCCTTCTTGCTTTTTTAGATTCCTTTCCCATTACAGAGTATCGAGTAGATTACTCTGTGCTATACAGCAGGTTCTGATTAGTTATCTAAGAGAGCTTACATTTCTAACAAGTTCTCTCTCAGGCGGTGCCTCTGCTGCCGACCTGTAGACAACACCGGGAGCAGTAAGGACCTCACTCTCCCCCTGGGGATCTAGCGTTGTGCACTCTAACCAAGCCAGGCCAGTATGTCAACACAGAGAAAGCCAAGGCAAGAGTGAGCAGAGGTGGGAAGAAAGGGTATGATCACTTTGTTTCTACTTCGACCTAGTTGTGCCTGGTGCCAGCTTCTTTTCACTCCAGTCACACAGGCCAATAAATAGACTTGCTATTTACACGAAACTGAGCTGGATTTCTTCACTTGCAAGCAAAAGTATACATAGAAAATAACCTTTATTTAGATATAAGCTAACAGTGTCCAGGTTGCCCCGTACAAAGCTATTCCTCAGTTGCTGCATTTGCAACCTACCTATGTTCAGGAATTTTGAATTCTGACTTATGATTTAAAGAAATAAGTAAGAACTAATTGTTGCATGTTTAAAAGTCATTTAGTTTTTCTGTTAGAGTGGTCATTTTCTAAGTAAAGCCAATACAAAATCTTTTAAGCCTTTTCCTTGATCAATTACAAAAAAAAAATGTATATATATATATATATATATACTCTTCGAAAGTGTTTATTCCCACTCTATCAGCTTCCCTGTAAGTTTTTCTCCACTGGACCTCCCAGGTGGCTCAGTGGTAAAGAATCAACTTGCCAAAGCAAGAGACGCAGTTCAATCCCTGGGTCGAGAAGATCCCCTGGAGGAAGATACCCACTCCAGTATTCTTCTCTNATATATATATATATATATATATATACTCTTCGAAAGTGTTAATTCCCACTCTATCAGCTTCCCTGTAAGTTTTTCTCCACTGGACCTCCCAGGTGGCTCAGTGGTAAAGAATCAACTTGCCAAAGCAAGAGACGCAGTTCAATCCCTGGGTCGAGAAGATCCCCTGGAGGAAGATACCCACTCCAGTATTCTTCTCTGGAGAATCCCATGGACAGAGGAGCCTGATGGGCTACACTCCACGGGGTTGCAAAAGAGTCGGACATGACTGAGTGACTAAACAACAACCAGCTTCCCTGTGATTCTCCAATGGTTTTTCTACAGATCAACATACCTCTGAAACCAGGAAAAGGAGTGCAATATAGTGGCAGTCTGTTGTGGGGGTACAGACAATTATAGGGGTAAACTAGTATTCTAAATGACATGTTGCTGGGTCCTATAATTCCACCAAGCTCACGTATGTCTACTAACTACACTTATCCATATAAGTGTGAGCTAATTGTTTCTAATTCACATTCAAGAGGAATTGAGATCATTTTGCATCTTTACAATTAGATTTTTGGTTAACCGCATGGTGGATCAAATCAGTCCTCCTCTGTTTACATGTCATAAATTGTTAATCACCCTTGAAAAACAGATGGGTGGCAATTCTGAAAACAAGGTTAAATAAAAACGTGGAGAAGTCTTACCCAGTGAAAAATGACTTGTTCTGAGAAGTAGTAATGTCACAGTTCTCAGAGACAAACAAAATAGATATTTCCATAAGTACAAACGGTAGGGTAATTAGCGAATTCACAAAGCGTGATTGTTATCCTTTTGCTGGAGGAATGTATTCTCTTAGTTCAAATAACAGTTTATTAAAACCTATATTTTGTGAGAGGCCAGGATAAATCAGTTCAGCAAAATAGCTTCGGCAGGTCAGCTCTGACTTCTTTGCCTTGGAGGATTTGTCTGTTCCTCTGGACCAAGATGAGTTTTTCTCCATGGGCTCTCATAGCACCTACTTTTCCTCACATTTGTTCACTTTTCTGAATCTCTCCCTGCCTCTTCCCAAACCTCTCTACACAGTTAAGTGTTTAGCACCAAGTCAGTGTGGTAAATATTTGTTTACTACAGATAAACAAGTTGGAAGATGCTACGTCATAATCAAATTAATTCATGTCGTGAGGAGCACGTTATGTTTGTAGCTTGCTAACAGTAATGATCAGTCTGACTTAAAAAAATTTCATCCTTCATTGAGTTTATTCTGTTTTTTTAATGTAATAACTTGCGAATTTTTTTTTCCTTTATAATATAAAGCTACCCAATGCTGCTGGATTTGGCTAAAAAAATTTTTGATTGCTGTGCTTTGTGCTTGCACTCAAATAAGTTCGAATTCAAAGCAGGAACTAGGGATTTAATAGTAACAACGATATTAAAAAACAGGATGAGTATCTTTTCAACACTGTCCCCAGGTATAGGAACAAAGTCATGCTACAATTCTTCTGCCGCTAAATTATATCAACAACTACCACTAGAGGGAGCTTCATCTCTTCTTATTGCCAGTTAACAACTGCTGCATTGGAGGTAAATCTGTATGGCTATATCCAGTCTTCATTTCATGTCCAAGTTAATCTCAAATTTTATATTCACCCCTATATATCTGATATATATAATCCAATACCTTAATTAATGTTTATTTAAGACTAGCCAGTTTACTCTCAAATGATCACTTTCCTAGGTAGGTAGTTCGTGCCATTTTTTTTCCATTTTTATATCTGCATTGACATAACCAGAAAAAAATGTTCATTATCAAAAGCAATAACAAAAAGAGATAAGAAAAAGAGATAAAAAATATGTATAAATAAATCAAAGGAAATAAATGTTATCTTTAACTTAATGATGAGCTTTCCAAACTTTAACAGTGAATGGCACACTCGGTGTCTCAGTAAGTTCTCCATTATGTTCCAAGCCAAAAAAAAAAAGTTCATTTACTAAGCAGGTAGGTTTAACAACTTAAGAAATATTTAGGTTCCAATAACCTAATAACTGTTTGAAAAATATATACAGTCCCTGGAATTCTCCAGGACAGAATACTGGAGTGTGTGGCCATTCCCTGGAATTCTCCAGGCCAGAATACTGGAGTGTGTGGCCATTCCCTTCTCCAGGGGATCTTCCAAACCCAGGGATGGAACTCAAGTCTCCCACATTGCAGGCAGTTTCTTTATATACATGTAAACAGAAAGAAAAAATAATATTTTATTTCATGATTCACATTTACTGTGTTAGTTATCCATTGGAGTCAGCTGGGGCTGCAGCAACAGGAAGGCAAGATTGTGGCTGAGGATCCATTTCCAAGATGGCTCATTCACATGGCAACTGGCAGGAGGCCTCACTTCCCTGCTGGCTGCTAGAAAACAGGTTCCATTCCTCACTACAACATGGCATGGCAACACTGCACAACACAGCAGCTGACATCCCCAGAGTGATCCCAGGGCGCCAGCAAGGAGGAGGATGCAAAGCCTTTTATGACATAGACTTGGAAATCACATGCCATCACGTCTGCCACAGTCTATATTTAGAAGCTAGTTACTAAGTCCAGTCCATATGCAAGAGAAGAGGAAACACGTTCCATCCCTTAAAAAGAAAGGTTATTAGATAATTTTGGACACATTTTTAAACCACTAAACTTACCAATGAGGTACATGCAGCTGTTGGGCCTGTAATGGTTAATTTTATGTGTCAACTGGGCTAAGAGATGCCCAGAGAGCTGGTAAAGGAGGGTGTGTCTGTGAGAGTGTTTCAGGAAGAGACAAGCATTTGAATCAGCAAACCAAGTAAAGACAATAAATACCTTTTCCAAAGTGGTTATCATCCAATACCTTGAGTGACTGAACAAAACAAAAAGGTGGAAAAGGGGCAATTTTTGCTGTCTGCCTGGACTCTGCTCTCTGCCTTCTCTCCCTGAAGAAATCTGTGCTCCTTGTTCTTGGGCCTTTGGACTCAAACTAGAATTTACACCATCGACTGCCTGGTTCCTAGGCCTTCGGGGTTGGACTAGAACTACACCACTGGCTTTCCTGCGCTTCCACCTTAAAGCCAGGCAAATCATGGGACTTCTCAGCCTTCACAGTCCTGTCAGCCAAGTCAGCACAGTAAATCTATTTCTATCAATAGACATACAGAGTTGTTTTTGTTGTTTACTCGATAAGTTGCGTCCAACTCTACTGTGATCCCATGGATGGGAGCCCACCAGGCTCCTCTGTCCATGGGATTCTCCAGGCAAGAATACTGGAGTGGGCTGCCATTTCCTTCTCCATGGTATCTTTTCGACCCAGGGATCGAACCCATGTCTCCTACATTGCAGGAGAATCCTTTATCAGTTAAGCCACCTGGGAAGTTCAGACATATAAAGACATGTGTCCTATTAGCTTTGTTTCTTTGGAGAACCCTGACTAACACATGACTATAGACTCAAACTTCAGAATCAGATTAGAAACCACCACCCTCATTTCCTATTCCACCTGATTATCATGTACAGTCATGAAATTAAAAGACACTTGCTTCTTGGAAGGAAAGCTGGGACAAACCTAGACAGTGTATTAAAAAGCAGACACATTACTTTGCCGACAAAGGTTTGCATAGCCAAAGTATGGTTTTTCCAGTAGTCATGTATGGATGTGAGAGTTGGACTATAAAGAAGACTGAGTGCTGAAAATTTGATGCTTTCAAACTGGTGCTGGAGAAGACTCTTGAAAGTCATTTGGACAGCAAGGAGATCAAACCAGCCAATCCTAAAGGAAATCAACCCTGAATTTTCATTGCAAGGACTGATGCTGAAGTTGAAGCTCCAATCCTTTGGCCACCTGATTTGAAGAGCCGACTCTATTGGAAAAGACCCAGATGGTGGGAAAGATTAAAGGCAAAAGGAGAAGAGAACAACACAGGGTGAGATGGATGGTATGACCAATGCGATGGACATGAGTGAGCAAACTCTGGGGATAGTGGAGGATGGAGGAGTCTGGTGTGCTGCAGTCCGTGTGGTCGCAAAGAGTCGGACATGACTTAGCAGCTAAACAACAATAACAAAGACATGTTTTCATCGCCAGGACTGTTGAACACCCATCCTACCCCACAGACTTCATCCTACTTCCTGGAAGGCCTCAGTGCATAATCTGGGAACCACAGACTTAATGATCTTTTTCTCAGAAAAAAAATGAAGGTTAAACATATGTTTTCAAAGGCTTTCTAGACACATTAACAGTTTCTCTATTATTTGCACTCCAGAGAAATTATGAAAAAAAAAAAAAAAAGGAGGTTATTTCCCTTCAAGGCATTGAAATAAAATCTTGTTGTAAATGCTTGTGGAATCTAAAAATATATTAAGGGCAGAATATTTTTTCTCTGTCCATTTGGCCAAGCAACAGCTGCATATGAAGAAAAAGAAATCCAGGAATAAAAAGACAAATCTTTAAACATTCAGTTTGAAAAAATAATCAGTATAATTACTTCTTTTAGTTTCTAATAATTACTAGTTTTATTTTTTTTAATACTTTTTATTCTCCTTTCCTAATATGTAATGATATTTTGGTATTGACCTGACATCTATGTCAAATGATGACTCAAAACATCCTTTTCCTCATTCATAAGAAGTTAGTCTTCAATTTAAAAAAAAAAAAAAAAAAAAACGCTCAGGTAATAAGAGATCTTCCCCTGAACTGCAGCAGACAGAAGAACAAAACAAAAAAAAAAAAAAAATTATTTTTCTCCTTCCTGAAATCCCTCTAAAATTTAAAGAAAAAAAATTATTTTGAGGGCATAATCCCAGAAAAACAGAGGAAACAGGGGAAATAATGACAGCAGACAATTCTTGTCCACAAAATACTGGAAAATGGAAAATAAATCAACTAGTGGTAAACGACTTCAGTTTCCACTTTCTCTGCTCTGCTCTAAGTACCTGAAGAGCTAAAAAGCCAACTAGAAGCAAGCTGAGTTGTACAACCTAAACCCAGACTATTCCCACAATAGAGGGACCAGGGGCTTCTGAAGGTGTTGAGCTTGCAGGTAGGGCTGTTAAATGTCTGAATGAAGGCGTTTTAGCCATTTTAGTTCCCTCCCTCTTTCCAGGCAGGCACGTGACTACATATCACAGAATATATTAATAGTAGGTTCTCAAAACTTTGCCATTTGCGGCAACGTAGATGGACCTGAAGGGCACTATGCTAAGTGAGATAAGTCAAACAGACAAAGATGAATACTGAAAGACATCACGTATGTAGACTTCAAAAAAACACAACAAACTAGTAACTGTAACAGAAAAGAAACAGTCTCACAGATAAAAGAAGAAACTAGTGGTTACCAGTAGGGAGGGGAGGACAGATTATACAGGGATGATGGTGTGGAGGCACAAACTATTGGGTATAAAATAGGCTCAAGGATGTATTGTACAACTCAGGGAAGAGTGCCAATATTTTGTAATGGGATGTAACCATTAAAAAACATCATATAAAAATAGAAAAAAAAATTTTAATGTATGCTCTTAAACATGAAAAAATAAGATAGTCGGCTCCCTAGTGATAACAGAGATTTTCAATGTGTCTACTATCTGACGAGAGGTCTCTAGTCCCCTTCCCACACTGGGCCCTGAGAAAGCTGACTATAGGCTTATGCTACATCATGCAAGACAGGGAAGAAGTCTCCTGGGGAAACTGGCCCTATAATGTGAACAGCCAGGAGGCCCCAAACCAGACAGCCAGCACCTGCCCGGTGACTCTGCAATGAAACCTGCCACTTCAGGAGCTTAGCATGAATGTGGAGCTTCCAACACACGCTCTAGTGTCCCCACTCCTTAATTTATTTTGAAATAACTTACATTAAAATGCCCAAGTTAGATCAAAAGCCTGCATTTTAGGCAGATTTCTCAAATGTTATTTTATTGAATATTCATGATTGCCAACATTCTCTCTCCCTTTCTTCACCACCTCCCCACCCCACCATGTGTGTGTGTGTGTGCACATGTGCATATCTGTAGAGGAATGTAATATATCCTTTAAGAAAGAAAGTGAAGTCGCTCAGTCATGTCCAACTCTTTGCGACCCCATGGATAGTAGTATGCACCAAGCTCCTCCATCATTGGGATTTTCCAGGCAAGATTACTGGAGTGGATTGCCATTTCCTTCTCCAGGGAACCTTCCCAACCCAGGGATCGAACCCAGGTCTCTCACATTGTAGACAGACGCTTTATCATCTGAGCCACCATTAGTTATATCCTGATTCTTTTAAAAGAGAACTTCAGACATGACGTCCCATCACCCTTAAAGAATCTAGTGCATATTTTCCCCAAACAAGGACACTCACCCACTCAAATTTTGCCAGTTGTCCAAAACTGCTTCTGTTCCCTTTCTCATCCACGGTTGTGCTAAGGAATACATGTTGGATTGACTTCTTATGTCTCTTCAGATATTTTCAACCTAAAACACTATTTCTCACTCTTTGCTGTGCTTATCGGTTTTTAAACAGTACAGCATCACATTCTATAGCATGATGCTCACAGTATGCCTCAGGGCCAGTTCCATACCATTGACAGGAAGACCATGGAAACCACGATGTGCTTTTCTTAGTGAATCTCACCAGCGTTTTCCAACTTAGAAAAAACAAAAACAAAAGCCAGTCTCAAGTCTGAGATATTTCTAAAAACTACAAGAAAGACAATGAAAGAGTTTACTATGGTAAAGAACTGGGAAGCGTCAGCGATTTCATCCTACTTGCAAGCCAACAATTTAGCCAGCCAGTTTCATGGATGCCAATGAAAGACAAAGATGCCTGGATCAGAGGTGAAGGTTTCACTGCCCACATAAGAGCAAGCAGCATGAGTTCACAGTGACCCGGGCCCCCTTGCCCTTCAAGTGTCATGTGGGTGACAGAGTGGCCTAGGCAGAGGTTGCACATGCAATAGGTTTCTATCACAGCTCAGAAACTCTGAATTTGGGGAACCCCAGGCTTCCCTGGTGGCTCAGACAGTAAAGAATCCGCATGCAGTGCAGGAGACCTGGGTTGGGAAGATCCCCTGGAGAAGAGAATGGCTACCCACTCCAGAATTGGGGCCTGAAGAATTCCACAGATCATGTAGTCCATGGGCTCACAAAGAGACATGACTGAGTGACCCACTGTCACTTTCAGGGTTTCATAATGAACTAAACACAAACATACATTACCTTTGCTCCAGAGAAAGACATCATATTAGACAGTATACAAGCTAGTCCTCTGACTTGGAGAGAAACACCAGTGCTATCTTCCAAGTTCAGTTCAGTTCATTTCAGTTCAGTCGCTCAGTTGTGTCTGACTGTTGTGACCCCATGAACTGTACCACATCAGGCCTCCCTGTCCATCACCAGCTCCCGGAGTTCACCCAAACTCACATGTATCAAGTCAGTGATACCATTCAACCATCTCATCCTCTGTTGTCCCCTTCTCCTCCTGCCCTCAATCCTTCCCAGCATCAGGGGCTTTTCAAATGAGTCAGCTCTTCGCATCAGGTGGCCAAACTACTGGAGTTTCAGGCTTCATCATCAGTCCTTCCAATGAATACCCAGGACTGATCTCCTTTAGGATGGACAGGTTGGATCTCCTTGCAGTCCAAGGGACTCTCAAGATTCTTCTCCAACACCACAGTTCAAAAGCCTCTATTCTTCTGTGCTCAGCTTTCTTTATAGTCCAAATCTCACATCCATATATGACCACTGGAAAAACCATAGCCTTGACTAGACAGACCTTTGTTGGCAAAGTAATGTCTCTGCTTTTCAATATGCTATCTGGGTTGGTCATAACTTTCTTTCCAAGGAGTAAGTGTTTTTTAATTTCATGGCTTCAATCACCATCTGCAGTGATTTTGGAGCCCACAAAAATAAAGTGGGCCACTGTTTCCCCATCTATTTGTGATGAAGTGATGGGACCAGATGCCATGATCTTAGTTTTCTCAATGTTGAGCTTTAAGCCAACTTTTTCACTCTCCTTTTTCACTTTCATCAAGAGGCTCTTTATCTTCCAAGACTGTTCACTATATAGGTACATCCTTGAAGTGATCATCTTGAACACAAGCTGCCAGTGCCTCTGTTCATAAGATGTGCAGATGACCCATGGAGAAAACTCCATGGCCAACTGTTGTGTGACTCACCTCTTAAAACAGTTACATAGTCCTAAAGGAGGCAATGTTCATTATTGACTTAACCCAAAATTGTGATTTGAATATATCAGGAATGGAAGAATCTGTTGAGGAAGGCAGAATGACATAAAAGACAGTGAGATAGTATGCTAGAGGGGAAACAACTAGATAACATCGAAAACAGAAAATCAAGAAAGAGAAGTAAAAGTGTGTCATTTTTCATACAGGAGAAATAGCCAAAATGTGGAATGTGATATTGCCTCCCAGGTATAGTTTTCATGGGATGGGAAAGCTGGAGCAAGTAACTAATTTTTGCTATAACAAGCTAATAGATATTTTAAATTATGTGCATGATAATTTTCATAAAAATTAAAATATAATTTAAAAGCAAAGAGATATTCTAGGGCATAAGAGTTTTATTATAACTATTAGATTATGGCTTGAGGAAATATGCATGTGTGTGTGTGTGTGTGTGTGTGTGTGTGTGCGGCATGTGTGTGTGTGTGCTCAGCCGTGTCCAACTCTTTGCCACTCCACAGACTGTAGCCCACCGGGCTCCTCTNTCAGTGTCTGCCCTCTGATGCCCCCTTGCAACACCTACCATCTTATTTGGGTTTCTCTTACCTTGGGTGTGGGGTATCTCTTTACGGCTGTATCTCTTTGCTCCTCCGGACCGCCGCCCCTGACCTCGGGCGTGGGGTAGCTCCTCCATAGGATTAGAATTTAGAAAAATCTTAGTACCCAGAAAAATGTTAGAGCTCCTTAAAATACATAACCCAACCTAAAGCCATTGGAAGTTCACAGAAGTTAAGAATCTTGTTCAGTAGAGAACAATTTTTGCTTTTTTTTATTGAAGTTTAATTACTTTACAATATTGTGTTGGTTTCCGCAGTCGAATGAAGTGAATCCACTATGAGTATACGTGCATCCGCTTCCTTGGGGCCCTCTCTCCCACCCACCCCCATGCCACTCCCTCAGGTCATCACAGACCACCCAGCTGAGCTCCCTGTGCTTTACAGCAGGCTCCCAGTAGCTGTCTTGGAGAAGAAAATGGCAACTCACGCCAATATTCTTGCCTGAGAAATCCCATGGATAGAGGGGTCTGGTGGGCTACAGTCCACGGGGTCACAAAAGAGTCAGACATGGTTGAGTGACTAAACAACAATAGCTATCTATTTCACACATGTTTGCTCAGTAGCTCAGTCCTGTCCAACTCTTGTGAGCCATGGACTGTAGCCTGCCTGGCAGGAATATTAAAAGTGAAAGTTGCTCAGTCATAACTCTTTGGGACCCCCTGGACTATAGAGTCCATGAAAGTCTCCAGGCCAGAATACTGGAGTGGGTAGCCTTTCCCGTCTCCAGGGGATCTTCCCAACCCAGAGANGTAGCCTGCCTGGCAGGAATATTAAAAGTGAAAGTTGCTCAGTCATAACTCTTTGGGACCCCCTGGACTATAGAGTCCATGAAAGTCTCCAGGCCAGAATACTGGAGTGGGTAGCCTTTCCCGTCTCCAGGGGATCTTCCCAACCCAGAGATGGAAACCAGCTCTCCCACATTGCAGGCAGATTCTTTACGAGGGAAGCCCATCAATATTGGAGTGGGTGTGTGTGTGTGTGTATATATATATATATATATATATATGTCAATCCTAATCTCCCAATTTGTCTCACCTTCCCTTTACCCCACCCCCATGTCCACAAGTTCACTATGTCGCATCTGTTTCTGTCCTGCAAATATGTTCATCAGCACCATTTTTCTAGATTCCATATCTATGTGTTAATATATGATAGTTGTTTTTCTCTTATTTACTTTACTCTATATGACAGACTCTAGGTTTAACCGCAACTCTGCAAGTGACCCAATTTTGTTCCTTTTATGGCTGAGTAATATCCTGTTTTATATACATATCACATCTTTATCCATTCAAGTATTGATGGAGATTTAGTTTGCTTCCATGTCCTGGCTATTGTAAACTGTGCTGCAATGAACATGAGGGTACACGTGTCTTTTTGAATTATGGTTTTTCCCAGGGTATATGCCCAGTAGTGGGATTGCTGGGTCATATGATAGTTTTTAGATTTTTAAGGAGCTGTCATGTCGTTCTCCATAGTGGCTGTATCCATTTGCATTCCCTCTGCACAATGGATTCCACTTCTCTCCATGCACTTTCCTCTTTAGCTTATACATGCAAATGTACATGAAAACTTTGTTTTGTGTGCTGTAGATTTATGTCACTGTATTGTTCTGCTATTTAGGAACTATCTAATAGACTTTACCAATATTTT
This sequence comes from Neotragus pygmaeus, assembly GCA_006410875.1. Classification (NCBI taxonomy): domain Eukaryota; kingdom Metazoa; phylum Chordata; class Mammalia; order Artiodactyla; family Bovidae; genus Neotragus; species Neotragus pygmaeus. The sequence goes on along the minus strand of SJYV01040688.1, from coordinate 251,337 downwards.
AAGGAACTCTCACAAGTCACACTTCTATTTCAGGTGAGAGGGTTTAAGGGATGAGTGTGAAAGAAAAGGCTGGATGCTCTGAGAACCCAAACAGAAAATAAGAAAATTGTCTGACACCTTGTTGTTAACTCTAGGAACAAAAAAAAAGAGAGAGAGAGAGAGACTGCTGCCTCTCTGCTCTGTATTATTCTTAGGTTGTTCTCTGAAGGCAGAAATGTCAGAGACGCTTTGTGTTAAAACTCAGAAAGCTGTTGTGCTATCTACACGTGGAATTCTTCCTCTCTACCTTGAATCCTGGGGCGCTACAATCCTGCTGTTTAAGAAACAAACATTCTACGTCTACACGAAAGGAAAGAGAACAGCAGACATCTGAATCAATCCTCAATCTAGTTTTCACCTTGTCGTGTCTCCTTAGATACTGTGTGATGAAATCCCACAAATGGAACTGATTTACCATAAAATGGGCCTATTTCCCATCCACCCCGCTGGGTGCTTCACTGAGGCATGGGAGGCACCAGCGTTTCATCTGCTGACCCTGCGGGGCCACCTCTTGGCCTTGTTATTTCAGAAAATGAACCACGCATAAGAGAGGCCTTGGAGGAAGCGGTTTTCTTCGCATCAGTTATCGTGCACATTGCTTAAACTAGAGACATTAGCAGTTCCTTGAAGAGAGCAGCTTTAGTCAGACCCTTGGGCAAAAGAGTGGGAAGTGGAACTTAGCCCATCACACGCTTGATAGATACATGTCAGTTGTGGCAAACACAGGACCAGACATAAGAAATCTGTTCTCAGAGCCTTAGTGGAACAGGTAAAGGAGTTAGAGCCCTGTAAGTCCCAATTAAAATTCTCAAGCTGCCACGTATCCATTGCATAACCTTGATGAAGTCACTAAACCTTCATAATTCACTTAATTTATGTATAGAATGGCTATAAATGTGAGTAACTCAAGGAGTCACTACAGGAACTAAATAAAATAAGATGCTCCCCCTAGATGTGATCATCGGCATGTAAACAATAAATCTAATGATGAGGATGCTGATGGTAATTCTAATCCAAGCACTACCATTTGCCAGCTGTATGCCCTTGGGTGAGGGACTCTGAGTTCTCTGTTCTTCTAGTAAATAAGGAGAATAGTATTTACTTTGCAAGATTGTTCTGAGGAACAAAAATGTTGTGTGGAAAATGTCCAGCCATAGCATCTAGCCTCACATAGGTAGATTCTTTTTTAAAAATTAGTTAATTTGTTTTAATTGGAGGATAATTGCTTTACAATTGCTGTGATGGTTTTTGCCATACATCCACTTGAATCACCATGGGGGCAGATGTATCCTCCCATCCTAAACCCACCTCCTACCACCCTCCCTGCCCCATCCATCTGGGTTGTCCCAGAACACCAGCTTTGAGTGCCCTGCTTCACACGTCAAATTTTCACCAGTCTGTTTTACATATGGTAATATACATGTTTCAATGCTATTCTCTCAAATCATCCCATCCTCGCCTTCTCCCACAGAGTCCAAAAGTCAGTTCTTTACATCTGACTCTTGCTGCCTTGCATGTTGGCTCGTCATTAGCGTCTTTCTAAATTCTGTGTATATGCGTTCATATTTTGAACTGTGGTATTGGAGAAGACTCTTAAGAGTCCCTTGGACTGCAAGGAGATCCAACCTGTCCATCCTAAAGGAGATCAGTCCTGAGTGTTCATTGGAAGGACTGACATCGAAGCTGAAACTCCAGTACTTTGGCCACCTGATGAGAAGAATTGACTCATTTGAAAAGACCATGATGCTGGGAAAGATTGAGAGCAGGAGGAGAGGAAGATGACAGAGGATGAGATGGTTGGATGGCATCACTGACTCAATAGATATGGGTTTGGGTGAACTCTGGGAGTTGGTGATAAACAGGGAGGCCTGGCGTGCTACAGTTCATGGGGTCCCAAAGAGTCAGAGAGGACTGAGTGACTGAACTGACCGTTGCATTAATATATTGTATTGGTATTTCTTTTTGACTTACTTCACTCTGTATCAGTTCAGTTCAGTTCAGTTCATTTCAGTCGCTCAGTCGTGTCCGACTCTTTGCAACCCCATGAATCGCAGCATGCCAGGCCTCCCTGTCCATCACATACTCCCGGAGTTCACTCAGACTCACGTCCATCAAGTCAGTGATGCCATCAGCCATCTCATCCTCTGTCATCCCCTTCTCCTCCTGCCCCCAGTCCTGTCCAGCATCAGAATCTTTTCCAATGAGTCAACTCTTCACATGAGGTGGCCAAAGTACTGGAATTTTAGTTTTGGCATCATTCCTTCCAAAGGAAATCCAGGGCTGATCTCCTTCAGAATGGATTGGTTGGATCTCCTTGCAGTCCAAGGAACTCTCAAGAGTCGTCTCCAACACCACAGTTCAAAAGGATCAATTCTTCGGTGCTCAGCCTTCTTCACAGTCCATACATGACCACTGGAAAAACCATAGCCTTGACTAAATGGACCTTAGTTGGCAAACTAATGTCTCTGCTTTTGAATATGCTATCTAGGTTGGTCATAACTTTTCTTCCAAGGAGTAAGCATCTTTCAATTTCACGGCTGCAATCATCATCTGCAGTGATTTTGGAGCCCAGAAAAATAAAGTCTGTCACTGTTTCCACTGTTTCCCTGTCTATTTCCCATGAAGTGATGGGACCAGATGCCATGATCTTCATTTTCTGAATGTTGAGCTTTAAGCCATCTTTTTCACTCTCCACTTTCACTTTCATCAAGAGACTTTTTAGTTCCTCTTCACTTTCCGCCATAAGGGTGGTGTCATCTGAATATCTAAGGTTATTTATATAATAGACTCTAATTTCACCCACCTCATTAGAACTGACTCAACTGTGTTCTTTTTTATAGCTGAGTAATATTCCATTGTGCATATATACCACAACTTCCTTATCCTTTTGTCTGCCCAAGGACATCTAGGTTGCTTCCATATCCTAGCTATTATAAGTAGTGCTGCAATGAACACTGGGGAACAGCACAGGTAGATTCTTGATAATTTGTTAATATTGTTTCCACTACCACCTATTATTTCTATGGTAACCTGTGTAATCTGTTTTTAACATGAAAGAGGTCATGTTTCTTGTAAAGCTTTGCTCTTCTTGGTATCATAAACGTATACACCTGTTGCTCTGATAAATATTAACTTAAGAGACAGACAAGATTTCTGTTTCCTAAGTCCCTGTTCAAGCTTCTTTTTCATAACCACCAAAAGGCTATGGTTGAGAATCAGATCAGTGTCCTCTACTACAGCCATGCTGTGTGCTTAGTCACTTAGTTGTGTCCAACTCTTTGCGACTCCGTGGACTGCAGCCTGCCAAGTTTCTCTGTCCATGGAATTCTCCAGGAAAGAATACTGGAATGGGTTGCCATCTCCTCCAGGGGGATCATCCCAACCCAGGAATCAAACCCAGGTCTCCCGCATTGGAGACAGATTCTTTACCAGCTGAGCTATCAGCTACCATTTTTGGCACCAGGGATGATTTTCAAGAAAGACAATTTTTCCACTGACTGAGGAAGCAGGATGGTTTTGAGATTATTCAAGGACTCTTTTTTATATGTGCACATGTACACTAAAGAAAAGCAATGCCAAAGAATGCTCAAACTACCACACAGTTGCACTCATCTCACACGCTAGTAAAGTAATGCTCAAAATTCTCCAAGCCAGGCTTCAGCAATACATGAACCATGAACTTCCAGATGTTCAAGCTGGTTTTAGAAAAAGCAGAGGAACCAGAGATCAAATTACCAACATTCTCTGGATCATGGAAAAAGCAAGAGAGTTCCAGAAAAACATCTATTTCTGCTTTATTGACTATGCCAAAGCCTTTGACTGTATGGATCACAATAAACTGTGGAAAATTCTGAAAGAGATGGGAATACCAGACCACNATTCTCCAAGCTAGGCTTCGACAGTATGTGAATCAAGAACTTCCAGCTGATCAAGCTGGATTTAGAAGAGGCAGAGGAACCAGAGATCAAATTGCCAACATCCACTGGATCATTGAAAAAAGCAAGAGAGTTCCAGTAAAAGATCTACTTCGGCTTTATTGACTATGCCAAAGCCTTTGTCTGTGTGGATCACAACAAACTGTGTAAAAATTCTTCAAGATATGGAAATACCAGACCTTCTGACCTTCCTCCTAAGAAACCTATATGCAGGTCAAGAGGCAACAGTTAGAACTGGACATGGAACTACAGACTGGTTCCAAATTGGGAAAGGAGTACATCGGGCTGTATATTGTCACCCTGCTTGTTTAACTTATATGCAGGGTACAGCATGCGAAAGGCTTGGCTGGATGAAACACAAGCTGGAATCAAGATTCCAGGGAGAAATATCAATAACCTCATATATGCAGATGATACCACCCGAATGGAAGAAAGTGAAGAGGAGCTAAAAAGCTTCTTGATGAAAGTGAAAGAGGAGTGTGAAAAAGTTTATTTAAAATTCAGCATTCAGAAAGCTAAAATCATGGCATCTGTCCAGTCACTTCATGGCAAATTGATGGGGAAACAATGGAAGCAGTGACATACTTTATTTTCTTGGGTTCCAAAATCATTGCAGATGGTAGCTGCAGCCATGAAACTTAAAGATGCTTGCTCCTTGGAAGATAAGCTACGACCTACCTAGACAGCATATTAAAAAGTAGAGTCATTACTTTGCAACAAAGGTCTGTATAGTCAAAGCTATGGTTTTTCCAGTAGTCATGTATGGATGTGAGTTGGATTATAAAGAAAGCTGCGCACCAAAGAATTGATGCTTTTGTACTGCGGTGTTAGAGAAGACTCTTGAGAGTCCCTTGGATGGCAAGGAGATCAAACCAGTCCATCCTAAAGGAAATCAGTTTTGAATATTCATTGGGAAGACTGATGCTGAAGCTGAAACTCCAGTACTTTGGCCACCTGGTGGGAAGTACTGACTTGTTGAAAAGGCCCTGATGCTGGGAAAGATTGAAGATGGGAGGGGGAGGGGACAACAGAGGATGAGATGGTTGGATGGCATCACCAACTCGATGCACTTGAGTTTGAGCAAGCCCCAGGAGTTAGTGATGGACAGGGAAGCATGGTGTGCTGCAGTTAATGGAGTTTGACAAAGAGTCGAACACGGCGGAACCACTGAACTGAACTATGAAAGTGATTTATCAGAATTTCTATTACTTTAAAATGAATCGGCAGAGTATATACAGAAATAACTTTTTTTTAAATATAAATTTATTTATTTTAATTGGAGGCTAATTACTCTACAATGTTGTATTGGTTTTGCCATACATCAACATGAATCCACCACGGGTGTACATGTGTTCCCCCTCCTGAAGCCCCCTTCCACCTCCCTCCCCATGCCATCCCTCAAGGGCGAGAAATAACTTTTTTGTAATATGAGATACAACTCACTGAGTGTCAGAAAATAGCAAAATTTAATAAATAAATATACAGTAAACTTTTAATTTATAATATGTGCTTNCCCCCTCCTGAAGCCCCCTTCCACCTCCCTCCCCATGCCATCCCTCAAGGGCGAGAAATAACTTTTTTGTAATATGAGATACAACTCACTGAGTGTCAGAAAATAGCAAAATTTAATAAATAAATATACAGTAAACTTTTAATTTATAATATGTGCTTCATAGGCGGCAGGCTTATAGGAAGCTTGGCTAAGGTTCAGTGGACTTGAGAAGGTAATGTTTGTTAGTTTTACTTTTAAGATGGGGTATTCTAAATTTGAAGGAAGAAACCTCTCAACTACTAATGTTTACAGAAGGTTTTAAATTTATAAGACATTATTTTGGATTATTGATGTTAAAAACGCAAGGCAGTTGTTTTGGCATTACATCACTGAGGCCACATGGCCCTAACCAGTGTCTGACTTGTGACATCAAAGGAACAAATATCTGGCAATTTCCCAGTTGTTAGCATTTGGCCTTTTCCTGCTAGTGACATTTGAATGAAGTGTGACTAACCCTCTTTCCTTTGCCCGTTGCCCCAAGAATGATCCTCAGTGAAATTTCTTGGCTTCTGGTGATTTGTAGTTGTAATATAACAACCACAACAAACTAGCAAATACATAATTTTTAACATGTTCCAGACATTGCCTCTAAGTACTTTAAATGTGTTCAATCACTGAACCCTCAAAACAACTCTGTGTGGCAGGTACAGTTACCATCTCCATTTTATAGAGGCAGAAAGTGAGACGGAGAGATCAAGTTGTTTCTCCAAGTCACACACCTCATAATTGGCAAAGGGGGATTTGAGGCAATGCCGATGTTCAGAGACTGCGCTCTCACCTGCCATGCTGCAGGGCATCGCAGCATAGCCACAAAAAGCTCACAAAATTGCAGAGGGGCTCAGTTCATGAAAGCTATCAGGAACCTCTATGGTGGATAATGTTGGTAGTACATTCTGTAATTTTCAACCGTGTAACACAGTGCCTAAAGGTAATCAAGAAACAGATCTACAGAAAATTCTAGATAAATCACTGCTACCAGTACAAAGGGTTGGTTAACTTAAAATGAATGAAAGTGTCGGTCGCTCAGTCATTTTCTACTCTTTGTGACTCCATGGACTGTAGTCCATGACTACTGCCAGACTCCTCTGTCCATGGAATTATCAAGGCAGAAATACAGGAGTGTGTACATAGAAGCACTATACAAAAAGGATCTTCACGACCCAGATAACCACGATGGTGTGATCACTCACCTAGAGCCAGACATCCTGGAATGTGAANCGCTGTACCTGAGGAGTCGTGTCCTGTGTGCTCGTGGGTCTTCTCCCAGGTGCCATTCTCCTCTTTCCAGATGATGACTTTCCGGTCGTAGGAGCAGGACGCGAGTATATTGCCATACATGGGGTGGGCCCAGGCCACCTGCCACACGGGGCCCTCGTGGCTGCAAGGCGAGAGGGCCAGAGGCTGTTCAGGTGGGCGAAAAGAACGCAGGGCACTCTGCCGGCTGTTCAGATGGGTGAAAAGAACGCAGGGCACTCTGCCGGCTGTTCAGATGGGTGAAAGGAAGGCAGGGCACTCTGCCGGCCACCACTTTGGACAGAAATGAATGGCTTCTCAGGAGAGAACTGCCGAAGAATTTCAAAAGGGATAGAGCTGAATAACGTCACTCCAAAAGGGACTTTCACTGGACAGTGAGGACCCTGAGGCTGAAAGCAAGTCAGCGCCTCTCTCCTGAGCCAGCAGAGCCCTTGAGGAAGCTGTGCTCTTGAGCAGGCAGTGAATGTTTATCTCAGCACCCTCCACTACTCTTCACTTTCTAGGTCTCTCTCCTCCCTTCCCATCTCTGTGCGTTCACCTGGTCACTACTGTCTGAGGATGTGCCCTGTGCCAGGCTCTGTACTGGGTCTGTGGCTCAGAAGAGGGGGCAGCCAGCACACAAGAGGTGGGCAGCACAGAGCGGATGGGACGGGCTCTTTCACACCCATCCCCCGCTCACTAGCTGCCTGACTTCAGGTCAGGGCCGTTATCCTCTGTTTGGCTTTGTCTCTTGAGAGANACTAGCACTTTAGTTAGCTCCCACAACTTCCCAGCACAAAATCTCCTCCCCAGCCATCTAGGTTTGTGCTGTCATTTCCTTATCTCTAAGAGATCAAACCATGTTTTTTCCTCCTTAAATAACCTGAGAGAACTTTATTTCTCTCTCCTTCCCAGTTACCCATCACTGACATATTTAGGACAAAGGTCAAGAGGTTTCCCTTTTGGCTCAGATGGTAAAGAATCCACTTGCAATGCGGGACACCTGAGTTCTATCCCTGGGTTGGGAAGATCCCTTGAAGAAGGGCATGATAACCCACTCCAGTATTCTTGCCTGGAGAATCCCCATAGACAGAGGAGCCTGGTTGGCTACAGTCCACAGGGTTGCAAAGAGCTGGACATGACTGAGCAAATTTCACTCGAGAGGTTTACTTCTATTTAGGAGCAAACACTTAAGATGCCCTGGGCCACATCCCTTTGGCCCATCTGATATTTGGCCCAGGGATCAATAGCATCAGTTCCCAGGTAAATGCACTTGAACTAGCTATATCCAAGTCCTTACTTAGGCTCCACTTTTGCAGGACCCAAGACATAAAACAATATTCATTATTCTTCTATTCTTTAATTAATAAAATCCCATGTTTTAGCTGCACCCATGGCCACTTCATTATAGGTTACATTTTTCCACCATCTTTGCAACCAAATGAGTATATATGACTTGCTTATGAATGGGATACAAGTGAACTTATATGCCAAGCCTAGACATTAAAAGAAATACAGGTAAGCTTTTCTTTCTCCTTTTTCTATTCCTGATGGCTGAGATGAAGATGTGATGGCAAGAGCTGCAACAGCCACGATGGACCCAGAGACAGAAGCCATCGTTTAAGGACAGACTGATCTGCCCATCCCACTCTGTGTATTACTTCACTGTTAGCTGATACAGGACAGAATAATAAACTTCTCTCTTCTTAAGCCATGGTATTATAGAGATCTCTGTTTCAAAGTGGCTTAGACAATATCCTTAGTTTGGACAAAGTCATACAGCTTTTAAGTAAGGGATTGCACAACTCAAGCTCTTAGCAAGCCATTCATTTGTTGTGGCTATGTAATATCCCTCTTATATATCTACATGGTGGGTCAGTAAAAAAAACTAAATAATACTGCATTACCTATGACACGTTCCAGAAAAGACAATGTCCCTCCCTTTTTCCAGTGGAGGAGGGAAAGAGTGATTCCGAGTCCCTTCAAGAATACAAAGCCAGATCTCTTACATTCTACTGCCTCAGAGTTGCTCTGTAAGAAGCAACAACCTCCTTTTCTCCTCTCTGCCATCTAGCTGGGCAGCCATAGAACAGCAGCTATGTATCAGTGCATCTTCATGTGTGCTGGCCAGGATGGTGTCCAGATCAGCACTGCTGGCTGGGAGCTTTGCTGGCTGGGAGCACTACTGCCTGGAACATGGCTCCCAGTCGTATGGCCAGATGCCAAGTGACAAGATTCCTGGGGCAGGAGATGACTCCTTCGTCATCTTCTCCAAAGAGACAAGTGCTGGGAGGCATGTGCCTAGGGCAGTTTTGCAGACCTGGAACTCACAGTCACGGATGAAGTTCGCACAGGCATGTACCGCCAGCTGTTCCACCTTGAACAGCTCATCACAGACAAGGAAGATGTTGTCTGTAACTATGCCCAACATTTTTTCAGTACACCACTGGCAAGGAGACAGTTCGACCATAAAGAAAGCTGAGGGCCTAAGAATTGATGCTTTTGAACCGTGGTGTTGGAGAAGACTCTTGAGAGTCCCTTGGACTGCAAGGAGATCAAACCAGTCAATCCTAAAGGAAATCACTCCTGAATATTCCTTGGAAGGACTGCTGCTGAAGCTGAAACTCCAAAACTTTGGCCACCTGATGAGAAGAACTGACTCATTGGAAAAGACCCTAATGCTGGGAATGATTGAAGGTAGGAGGAGAAGGGGATGACAGAGGACAAGATGGTTGGATGGCATCACCGACTTGATGGACATGAGTTTGAGCAGGCTCCAAGAGTTGGTGATAGACACGGAGGCCTAATGTGCTGCAGTCCATGGGGTCGCAAAGAGTTGGACATGACTGAGCGACTGGACTGAACTGAACTGACTGGCAAGGGGATCACTAACCTCATCATGGACCAAATTCAGAAACTGACTGACCAGTCATAGGTCTTCAAGTCTTCTTGGTTCTCCACTTTGTTGGGGGAATTGGTTCTAGGTTCACCTCTTTGCTGATGTAATATCTGTTGATTATGGCAAGAAGTCCAAGCTGCAGTTCTCCATTTACTCAGTGGCCCCAGGTTTCCATAGCTGTAGTTGAGCCCTACAACTCCATCATCACCACCCACACCCCCTAGAGCACTCTGATTGTGCTTTCCTGGTAGACAATGAGGGCACCTATGACATCTGTCTTAGAAACCTTGATATTGAGTAACCAACATTTACTACCTGAACAGATTGATAGGCCAAGTTTTGTTCTCCATAACTGCTTCCCTAAGGTTTGATGGAACCCTGAATGTTTGGGGGGGTTTTGTTTTTGTTTATTTTGGCCATGTTGCACTGCAAGATCTTAATTCCCTGATTAGGGAACGAACCCGTGCTCCCTGCTGTGGAAGCGCTGAATCTTAACCACTGGACCACCAGGGAAGTCCTAGAACCCTGAATGTTGATCTGACAGAATTCCAGACCAATCTGGTGCCCTATCCATGCATCCACTTCCCCTGGCCACATGTGCCCCTGTCATTTCTGCTGAGAAAGCCCACCAGGAAAGGCTCTCTGTAGCAGAGGTCACCAGTGCTTGCTTTGAGCCAGCTAACTAGATGGTGAAATGTGACCCTCACCATGGTAAATGCACGACCCACTGCCTGCTGTACCATGGCAATCTGGTTCCCAAAGATGTCAGTGCTGCCACTGTCACCATCAAGACCATCCAGTTCTTGGAATGGTGCCCCACTGGCTTCAGAGTTGACATTAGCTACCAGCCTCCCACTGTGACACCTGGCAGACACCTGGCCAAAGGATAGTGCACAATGTGCATGCTGAGCAACACCACAGCCATCGCTGAGGCCTGAGCTCACCTGGACCACACGTTTGACCTGATGCCTTCCAAGCGTGCCTTTGTTCACTGGTACCTGGGTGAGGGCATGCAGGAGGGAGAGCTTTCTGAGGCCTGTGTGGACATGGCTGCCCTTGAGAAGGGTTATGCGGAGATTGATGTGGATTCTGTTGAAGAAGAGGGAGAAGAAAAAGGAGAGAAATACTCAAGTTAAAAATGACACATAGGTATTGCCTTTACAGGGAAGTTGATTCTATTTTAAACGTGGAAAAGCTGTGGTCCAATCAGTTAATTTGCATGTAGCAGCGTATATCCTCCTACACAATTATTGAGCTATGCGTTAAAAAATGATACTTTGTTACAGACCCAAGTTATCCATTTTTTTCTCTGATGGGTTTGGATAAAATCTTTCCTGTCTTAAATGAAAAATAATGCAAACAAAATGAAGCTGTGAAGCTATACAGAAAACTTACAATACCCAAGGCAAAATATTTACTCATAACATGGGCTGAACTGTGACCACCCCCCTGAAAGTTTACATATTGAAGTCCTAACCTCCCACCAGTGTATCAGAATGTGACTATATTTGGAAATAAAATATTTAAAGTAACACTTAATTTTTTAAAAGGCCATTAAGGAGGGTCCTAATCCAATCTGACTAGTGTCTTTATAATAAGAGGAAATTTTAACACACACAGACATCAAGGAGGTTCACACAGAGAAAAGACTGTAGTAAGAGGCAGGGAGAGGGCAGCCACCTATCTGCAAGCCAAGGAAAAGCACCTGAGAGGAAACCAAACCATCACCTTGGTCCAAGACAACTTGATCTTGACCTTGATCTTACTCTTGGACTTCCAATCTCCAGACTATGAGAAATAAACATCTACTATTTAAGCCACCTAATTCCTGGATCAGGAAGGTCCCCTGGAGAAGGAAATGGCAACCCACTCCAATTCCCTTGCTTGGGAAATCCCACAGAGGAGCCTGGCAGGCTATAGCCAACAGCATTGCAGAGTCAACATGACTGAGTAACTGAGCACTGACACTGAGTCCATGGTCCTTTGTTAGAGCAGCCCTCAGTTCAGCTCAGTTCAGTCGGTCAGTCATGTCCGACTTTTTGTGACCCCACGAACTGCACCACACCAGGCCTCCCTGTCCATCACCAACTCCCAGAGTTCACCCAAACTCACTTCTATTGAGTCGGCNTGCTGGGAGGGATTGGGGGCAGGAGGAGAAGGGGACGACAGAGGATGAGATGGCTGGATGGCATCACGGACTCAATGGCCGTGAGTCTGAGTGAACTCCGGGAGTTGGTGATGGACAGGGAGGCCTGGTGTGCTGTGATTCATGGGGTCACAAAGAGTTGGATACGACTGAGCAACTGAATTGAACTAAATGAAAATAACAGCAACCTACTTCAAAATGTCCCTTGCACACACTGCTGCACTCAGTGCTCCGGACCCTGCAGCAGGACGCTGCTGACACACGCCTCTGCCAGAGACTCATGTACACTCATGGGAAAGTCTTGGTCAATCTCTTGTGGGATCACTGCTCCATTCTCCTGGGTCCTGGTACACACAAGGTTTTGTTTTTGCCCTCCAAGAGTCTGTTTCCCAGTCCTGACGAGAGTTCTAGAAAAACTTCTGCTTTAGTGACTACACCAAAGCCTTTGACTGTATGTATCACAACAAACTGTGGAAAATTCTTCAAGAGATGAGAATATCAGGCCACCTGACCTGCCTCTTGAGAAATCTGTATGCAGGTCAAGAAGCAATAGTTAGAATTGGATATGGAACAATAGACTGGTTCCAAGTCGGGAAAGGAGTACATCAAGGCTCCATATTGTCACCCTGCTTATTTAACTTATATGCAGAGTACAACATGAAAAATGCTGGGCTGTAGGAAGCACAAGCTGGAATCAAGATTGCTGGGAGAAATATCAATAACCTGAGATATGCAGATGATACCANGATCCAATCAGTCAATCCTAAAGTACAGTCCTGAATATTCATTGGAAGGACTGATGCTGAAACTGAAACTCCAATAATTTGGCCACCTGATGGGAAGAGCTGACTCATTGGAAAAGACCCTGATGCTGGGAAAGATTGAAGGCAGGAGGAGAAGGGGACAAGAGGATGAAATGGTTGGATGGCATCACTGAGTCAATGGACATGAGTTTGAGTAAGCTCCAGGAGTTGGTGATGGACAGGGAAGCCTGGCGTGCTGCAGTCTACGGGGTAGCAAAGAGTCGGGCACAACTGCACGAATGAAATGAACTGACTGAGAACATTCTAGAGCAGCTACGATGGTAAACGGTCTTGAAATAAGGTCCAGTCAGGGAAATGATTGAAAGACTTAGTGAGGCTTCACTTACAAAGAGAAAACTTAGAGAAGGTATATATTTAAATGTCAGTTGTGTTGTGTTGTGAATATGTCTTAGATATAAATCATAAATACCAAGGGCAGAGAACCAGGAAGTTCTGGGGAAGCAGATTTTGATTCAATATGAAAGAAACTCACCTTTGCAGTTCACGTCGGTTAACAATTTATGTGCAAAATACAATCTGGTTTCATAGGTAATATCAAGATGAGCAAGTCAATGTATGTGCATGCTCAGTGGTGTCAGACTCGTTTCAAACCTAATTGCCAGGCTCCTCCGTCCATAGGATTCTCCAGGCAAGAATACTAGAGTGGGTTGCCATTTCCTCCTCCAGGGGTCTTCCCCACCCACAGCTCAAACCATCTCCTGTGTCTCCTGCATGGAAGGCAGATTCTTTACCTCTGAGCCACTGGGGAAGCCCAGTGTACAGACCTCCCAAAAGAGACATCAGCCTACTGAAGCTCGAATGTGGAGTGTATGAGGTGGCAAGCGAGTCGGAAAAGTAAGATGCAAGCAGATCTCAGAGGAGCCAGAAAGTGACGCTGAGGATCCCAGATTGTTTTAAACAGACAATTGGGCGTGATTTAAAAATTCTTTTTGTTGTTGTTGTTTTTGCCAAACAAGTCATGCCACACAAGATCTTAGTTCCCTGACCAGGGATCAAACCCATAACACTTTCAGGGGAAGTGTGGAGCCCTAACCACTGGACCTCCAGGGAAGTCCCTAAAAGTCCCTTTTAAATCACTTTAAAATCCCCTTGAACTCAAATTGTAATTAGAAAAATAATTTTAAAAGTAAAACAAGTTTACTATTAAAAATACAAAGATATAGCATGTACAAAGTGAAAGTTCACCACCAAACTCAATTCCCAGACACACCCGTGAACAATTTAGCTTGTTTCTTAGCCATTTTGTGGCTCAGGTTCCTCCTCTATAATAACAGATAATAATAGTACCTTCCTCATGCAGGTGTTGTGAGAATTAAATAAATTTATTGCCAAATCCATGAAGGCAGGGGTTTTGTCTAGTTCAAGATTTCTCAGACTTTTGCACTATTGACATTCTACGTTGAATAATTCTTTGCTGTGGGAGTTGTCTTGTGCATTGTCATATGTGAGCAGCATCACTGACTTCCATTCACTGGATGCCAGTAGCAACCCCCCTATACATACGCTCTCATGACAAAAACAAAAAATGTTTTCATTCATAGCTAAATGTCCCCTGAGGGGTGAAATCACCCGAGGTTAAGGATCCATCACCTTAACTGATCTCACTAACTGTTGAATGCCTCTCACCTAACACAACATGTAATAAATATTTGTTGAACTGAATGAATGACAAGAATTAATACATGGGAAGCTCCTTGAACACAAGAAATATATACATAGGAAGCCCTCAGTGTTAGCAGTGTTTGCTTTTTTAATTTACCATTTTCCTATAGGACTGTACCATATATAATAATTTCCATATAAATNAACTGAATGAATGACAAGAATTAATACATGGGAAGCTCCTTGAACACAAGAAATATATACATAGGAAGCCCTCAGTGTTAGCAGTGTTTGCTTTTTTAATTTACCATTTTCCTATAGGACTGTACCATATATAATAATTTCCATATAAATGGAACCATACATACTTCACTGCAATTTATAATTTTTCACTAACAATATATCTCAAACATATGTTTATGTCACTACACATGGATGTAGCTCTATCTCAGTAATTTTCTACAGAATCACAGTATATTAGTGTGTGGAAAATGTCCTATTATATCAATTCACTTATTGATGTATATTTAGGTTAATGATTGCTATTACAATGCCACAAAGAACATTTCCCACCAAGAATTTTTAACAAAGTAATGACACAATCAGAGCTACACAATGTCTTATGTCATAATTTCACAAGGAATTTTGCATTCAAGATTCTCCAAAGAAACACAACCAACATGAGATAGATAGATAGGCATAAAATGATTTATTTTAAGAATGGGTTCACATGATTATGGAGGCAGGCAAGTCCAAAATCTACAGGGTAGGGCAGCAGGCTAGAGGCTCAGAAAGGAGTCAGTGATGTAGTTCACATCGCAAAGCTGTCCCCTGTGGAGTCCCTCTTTCTCAGGGGAGGTCAGTCTTTTCTTCTAGTCAGGCCTTCAGCTGATTAGATGAGGCCCACTCCCACATTACGGAAGGCAATCTGCTTTACTCAGAGTCCACCAGTTTAAATGTTAATTTATCCACAAACACCCTGACAGAAACATCCAAAATTATGTTGACGACATAGCTGGGCACCGTAGCCCAGCCAAGCTGACACATAAAATTACTCATCAACACAGTCCCAGTCAACTGAGAGAATCTCATCAGTGGCAACACATTGACAGAAGCTGTCTAACGATCAGAGAGGAAAACTACACAGGTGAGCCGCGTGCTGCCTGGGAGGCTGGCCAGGATGACCTCTGTGTTCACCCAGGGTTCTGAGTCTGGGCTGTGGTGATGGTGCCTCCTGGGGAGGGTGATGCATGCCTTCCCTTCCCACCCCCCATCACGGCAGTGGACTAGCGTGTTCTGGCGGTTGATGTGCCGACTGCTTAGAATCGCTCAGTCTTCTTGGGGCTGTCGGGCAGTCCATTGCCACTTCTTGATGTTATTGCTGTGTCTGCCTCAAGCAGCTAATAATGGATGTGAAAGCCCTTTGTATAATTGCTAATGCCAAGGGAATGTGCAGCGTCGAACCGCTCCAGTCTCCTGTGATCTACATAAACCCAGATAACCAAGTGCATTATATAATTATATCTAAAATTAAGTAAATAAATAATGAGTGAGGGCCTGAGTGATTTTTTATGGCTGAAAAGTACTGACTGACTTAATGTATGAATCTTATAACATCTATTTATATGCAAAGGGACTTTCAGGGTTACCCTAGTTTCCCAAATGGGTTCTAGTTATATTAGGTGGGAAAGTGAGGGAATTTTACATCGGTGTGGTATTGTCCTAAATTATCTATCATT
Source organism: Neotragus pygmaeus (assembly GCA_006410875.1). Taxonomy (NCBI): domain Eukaryota; kingdom Metazoa; phylum Chordata; class Mammalia; order Artiodactyla; family Bovidae; genus Neotragus; species Neotragus pygmaeus. The sequence continues at coordinate 235,368 of SJYV01040688.1, read as the reverse complement.
TCTGCCTAAATTATCTGTGGAACAAGGCACACAACAGACAAATAAATACATTAAGTAAGCACACAAATAATAATTCTCCAGTCTCAATAAATATTTCTCTACCCATAAATTGAAAAATTCATGGTCTCTCTGCTTTGCTTAGTATAAAAAGTAGTGCATTAAAATCCGGTTCATGTTCATGAAATAAGGTTAGAAATTCAAAGAAGGGAAGAAATCTACTATTTTTAAAATGTGCTGCTATTTATTTATGGCTACCGTTTTTTAGCACCTAGGTGCTAAAATACATAATGATTAAGAGCTACAGGTATTCTGTAAACTATCATCATTCTTTTATTTCAAGAGGCCCATCATTAACATTTCCATTAATTCTATATCTTTTAGATCTTCCTAAATCAACACCTATTCTAAATTACTACTCAAATTAAGCCCTAGTTTTCCATCTGTAGTCTCTCTGTTCTAGTCTAAAAAGCCTACAAGCTTTTCTGTCTAGTCCCCATTTCTAACTCACCCCAGAATCTGGCTGGAAGCCTGGACTTTCACGAATCCAATTTCTGGCAAGCAAATCCTCTACCAAACAGCTCTCTCACATGTCTGTGTATTAAAAATAGCTATTGTGACTCACTAATGCCTCTTAAACAAAAGCACAGCTCCGAACGCCGGGGATGACAGACTGGAGGCGGGCACTGTGCGCAGAAGGGGAGCACCATAGTCAGAAATAATGTTCTAAACGTCACATTGATTTTGAACTTGTTCCTGGTATTTCCACTGGGAAACATATTCAGCAGTGGTTTTATGAGCAGTTAATTTTTAACTCACTTTCCTGGGGAGACACCTTTCCCGAAGTGTCTGGGATAACTAAATGGACACTCATGTTTACTTGAGGGTCACAGGGTTTAGACTAACATTATACCTTTGGTGGGGGATGGTCTCTGTTTTCTTTTTTACTATTTATTCATTTGTTGACTGCTCCCATTATCAGCTGCAACACATGGGACCTTCTCTGTGGCATGCCAGATCCTTGCTGCGGCATGCACTCGAGGCATGTGGAATCTAGTTCCCGACCAGGGATCCAACCCAAGCTCCCTGCATTGGGAGCGCAAAGTCTTAGCCACTGGACCACCAGCGAAGTCCCTAGACTAAGTACTCCCTTTGATTAGGAATCACTACAGAATACTTTCTACCGTGGGCAGGGCTGCCATGTTCCCCAACTCTGCTGAGTGTTAGTCTCTCAGTCGTGTGTGATGCTGTGGACTGTAGCCAGCCAGGCTCTTCTGTCCATGGGATTTTCCCAGGCAAGAATATTGGAATGGGTTGTCATTTCCTTCTCCAGGGGGTCTTCCTGACCCAGGGATCAAACCTGGGTCTCCCACAGTGCAGGCAGATTCTTTATCTTCTGAGCTACCGGGGAAGCCCTTCCCCAACTCTGGAATAATAATCTGCCTAGAGAATACGATTTGCACTCTCTTCCCTGGAGCTCACCAGGGGGCAGGGCCTGCGGTTGTATATTTACCAAAGGGAATTTAAAAAGTATGAATGACATAGTCACTCAGCCTGAGTCCTCTGGGAATGATCAACAAACATTTTTCCAAACAAGTAGATTATTGTTCATTGTGTTGTTCCTTCATGAACAGTTCCTGATGGCTATTCATTAATGAATAGCCCAGGTTTATGTTTTTCTTGGCCGCCATTCTGGTGACTCTCTCTATCCCTGACATGAAAGTACACTTAGTAATCAGTGTAAGCACAAAACAGTCAGACATTTGAAACCAACTATGAACTCGGCAATAAAAATACTGGTTTCATAGAAAGTTTCTATCTTGTAAAGTGTTGATAGCATTTATCAAACAGTGGAATAAAGTCCAGCCCTGAATCCCAAACAGCTGACAACATGACCTTCCTACAACAGGAAGTCAAGTTTGATTATCATGTCCAATCCTTCTATTTTTTATCAATATAAAAAAATACTTCTTAAATTAAATTACAGACAATTTACCTTATTGCTTCTCTTTAATACAGCCAAGCTATAAAGTCATAAAATCTAGTGGCGAGACCTCTATTTATTACTATTTGTAAAAATGCCCTTTTAGTAAGAGAAGGTTTCTCCTAATGTAACTGACCTTTGTCATAATTCTTTTTTTTTTTTTACCCCTGTCAAACATTTCTAAAACCTGACATATCTATTTTCATTGGTTGGATCAAAAACACCTTGTGATTCAGGTAGAAATAACTCTCTAAACAGAGGAATTTATATGACATTTGCTGCCTTTTACCATTCATTAAGCACCTTTTTATGTTGGGCCTACTTGTAACATGTATTAATGTCAGTTTACAAGAGGAAATGGCATTCAGCATTTTCACTAGCTTATAATAAGGAATCACTCTTTCAGATCATCTCCAATCAGCACTCATCTGTACTGACTGCTGGAAGGAGGTGAGTACAAAGGTGACCCTGATGTGATCTGTGCCTTCTATAAACATGCAACCTGGTGCCTGAGACACTTTCCTTCAAAGGCAAACTCACAAGGGCTATAACCACGGATTAAATGAAGAGCCTTGAGAATAAGGGAAGATTAACTACAGCTGGAGGGATTTGCAAGCGTGAATAGTGACCACGTGGGAATGTCAGAGGAACAGGAAAACAAGGAGATTAAGGAATAAAAGAGACTTGAGAAATTTAAGAATGTTAAGTCTGACTGAGGAACTCAGACTTGAGAAAATAAATCCTGTGTTTTGAAAGCCAGCTTGCTCAGATCTGTGTTTCCTTCGCATGACCTTATGAAGTCTCCTGTTTCACAGAGAGAGAATCTTTGTGACCCCATGGACAGTAGCCTACCAAGCTCCTCTGTCCATGGACTTCTCCAGCAAAAAAACTAGAGTGGGTAGCCATTCCCTTCTCTGAGCGATCTCCCAACCCAGATCTCCCGCACTGTGGGTGGATTCTTTGCTGTCTGAGCCGCCAGGGAAGCCCGTGTACTTCTGAAGGTCGACCACGCTCTCCCCACCCTCCCTTCTGTTGCTGAAACTCTGGCCCATTCTGCTGCTGTTGGAGTGCTGCACTTCCACCAAATATTTCATTCTGACGTCCCCGTGTGACTTGAACTCTGTCACCTCTGCGGTTTCCTTCCAACTCTACCATCAGCCTGGAATCCTTCCTTCCCCATTCGTCTCCAACCATCCAGTTTATACACTCAGCATTTATTTAAATCATATGTGTGTGTTGCTTTTTTTTTTTTTTAACTGAGCATCTAAGAATATACTAAGCAGTGTGTGAGGTATAAAGTTATACCAGATCAGGTCTGTACTAATCAAGGAGCTTACAGACTTTCTCAGTCCTATCTGGGATCTCCCTGGTGGTCCAGTGGTTAAGAATCCGCCCGGCAATGCAGGGGACACAGGTTCAGTCTCTTCTGCTCCTGGAAAATCCCACATGCCAAGGGGCAGCTAAGCCCTCCCACCCTAAAGCCTGTGCTCTGCAGCAAAAGAAGTCACTGCAGTGAGAAGCTTGAGCACCTCAACTAGAGAGTAGGATTATTTTTTATTTAATTATTTTTAAATTAATTCATTAACTTTTGACTGCGCTGTGTCTTCACTGCTGGGCTGGGCTTTCTCGCATTTCCCACTTGCCACAACTAGAGAAAGTCCCACACAGCAACAAAAGCACAATGCATTCAAAAATAAATCAATTTAAAAATAAGTAATTTTTTTTAAGTAAATAAAAAACAATCCTATCCATCCTTTAAGGGAACATCATCAGACCAGCCTGGCCTGAGAAATTCTATAATATGTTCAGAAATGTTAGTAACAATTCCACATAAATGATCTAAACTATCTCTTACAGATGTCTTTTTAAAAAAGAGATGTAATTTGGGATTTCCTTGGTGGTCAAGAGGCTAAAACTCTGCACTCCCAATGCAGGGGGCAAAGGTTTGACCTCTGGTCAGGGAACTAAATCCCTTATGCCACAACTAAGACCTGGCACAGCCAAATAAACATTTTTAACGTTATCTAAAACACTTTTGTTTACTTTTTCATCAGTTAAACAATGTTAAGTTCCATCACAGTAGGGATCTCATTTCATCTATCTTTGCTTCTCTAAAAGCATAAATCTAAAAGTTTTCTATATTATAGTTGCTGTAGGTACTCATCAAAGAATTGATCTTTACAAAAGAAGTTAAGGAACATATATAATATTAGTATATGTATTACCTGTTAATATATATTAGCAATATATATATCTGATATATATTAGATAATATATATAGCATATATTATCTACACATCTTAAAATTTCATGAACCAATAATTTTTTTAAAAATCAATGCTGATATGTGCATGTGTGTACATATATGACAAGAGTTTATTTTCCTAATTAATTACTTCAAAAATTCATTGTTATGTAACTTATACCACCATAAAATTGTTGTACAAAACTATGTTACTCTATTAATATTATCAGATATTTATTAAAAAATCAATTTTTCATAAAAGTAGAAACATTACCTTAGAATACAGAGTAGGATTTTTAACTGAATAAACTAACATGAAAAATCATCACAGCATCCTAATTATTTTGTCATTTAAGTAAGCTACAGAAATCTGGAGGTGAGAAAGTAAAAGCTAGAAATAAAATGTCATAGTACCATGAGNGATATTTATTAAAAAATCAATTTTTCATAAAAGTAGAAACATTACCTTAGAATACAGAGTAGGATTTTTAACTGAATAAACTAACATGAAAAATCATCACAGCATCCTAATTATTTTGTCATTTAAGTAAGCTACAGAAATCTGGAGGTGAGAAAGTAAAAGCTAGAAAGAAAATGTCATAGTACCATCAGCTAGGTGAGTTTTTCAATTAATTCTTACAAGCATCCTATATAGATGCTTGTAGAAGTCTCAATAGCTAGTCTCACTCAGAAAAGTTAAGTAACTTACATATAAGGTCCCTAAAACCTAGTATTCAGTGGNCAGAAATCTGGAGGTGAGAAAGTAAAAGCTAGAAATAAAATGTCATAGTACCATGAGCTAGGTGAGTTTTTCAATTAATTCTTACAGACATCCTATATAGATGCTTGTAGAAGTCTCAATAGCTAGTCTCATTCAGAAAAGTTAAGTAACTTACATATAAGGTCCCTAAAACCTAGTATTCAGTGGCTTCACAGGTGGTGCAGTGGTAAAGAATTCACCTGCCATTCCAGGAGACACAAGAGATGTGGGTTTGATTCCTGCGTCTGGAAGATCCCCTGACGAAGGAAATGGCACCCCACTCCAGTATTCTTGCCTGGAGAATCCCATGGATAGAGGAGCCTGGTGGGCTACAATCCATGGGGTCACAAAGAGTTAGACATAACTGAGCACACACTAACATATGGGCTTAGTTGCTCTGCAATGTGTGGGATCTTCCTGGATCCTGGATCAGGATAAAGAAACTTCAAGGAAGTAGTGGCATTTTGAGTTGAACCTCCAGGAAATGATAAGTTTCTATGTGCAGAGATTGAGGATAAGATATTCCAAGGTAAGGAACAATGCTATAGTGAGCATGCCAGATCCCCTCTAGGCTGGAGGCATTCATTCCCCCCCAACAGGTGGAAGGGGAGTGGGTGATGGCTGTCTGGGATTTGCTCTCAAAAGGAACCACGTTTTCCCAGGCAGCCCACATAGATAACAACTTAATGTTGGAGANCCCCTCTAGGCTGGAGGCATTCATTCCCCCCCAACAGGTGGAAGGGGAGTGGGTGATGGCTGTCTGGGATTTGCTCTCAAAAGGAACCACGTTTTCCCAGGCAGCCCACATAGATAACAACTTAATGTTGGAGACAGGGTGGGAATGTGAAGCCTAACTGCCTTGTCTCAAGGTGGGGCAATCCTGAGGGGCAACCCAGATCCTGAACTCTTTGTTGTGGCTATATCTGCTCCATTTTCTGCCCAATCCTCCTTCCTTCACTTCCCAATAAACATTCTTCACATACATCTCCATCTCAGGATCTATTTCCCAGGTAAGTGGACCTAAGACAGTTGGAAATATATCAACCAGTTAATAAACTCAGACAGTATGATATGGAACATGGATGGCCAACCCCTGAGGGCCATGGACTGGTACAGGTCTTTGGCCTGTTAGAAACTGGACCACACGGCAGGAGGTGAGCAGCAGGTGAGCAATCGAAGCTTCCTCTGTATTTACAGCTGCTCCCCATCACTTGCATTACCACCTGAGCTCCATCTCCTGTCAGATCAGTGGCAGCATTAGATTCTCATTGGAGCACAAACCCTACTGGGATCTAGGTTGCGTGTTCCTTATGAGAATCTAATGCCTGATGAGCTGATTCTGCATTATGCTGAGCTGTATAATTACTTCATGATATATCACAATGTAACAACAATAGAAATAAAGTACACAATAAATGTNTGCTACCTAACCATCTCATCCTCTGTCAACGTCCCCTTCTCCTCCCGCCTTCAATCTTTCCCAGCATCAGGGTCTTTCCCAATGAGTCACCCTTTGCATCAGGTGACCAAAATATTGGAGCTACAGCTTCAGCATCAGTCTTTCCAATGAATATTCAGGATTGATCTTCTATAGGATCTCCCTGCAATCCAAGGGATTCTGAAGAGTATTCTTCAGCACCACAAATCATGTCAATTCTTTGGTGCTCAAATTCTTTGGTGTCAATTTTGTGTCAATTCTTTGGATCTTCTTTATGGTCCAACTCTCACATCCATATGTGACTACTGGAAAAACCACAGCTTTGACTACATGGACCTTTGTCACAAAGTGATGTCTTTGCTTTTTAACACACTGTCTAGGTTTGTCATCGCTTTCCTTTCAAGGGGAAGCATCTGTTAATTTTATGGCTGCAGTCACTGTCCACAGTGATCTAGAGTGCTCAAGGTAAGTATCTGCACTGGAGGAAACAAGGTTGGTTGCAGAGTGATAAATTTCTGGTGGGATGGAAACTGAACTGACATTGGCAGGGGAATGTCAAGCCAGCTGAAATCTCTAGACTGAAATTCAAACTTTGAAAGGAAGAGACAGAGGCTGAGCAAAACTTAAAAACAGGGTATCAAGACTAAAGCTGATTTCTCAAAAACAGCAGGAGGAAACGGGGCTGCACCTAGAGCTCTGAGCTCTGGTTAAAGCAAATATTCCTCTGTTTGGTCGATTCAGAGAAGCTGGATTAACCAGCGGGACAGCTGAGAAATGACACAGACCTGAAGCAAAAGTGCAATGCCTGCCACAAGCCACAGAGGCACCATTCTGTTTTCCTTCTCGAAATATCTGCTCTTACAGATATTTCCCTAGTGGTTGCCAAGGGAGGAGAGAATGGGGAGTTATTTCTTAATGGATATGGAGTTTCATTTGGCAGAGAAGGCAATGGCAACCCACTCCAGTACTTTACCTGGAAAATCCCATGGACGGAGGAGCCTGGTAGGCTGCAGTCCATGGGGTCGCACAGAGTCGGACACGACTGAAGCGACTTAGCAGCAGCAGCAGCAGCAGCAGCAGCAGCAGCAGCAGTTTCATTTGGAGATATGGACAAAAGAAAAAAATGTTTCCTGCCTTTCTGGTAAACAACAAGTGATGTCGGCTGGACTGTGCACCCTGAGGGGAGTTCAGGTTGGAGAAAAATAGGATATTGGCCTTAGATAGTTCACAGGACTGTCTAATAACTTTAATGAGCCCAGCCTCCTGAATCTTCCTCTACACAGAAATGCATGAAAATCATTAACTTGAGATGTTTGTCTTTTGTGATTAGTTGTAGTTGTTTGATGTTCGAATACAAATTTTTTTGTTGTTTTGTTTTGTTTCAGTAGAAACACCTAAATATTCTGGCTCCTCCCTTAGCTCTTTGGAACAGTTCCTCAGAGTTATCTGTGAGGCTGTTTTCTGGGCTAGAGAAGTTAAAGTTTTCTCACAACTACAAGTAAAAATGTTAGCTCCCAATATCACTCTCCCCAAATAAAAAGACCTTTCAAAATAATATCATATAGAACTGTCTCCTCACAAGTTTTTAAAACATGCAAAATAAACAGGAAAGAGAGGCTTTTGGAATTGTTGCCGGGTGACATTTAACAGTCAAGAAAACTGAGGATCACAGAGGTTAAGTGTCTTGCCCACAGTCACACAGGCTGGAAGAACAAGGTCTAGCCTAGAATCTAAAGTGAAAGTGAAAGCGTTAGTCACTCAGTCGTGTATAGACAAGAATACTGGAGTGGGCTGCCGTTCCCTTCTTCAGGGGTTTTTCCCCACCCAGGGATTGAACCTGCATCTCCCCCATTGTGGGCAGAATCTTTACCAGCTGAGCCAGCAAGGAATCTAAAAGTGAAGTGAGTGAAGTCGCTCAGTCGTGTCCGACTCTTTGCAACCCCATGGACTGTAACCTACCAGGCTCCTCCGTCCATGGGATTTTCCAGGCAAGAATACTGGAGTGGGTTGCCATTTTTTTCTCCAGGGGATCTTCCCGACCCAGGGATTGAACCTGGGTCTCCCGCCTTGCAGGCAAACGCTTTAACCTCTGATCCACAAGGGAAGCCCAAAGCAAACTCCAAGTCTTTGTGATTCACAATTTGTTCTTCACACGCAAATATATTTCTTGCTTCAGGCTATGTGATCATTGTAAATAATCGGGTAGGAATGGGAGTAAGGCAAAAGCATTGAGTAATGCCCCAAATAACCAAAGTAAATTGCTTCTAAATAATCAGAGTTCTCATAAAACACTCCACCTGGAACGTCCTCCAAAAGCAGGCCATCAATAATAAAACAGCAGTGCAAGCAAAAAGAAAGCCATTTTGCAGAGTGGAAAAAGGAGAGTCATAACACGTAATCAGAGCTGAGNAATCAGAGTTCTCATAAAACACTCCACCTGGAACGTCCTCCAAAAGCAGGCCATCAATAATAAAACAGCAGTGCAAGCAAAAAGAAAGCCATTTTGCAGAGTGGAAAAAGGAGAGTCATAACACGTAATCAGAGCTGAGTGCAACAAACAGAAATATCTAGAACCAAGAGCATAACGTGGGTGAAACGTCTGAGTGTTTCCAACTGAACTTTGCACCGTTGTTGACTGTATACAGTTTCTGCATTTAGCCTGATAGCCGGAAGTTCCCAACCTGGCATGAACTCCTATGATACAGCCTAGGATAAAGACTGGAATAAGTTTCAAAAGGATTAGCAGGTGAATCAGAGCCAGAACAATCGAGAGAACAAGTACAGAACTGTTTATCTCACTTTCAATTACAGGTTTTTCCAACACCCTACTGAGAAACTATTGACAGTCAACACCTTTGGGGTCATACATAGTCTAGCTATCTTGGTTCTCATATGTATCCAGAACAATATATCTGTACATGTTTTTACATGTCCCTGGTGGCTCAGATGGTAAATAATCTGCCTGCAGTGCAGGAGACCTGGGTTCAACCCCTGGGTTGGGAAGAACCCCTGGAGAAGGGAATGGCTATCCACTCCAGTATTTTGTCCTGGAAAATTCCATGGACTGTAGAGTCCAAGGGGTCGCAAAGAGTTGGACACGACTGAGTGACTTTCACTGAAACTGAGCCAGGTCTAGGGTAAACTATGGGCAAAGAGAGGAGTTTCCTGCATAGCTCGGTTGGTAAAGCGTGAGCCTGCAGTGTGGGAGACCTGTATTCAATTCCTGGGTTGGGAATATTCCCTGGAGAAGGAAATGACAACCCACTCCAGTATTCTTGCCTAGAGAATCCCATGGAAGGGGGAGCCTGGCAGGCTACAGTTCATGGGATAGCCTAGATATTTCCCCATATCTGTTCCTTATATATCATCGAGGAGCTGCAGTTTCTCCTATTCCTCCAGAATTGTTCTAGAAGGGACTAGAGACTATTTTCCATATCAGCTTGGTTTAGTTCTTAGCACCATTTTTTTCTCTCTCTTACACCAACTCACTGTAGTTATTAGAAATGACTCTGGTCACTTCCAATCTGCTGAGTAGCAACTGTGATGCCAATGTTTGCTGAGGTTGCTGCCACTGCTGTTGAACTTGCAGAGGTATGCTGTTTGGCGGCCAGTGTCTGCTGGAAAAGGCGACATCTCCTTTTCTCTATTCTTTGAAGTCAGATGGCCTATTCAAATTCCAACGTTGCCACTTAATAGGTATATTACTACTGACAAATCTTTGTATGTTTATCAAGTGGGAATTTTAATAGCCCTTACCTGATAAAGTTGTGGTAATGATATGACATAAAGCATATAGAAAGCGGAGCTTCGAAGAATTGATGCTTTTGAACTGTGGTGTTGGAGAAGACTCTTGAGAGTCCCTTGGACTGCAAGGAAATCCAAGCAGTCCATCCTAAAGGAGATCAGTCCTGGGTGTTCAATGGAAGGACTAATGTTGAAGCTGAAACCCCAATAGTTTGGCCACCTGATGTGAAAAGCTGACTTATTTGAAAAGACTCTGATGCTGGGAAAGATTGAAGGTGGGAGAAGAAGGGGATGACAGAGGATGAGATGGTTGGATGGCATCACCAACT
>SJYV01040688.1:200644-224495 GCA_006410875.1 Neotragus pygmaeus | reverse complement strand
GTTGAGAGCCTGCTTCCTGATGAGTTATCTTCTAATTGTGTCCTCCCTACAGGAAGTTACAGGAAACACCTGAGGTCCTCTTTATAAGGGCATTTATTAATCTTAATCTCATTCATGAAGAGATCTAATGAGAGATCCCTCGTGATCTAATCTCTTCTAAGAGAACTCACCTCCTCATACCATCAATATTAAGGGTTAGGATTTCTACATAGGAAATTTGAGAGGACATAAGCAGTCTATAGAATGATTTAAGCAATATACTGATACTGTCATTATTGGTAAGAAGCAAGGGGAAGATGCCACTCTCACATTATATGCAATAAACATCTCTGCCTATCTTGAATTTAGTCTTTATACACAGCCCCTCACTTTAAGACCTAGACTGGTCTAGAACAACATGAATAGCAAACACTGTGCTACACTCAGAAACAGTCTTCTACAAAGACCCCCATATGACTCACTCCTGGGGTAAGCCAAGTATGAAGGACTTCATAAACTGCTTCTAGTTCATTAACTACATAACTCCAGTACAAAAATAATTTGTTTCTTTTTTAAAGTACCAATTAAAATTATCATATAAAAGAGGAGAAAACCTCACAGTTTTCAAGCCATTCTTAAGGAAGACCCCAAATATGATAAGTTCCTTTAAAATTTGAGTTGCCCAGGCTCAAAAAACACAAGTATATGGAAGTGTTTCTCACAAAGACTCCTGGTAGATCATATTTATCCTACATGAAGAATTTTACGAATTCCTCCTGGGAATTTGTCCTTTGGACACACTTTCATATGTATCAGTTCAGTTCAGTCACTCAGTTGTGTCTGACTTTTTGTGACCCCATGAATCGCACCACGCCAGGCCTCCCTGTCCATCACCAACTCCCAGAGTTNCATGAGGCAATGCAAGATCTATTAAAAGAACTTGGTAAGAAAAGAAATTCAGCCGGTTAAGAGATTAAAACAAAAAATTCAGAAACAAAAATCATGGTGAAAAAAATTGACAGTGGATATTAACTGTGAAAATGGAGGCATGACACTACAGACATTTTGCTACAAACTGGAAAAATAAATGTTAAAAATCATACAATGTATAAACTATAATAACAACAAAAATAATAACAGTGTAAATAACAAACAAGATTGGGACAAATTGCAGGAGTGGCAAGGTTCTTGATCTTTCTCAGCAGTATGAAAATGAATAAAGGAAACCTCATTTAAAATGAAGTTGAGTGGTTTCCCAGTAGTCCAGTGGTTAAGAATGTGCCTGCCAATGTTGAGGACACAGGTTTGATTCCTGGTGTGGAAAGATCCCACATGCTGTAGAGCAACTAAGCCCGTGTGGCACAGTGACTGAGCCTGTGCTCTGGAGTCCATGCTCCACAAGAGAAGCCACAGCAATGAGAAGCCCGGAGACCGCAACTGGAAAGCAGCCCCCGCTTGCCACAACTAGAGAAAGCCAGTGCACAGCAGTGAATACCCAGCCCCGTCATCAATAAATACATATCTTTTTAAAATAAAAAATAAAATGAAGTTGCAAAACCCTGAATGGGGTGCTCTCATGCATATCAGTCACCCCAGATTAGAGATCCCAACAGGAAAAAAAAACACTTCCTGACCCAGCAACAGTAAGCTGCTCCTCACCTGCAGCCAGTTTCCCCTGTTCCTCTGTGAAAACAAGCCCCGCTCCTCTGTTCTCCAGACCTGCCTGTGGTTTGCCACAGTTTGCTTGTCCCAAAATGATATTACTCTGTTCTTCTTGAAAAAAATTCATTTTTCTGACTCTCTCTTTTTTTTTCTTAAGGCCAATAGCAGGATATTAAATACTATCAGCTAAGATGCAAAGGCTTTCCTGGTGGATCAGAGGGTAAAGCCTCTGCCTGCAGTGCGGGAGATTCAGGTTTGATCCCTGAGTTGGGAAGATCCCCTGGAGGAGGAAGTGGCAACCCACTCCAGTATTCTTGCCTGGAGAATCCCATGGANCAAAGGCTTTCCTGGTGGATCAGAGGGTAAAGCCTCTGCCTGCAGTGCGGGAGATTCAGGTTTGATCCCTGAGTTGGGAAGATCCCCTGGAGGAGGAAGTGGCAACCCACTCCAGTATTCTTGCCTGGAGAATCCCATGGACGGAGGAGCCTGGTAAGCTACAGTCCACGGGGTCTCAAAGAGTCGGACACAACTAACCAAATTCACTTTCACTTTTCAAGATGCAAAGGGGTTTCCCAGGTGTCACTGGTGGTAAAGAACCCACCTGCCAATGCAGGAGACTTAAGAGAGGTGGGTTTGATCCCTGGATTGGAAAGATCCCCTGAAGAAGAAAATGGCAACCCACTCCAATATTCTTGCCTGGAAAATCCCATGGATAGAGGAGCCTGGCAGGCTACCATCCATAGGGTCACAAAGAGTTGGGCACAAATGAAGCCACTGAGTACACGTGCAAAATGTAAAGCCTTTATTACAAAATAAATAAGACTCTAACTTCTTTGGATTTTTCAGTGATTCCTTGTTAACCTAAAGAGAACTTTTTAGAAAATATTCTCTCTTGTAGTGAAGAACTATGTTTTAAACCAACAATTTAGAGAGTTCTTTGAAATAAAAAGATATTTATTGGGGATTTGTTAGGACTGCAATTCAGGAGACACAAACTTAAGAAGCACTGTTTTCAACCTGACTCCAAAATGGAGGAGGCTTATAAAGGCAAAAGTCCCAAGGTTATAGCTCGTTACATGAGTTGTTTATCAAGAGTTATAATTGAAGCTGGCAAGAAAAGATGCTTTTAAGTAAGGACTGGTTGGGATCTAAACACTTGCATAGTACAAGGCGAGACCTTGAAACCATAAAGTTGCAGCTGACAGATGTTCGGAATATGCCTGGCGGTGTCCTTGGGTCTGGTATGGTTCAAAGAAAGTTCAAGTTTTCAGTGGTGCAGAGACATGACCCAAACTAGATCCTCAGTGGCTGCCCAACTCCAGTTTTGTATGCCTGAACTGTGATTACTGCATTATAATTTTAACTTGTCAACAACGTCCTGATTTTGAATCTCAACAATTCCTTTAGTTTCATTTTTCTTATATTGTATATTTGAATTAAATTGTATTTAGAAATAGGATTATATAGTCTCATTTGGAGAGAAGTTTATATTTTAGTCTTCCTTAACTGTAAAATTTTAAGTGAGATTTGTTTGTTGTTGTTTAATCACTAAGTTATGTCCAACTCTCTACAACCCCATTGTAGCCTGCCAGGTTCCTCTGTCATTGGGATTTCCCAGACATACTGGAGTGGGTTACCATTTCCTTCTCCATAAGTAAGATTTACTACTGTGATATTTCTTAATACCAGAATTTGATGATTTTTTTTTCACTTTCATACTTTTCTGCATTACATAAATTCTTTGTAATGTATATGTTGATTTTATAATAATAATTGAGTAATTTTTAATAGTAACATAAAATACTAGAAGCATATATGATATGTTTAGTGATTTATTATAAATGGGAATATTTGTGTTTGTGATTTTCCTCGTTGTGCTTTTCAATATCTCAAAATGTGAACGAATAAAGAGTGATTTTTCAAAAAGCAAAAAGTATTCAAAAGATTTTTCATAACATGCATGTAATTACTGAAATTTTTTGTTACATCCATTTTATTGCCATATTGACTATAAAAGCAACACATGGTTAGTCTTTAAAAAATCTATACAGTGTAAAAATGTGAACATATAGAAATGCTTTAAAATGTAAGAAAAAGATGTAAACAACCATGACAGTTTATATTCCAATACATAGTGGTAGGCCCTATAAATAAGCATTTTCTTCTGGTTTCTTGTTGTGTATATAATCAACTACTATGAATGTCCTCCTGGAGATAGAAAGTGACAATTTGCTCACTGCTGTATCTCCTGTGCCCAGAACAGTGCCCACACATACGCGGCACTCAATTAATACTTCCTACTTCAAGTTACCGTGTGAGCTAGCAATCCCCCTCCTGGGCATATATCCAGAGAAAACTCTAATTCAAGATGATACATGTGTCCAACATTTATGGAAGCATTATTTACAATAGCCAAGATGTGAAAGAAACTTAAATGTCCATCAAGAGATGAATGGATAAAATAAGATGTGGTTTACATACACAATGGAATACTACTCAGCCATAAAAAAGAATGAAATAATGCCATTTGCAGCAACATGGATGGACTTAGAGATTATCATATCAGAGAAAGACAAATACCATATCACTTATACGTGGAATCAAAAATATGATACAAACAAACTTATTTAGAAAATAGAAACAGACTTACTGACAAAGAAATTATGGTCACCAAGGGGGAGACAGGAAGGGATAAATTAGCAGTTTGGGATTAGTAGATACAAACTACTATATATATAATAAATAAACAACAAAGGCTTACTGTATCACACAAGGAATTATATTCAATGTTGTAATAAACTATATAGGAAAAGAATATGAAAAAGAATATATATGTACAAATGAATCACTTTGCTGTACATCAGAAACACAACATTGAAAATTAACTGTACTTTGATTTAAAAAATAAAACATTTCCTACTTTAATTAACAGATAGTTTTAAATTGAGATAATGTAGTATCTATGGGTTTGCATTTCCCTTTATTCATTTATTTCATATATCTAATAAACTATTCCCCATGTGACTAAACATTTTATTGAAANCTGTACTTTGATTTAAAAAATAAAACATTTCCTACTTTAATTAACAGATAGTTTTAAATTGAGATAATGTAGTATCTATGGGTTTGCATTTCCCTTTATTCATTTATTTCATATATCTAATAAACTATTCCCCATGTGACTAAACATTTTATTGAAACATTTTTTATGTCTGCTAATTGCCAAGGATACACAATTCATTTATGTCATGATTTCCCTCCTGTTACACAGTTAAACTTTTCCTAAAATCTGATTCTTACTGAAGTTCAAGAAACAGCCTAGGACACAAATTTATCTGTATATCTATTGCTGATCATTTCTCAGAAAAGATTCTAAACATATAGAATTACTAAATCAATGAAAATAAGCATTTTTTAGGTACCATGATTTATTAGTTTATGCTATAGTTAAAACTAATATTTGAGAGCTTACATTTTACCAGACATTTTACCAAGATCTTCAGTTATATTGTTTCTCTTAGCTATTACAGTGATACTACAATGTTAATACTATTACTATTCCTATTCTGCAGACAAGAAAACTGAAGCTGAGAGTGACTTTCCTATAAGTCACACAATTAGTAAGTGGTGGACGCAGGACTGGAAACAAAGCAAGGCGAACCCAGGGCCTAACTTTGTCTTCAAAAGTGAAAGTTTGGGAATGTTTGCCTGGGTTTGTCTCTTACATCCACAATTTACTAGCTGTGGGATCTATGCAAGTTACTATCTCTTTGGCTTTGGTTTTCTATAAAATTGGAGTTTGTAATAGTACTGTCCATGGTGAGAATTAAATGAGACGATGTATGTAAAAATCTTACTAGTGCTGATATATAAGAGGAGATCTTTTTTTTTCCCAAGAGGGCCAGAACAGAACTATAATCTTTATAAAAAGTTGACTGTTTACAGAAATGATATCCAAGAAAAGCATTTTATAACAAGTACATTAGGGGATCTTTTAGCAACAGACTAAAAGTCTGTCTTGCAGCGAACCATGAAAAGCCTGACCAAAACTTGACCTAAGTTAGTTACCCAGCTGCTATCTTGTTATCTATATAAAGTTTTGAATATACCTTGCACATTTTCTATCAAAGCCTCACACATTACATTTCCACCAGAAATGTTGTCAACAGATTTATGCAGCTGCGGATTATACTGGGTTCCAAGAGTGCCAAGAAAAATAATACACAAAGAGATGACCAATATATAACAGAACATACTTCCTTTTGCTTGCACAACATAAATGCATCCTAAAGGCGTTATTTGAATTTCCCACACTAAGCTTCCTTTCTACGCCACAGTATTCATTTTGGAAAGAGGAATGTAAATAAGTAAAGTGGAGAACTGACAGAGTAACTGTGGTAAACCAAACATGTAAAATCAACGTGATATGAAACCTCTGGTTAATGAAGGGCAAAACTGAACTTATATGAAATTATTGATAATTTCATCCTTCTTCTATTTTTTTTTCTATATATACAAGAAGCCAGGGGAAGAGGAGAAATAATGGTATTCCTAAGACTCTGCTCAGTGTCTGAATCACTAAAAAATAGAGGCATATTTAATCTATACATTACTACTTATGTCATTCAATTTTCTCATTCTTATTGCAGTCAAATCAAACATTTTGATGTTATAATCAACATATTCTCATAATCTATAGGCAACTGGTAGTAATGATCTCAAAACTTTTTAAAATGTAACTATATTCAAAGTGTTCAAAATTTGATGATGAAAGTACAAAATGTTGAAGATTGGATAAGTACATCCATCAAAATATGGAAATTAGATTAAAGGTAAAAAAAATCAAATGATAAAAAAATTCTATATTTCTAAAGTATTCAAATATGAAAAAATATTCAAAGATGTGTTGAAGTTAAAGGTAAAAAACAAACTAGAATTAATATCACAATTTTAAATTAAAATGATTCTTAAATATGGAATTTTTATTTAAACTGTTTGGCAATTTAATTACATTGTATTCATTGTTTTAAACTAAGCATTTTAAACTAATTCACTGTTTTAAACTATGGACCTAACAGAAACAGAAGATATTAAGAAGAGGTGGCAAGAATACACAGAACTATACAAAAAAGACCTTCATGACCCCGATAACCACGATGGTGTGATCACCCACCTAGAGCCAGACATCATGGAATGCAAAGCCAAATGAGCCTGAGGAAGCATCACCACGAACAAAGCTAGTGGAGGTGATGGAATTCCAGTTGAGCTTTTTCAAACCCTAAATGATGCTGCTGCTTAAAGTGGTGCAGTCAATGTGCCAGCAAATTTGGAAAACTCAGCAGTGGCCACAGGACTGGAAAAGGTCAGTTTTCANGCCACCTCATGCGAAGAGCTGACTCATTGGAAAAGACTCTGATGCTGGGAGGGATTGGGGGCAGGAGAAGAAGGGGACGACAGAGGATGAGATGGCTGGATGGCATCACAGACTCAATGGATTTGAGCTTGGGTGACCTCCGGGAGTTGGTAATGGACAGGGAGGCCTGGCATGGTGCAATCCATAGGGTGGCAAAAAGTCAGACATGACTGAGCAGCTGAACTGAACTGAACTGAATATATCTAAATAATAGAATTAGGAAAAACAGATTCAAAAGCCAATTGTGAAGCAGAAATACAAATATTCAGGTGAACATTCAGTTCAGTTCAGTTCAGTTGTTCAGTCGTGTCCGACTCTTTGTGACCTCAGGAATCATAGCACGCCAGGCTTCCCTGTCCATCACCAATTCCCGGAGTTTACTCAAACTCATGTCCATCGAGTCAGTGATGCCATCCAGTCATCTATTCCTCTGCATCCCCCTTCTCCTCCTGCCCCCAGTCCCTCCCAGCATCAGAGTCTTTTCCAATGAGTCAACTCTTCGCATGAGGTGGTCAAAATATTGGAGTTTCAGCTTTAGCATCAGTCCTTCCAATGAACATCCAGGACTGATCCTTTAGGATGGACTGATGGTTTAAATATGAACTCGGGACTTCCCAGCTAGTCCTAGTGTTACCACTAGGACACACCTGCCAATGTAAATGTCTTAAGAAACACTGGTTTAATCCCTGGATAGGGAAGATTCCTTGGAGGAGGGCATGGCAACCCAGTCCAGTATTCTTCCATGGAGAAACCAATGAACAAAGAAACCTGGCAGGCTACAGTCCACGGGGTCATAAAGAGTCAGATACTTACCATGCACGCAAAAAGAAACTAGGAATGAGTTTCTTTTTAAATTCCAGAGTTAGGAATGAGCAGTGACTACTCCATCAGAACCAGATTCAATGGTCCATTCACAAAGCCTTTCCTCAATAATGGGGAATAACTAAACCTAGAATGAACAATGCTCCACTTCTGCCTAATCAATAGTAAAAGCAAGACTCTGAAGAATAAAGCAGTTTCCAAAGAATTTAACAGTGTCCAGAACAAAGCCCAGGAATAGGTACAGAAAGACAAAAATATCAAGCACTCAAGTGAGTTAAAACTCATAATGTCTTGATTCCAAACAATGATTACTGGGCATGAAAATATTTACAACCGATAATCAGGATGTATCAATGAAGCGAAAGGGGACAGACTCAGAACTTAAAAAAAAAAACAAAAAAAAAAAACTAGGATTATATGAAAAAGACATTTAAAAAGTTATCATAACTACTCTATAACACAAAAACTTAAGAGACATGTAGGACATAAAATGGCTTTCCTCATAGCTCAGTCAGTAAGGAATCTGCCTGCAGTGGAGGAGACCTGGGTTCGATTCATGGGTTGGGAAGATCCCTTGGAGAAGGATATGGCAACCCACTCCAGTATTCTTGCCTGGATAATCCCACGGACAGAGGAGCCTGGCAGACTACAGTCCATGGGGTCACAAGAGTTGGACCCAACTTAGCGACTAAACCACCATCAGGACATAAAAAGGACTGAACTTTCAGAAATGAAAATAACTATACCCGAGGTTAAAAATATGTAGATAGGAATAACTGCAGCCTAGACACTGCAGAAGAAGACTAGTGAGATAGCAGACATAGCAACAGAAACTATAGAGGGAAAAAAAGTGAAAATAAAAAGTATAATAAAGCTTTTTAAACTGAATGAAAATGAAAACATACCATAGTAGAATTCTGGGGGCTATTAAAGAAGCCTTAAAAAACCATATCACTGAAGGTCTTTTTTTAGAAAATAAGTTTTCAAATCAATTTCCTTTGCTCTTACCTTAAAAAATTGGGCAAAAGAAAGATAAAGTGAGAGCCAAAGTAAGTAGAAGAAAGAGAATAATAAAGATTAAACTAGAAATCAATGAAATAGGAAGCAAAAGCAAAATAGAACAATGAAACCAAAAGCTGACTCCTTAAGAAGTAAAATAAGTATTTGACATCATTTCAGGGTCTACATGTGTTTTAAAAAATAAGGGAATTTCATCAACAAATTCATGCTGATACATTTCACAACTCAGATGAAATGGTCAGATTTTTCAAAGACACAACTATCAACACTTACTCAAGAAACAATAGACAACATGAAAAACCCTACATCTATTGAGGAAGTAAAAATTTTAGTTAAAAAACTTCCCTACAAAGATTATTGTTTCAATTCTGAATTCTACCAAACATAAAAGGAAGGATTAATATGAATTCTATTCAAACTCTTCCAGAAAATTAACAAGTAGAGCATGATTCCCAGCTTATTTCTGAGGTCAAAATTTCACATGAACTTTCAGCATGGATANCACTGAGCTGTAACACTGATTTGTCTAAGAGCTAGAACATGGTCCTTCCGAGACCTGAGAGCTACAGCACGGTCTATCCAAGACCTGAGAGCTGTGACACGCCGAGGGGGCTTTAATGTCCGTCCCTCCAAATCTTTGTTGTGATGAGACAAAGAACCGAGAAACGTACACTCTCGCCTGACACTTCCTTCCTCTCTCCTTCACAGGAATCAGATCAGTGTAGTTATCTGAGGCCTCTCTCAGCTTCCTCTGTTCCATTTCTCTTCATTCTCCCTCACAGGGAGGGAATTTCTCCAAGAAATTCCATGCGCTTCTAACCCTGATTTGACACCTGATTCTTGAAGGACCTGAATTAACACAGGTCATAACCTGTCTTTTCATTCCTGGGTGCATATTTCTCCCTAAATGATTCAGGCCAAATTTAACCATCAGACTTGTTACATGCACACACACACATTCAGAATCAAAGGCCAGGGAATTCCCTGGCCGTCCAGTGGTTAGGACTTGATGTTTTCACTGCTGAGGACACAGGTTCAGGGTTCAATCCCTGGTCAGGGAACTAAGATCACATAAGCTGTGAAGTGTGGCCAAAACTAGAGGCCAAAACTTCTTGGCCATCAGGTCAGCCTTAGAGACTTGGAGGTGATATATAGGGGAAATTGGGCTGTGGTTAAATCAGATTCTCAGGAACCATGAGTACAGGAGAATTATTAAGAAACTGAATCATGGGCAATTATTCCTCCACCTCTGTCTTCTGCTTTTGGCCATAATTTATCTACTTAAATTAGTTAAGAAATAGGAATAACCACAGGGTATTCTAGCTTAATTTTCTAAAACATCTATATTCATGAAAGTGTTAGTAACTCAGTTGTGTCCAATTCTTTGTGACCCATGGACTGTAACCCACCAGGTTCCTCTGTCCATGGAATTCTCTGGGAAAGAATACTCAAGTGGGTTCCCATTCCTTTCTCCAGGGTACGTTCCTGACCCATGGATCAAACCCAGGTCTTCTGAATTGCAGGCAGGTCCCTTACCATTTGAGGCACCAGGGAAGCACTACTTATATTCTTGGCAGCCACAAACTGGAGCTTCTGACCCATAAACCAGAGTCCCCATTCCACACCACCCATCTCCACTTACTAAGGCACCACAAGGAAACCACAGGTCAGGGGTCCCCAGTCTCTGGGATCTCATACCTGAAGATATAAGGTGGAGGTGACATAATAATAATAGAAATAAAATACTCAATTAGTGTAATGTATTTGAATCATCCCCAAACCATCACCCCTGCCACAGTCTATGGAAAGATGTCTTCTGTGAAACCAATGTTGGTGCCAAAAAGGTCGGGGACCACTGTTGTAGGTCCAACACGTTTCCACCTTTTACTTTCCTCTGGATCCACAGATCCTCTTGGAAAACAAAGACACAGAATTCTTATACCTTCAAGAGTTGTTTTATGATGTCTACACTGACCAGCATCTGTTTAAGAGAAAGCCTGTGTCTCGGCAGTGAACCAGATCGCTGCTGGTCTAGTCCCACAAGGTGTATCAGAACCACGGAACTGTGAGCTACTTCCTCACCACACATTCCTTAAGATATAACCCAGCGACAAGAGATATCCAGTGACCCCTGATCCACCACAGCGAGGGAAAGCATGCATACCACATGTGCCAGGTCTATGCCATGCCCTAACCCTTACCAGTAAACCCCAAAGCCTTCTTCTTAACCTACAGTGGGCAGGGAGGGCTATATTCACTGGTTTTATGGTGTGGCCTTTGCTTCAAAGTCATGATGACACCCTGGCAACTATGGATATTCTTTCAATAATGGTTCATTTTTCCTAGATACTGAGAAACTACCAACACTGTCATGCTTGAAACTGATAATGGTTACTACTTCCGGAGAAATTAGAGATGATTAGCAGTCAGGGCATAAGTCATGATTTTTATTTCTGTAACATTTTATAGTAGACTGAAGCAATTTAGCACGCATGCATAGTTACTGACAACCCCTGTAACTCAAACAGTAAAGAATCTGCCTGCAATGCAGGACACCCATGTTCAATCCCTGGGTCAGGAAGATCCTCTGGAGAAGGGAATGGCAACCCACTCCAGTATTCTTGCCCGGAGAATCACATGGACAGAGAAGCCTGGAAGGCTATGCTCATGAGGTCGCGAAAAGTTGGACACAACTGAGTGACTAACACACATACACTCACACACACACACATAGTTACTGAAGTTGGGGCTATATAGTTGCATTATCCACTCAACAAACTAAAATAAAATAGGTGATTGTGCTGTTCCTATAGGAATTTCAGATGGTCTTACTAAAATCAAACCAAGACTCAAAATTCACCCACTAGGGAAGAAACTCACCTTGGTATGTTTGGTCTGCATTCACAGACTAAAAGGCTTAAACAATAAATATTTATATCTTACAGCTCTGGAGGCTGGGAAGTCCAAGTTCAAGGTACCAGAAAATTCAGTGTCTGGAGAGGACCCATTTCCTAGTTCAGTGATGCCTTCTTCCAGCTGTGTCCTCACATAGTAGAAGAAGTGACATAGAGCTCTGTGGTCTGTCATTACAAGGACTTTAATTCCATTCATGATGGCGTAACCCCCATGACCTAATCATCTCCCAAAGGCCGCACCTTCAAATACTATCATATTAGGGGTTGGGGTTTCAACAAGTGACTTTGCGGGCAACACAAACATTCGCTCTATAGCAACGTTACTCTTCAGTCACTAGGTATCTCTCTGGCACCACACTTTTACAGGGTCTTATTTGTGCCTCCTGCTACAAGAACACATGGGTCTTCCCACTCCACATCTCTGAATACCGCTAATAATGGCCTCCATTCATCCATCTAGAACATGGTGTCTCAAGAAAACTATGCTTTCTTCCAGAAGACTCTCCAAGATAGGTAATTCCCTAGCTGGCCCAGTCACTCTGTACTCACCTTTCAGCAGACTGAGACAAGGTGAAATTTTTCTCTAGATCAGCATAGATCCCCAAAGACAGAGCTTCTTCGGCACTTGAAGTGGAACTTTACAATCCCAATAAATTGAAAAATGCACTGATTACTTTTTTTCTAATGAAAGGATCTATGACTTTGAATCAAATTCGCCAAGTGATTGACAATTGTCAAAAAATCTTAAGAGCCATGTAACAGATACTGTAGGTGCCTGGTCTATATATATCTTACATTTACTGTCCCCATATTTCCTAGCTCTGTTGGTAAAGAATCCTCCAGCAATGCAGGAGACCTCAGTTCGATTCCTGAGTCNGTCAAAAAATCTTAAGAGCCATGTAACAGATACTGTAGGTGCCTGGTCTATATATATCTTACATTTACTGTCCCCATATTTCCTAGCTCTGTTGGTAAAGAATCCTCCAGCAATGCAGGAGACCTCAGTTCGATTCCTGAGTCGGGAAGATCCTCTGGAGAAGGGATAGGCTACCTACTCCAGTATTCTTGGGCTTCCCTTGTGGCTCAGCTAGTAAAGAATCCACCTGCAATGTGGGAGACCTGGGTTCGAACCCTGGGTTGGGAAGATCCCCTGGAGAAGGGAAAGGCTACCCATGCCAGTATTCTGGCCTGGAGAATTCCATGGACTGCATAGTCCATGGGGGTTGCAAAGAGTTGGACATGACTGAGTAATTTTCACTTTCACTTTCTATTTCCTATAGGTAAGAACCAATGGCTGACTGACTGCCTAAGGGCTTCTCCAGGTATGGAGTGTGTTAGGCCCCGAAAGGGCAGATGGGGCATGTTGGGGAGTTACTGTCTTCAGGAACAGCCTTGAGCCATTGACAGATGAGAACTTGTGAATAAGAGCCCCGGCTCCTCACATCACATAGGACAACTCCAAGACCTACTCTCCGTATCTTCTAAGATCTGTCATTAAGACTGACTCATTATGCACAGAGCCAATCTTCTCATCAACATACCTTCCACTGGCTTTTTGCCATGGTTGTCTCATTTCTCCATTTCCCCTCTTGTGTGTCCTGTGACCTACTGAATAAAAACCTATACTCAAATCTGTACCTCAGGGTCAATCTAAGTCAAACCACTACCCTTTGGGTTCCCATATAGCTAATCCATTAAGGCTGTCATTTGGGTCATCTATACTCCAGCCAATCAATACTAAAATCAGAAGGCCTGTTAATGGGCCTAGTCCTATATCTATCTTAGGAAGCCTATCTGCATCTCCCTCATCCTTCCTGAAGTGGTTACATTAGACCCTACTTCCTATTCAACCTCACCATGTAACTTATGGGAAAATACATTACTCTTCCTCTTATTTTAGGCTTCTGTGCATTGCATCACTACTTTAAAAAATCTCAGCAATCCTTTGGGGCCTGAGGACAAAAATGAAAGGAGTGTAAAGGGAGCTGACCTAGGGTATCAGGAGGCTAAGTGTTTATTCTCTCATTCCTTTGAAGATTACAGCCTACTTTGGTTTGTTTGTTTCTTTGACTTGAGACTCCTCCTTCTTGCTGCTGTTACTTGGCTCTCACGCTTCCTAAGAAATTAATAGGAGTCTTAGTAGCATTCTAAGAAGTTGGCCCCTGGAATCTGCAGGCGTGTCTTCTGGCAGATGGTTTTTTGCAGTTCTACAGACCAAACCTAATTATCCTCTTTGAGTTGTCATCTGAGTTTCCATGTGAGTTGCCAATGTTTGTCCATTTGATTCTTCTCCTGTCCATTAAGCAATTTTAGTGCATGAAAGAGCATCTGATGAAAAAGAATGTCAGGAAACCAACAGCTATGTATTGAGAGCCACATGGGATACACTGAGACATTCACCAGAAATCCATTTATTTTCTTAATCAAGCAAGTAGGAAACACATAATAATGGAGTAAAGAACTCAACAGAGGTATTACCTAGCACACCTACAGTTCAGTGTGGGAAAATCGTATCATGTTAACAGAGTCCAATGTATGCACCAAATGCATTTCTACTTGGTCAAGCAGAGTGTACGTAATCTCTATCGAAAATAGCACCACCCTATAAGCTATAAATTGGAGCTACCAAAATACTTTGAAGTAAGTGCATATTAAATATCTTCAAATGTCCTTTCCTCAGTTTTATGTTTCAACAAAGGGTCAACTGCCACCTCGCTCCCTACCCAGCATCTCATTTGTCTGACTCACAACAAAAATTAATCTTCTTTCACTGATTCTCCCTATATTCCTTCCTTGCTTTAGCAACAGCAGCAGCAGGAAAACAGAAAACAAACAAGCAAAAAACACCCTAAAATCAGCCAGTTTATTTTTATATACAATAAGGTTTCCCTGGCAGTACAGTGGATAAGAATCTGCCTGTCAACGGACACAGGCTTGATCCCTGGTGTGGAAGATTCCACATGCCTTGGAGCAACGGAGCCTATGTGCCACAACCACCAAGCCTGCGTGCTGCAACTACAGAAGCCCACAGACCCGAGAGCCCACTTTTCACAAGAGAAGCCTCCACCATAAGAAGCCGGTACACCACGACCAGAGAAAGTGCATGTGCAGCAACAAAGACCCAGAGCAGCCAAAAAAGAAAAAAAGGGAATCACAATTGCCAGAGATGACAAGAATACTTAAAATAAATAAATAAATAAATAAAAGTGTTAGTCACTTGGTAGTGTCCGAGTCTTTGCAACCCCATGGACTGTAGCCCACCAGGCTCCTCTATCCATCAAATTCTCCAGGCAAGATTACTGGAGTGGGTAGCCATTCCCTTCTCCAGGAGATCTTCCTGAACTAGGGATCAAACCTGGGTCTCCTGCATTATAGGCAGATTCTTTACCATCTGAGTCATTCGGGAAGCCCATGAAATAAATAATAAGGACTTCTTAAATCTTTCAAGTGCTTTTGAATCAAGGATGCTTAGCTTACTTTTAAGCCCATAAAAGTAGGGACAGGTGAGATCACCTTGACAGCAGGCTCATCTTCACAAGAGTAAAGTTCCTCCTAGGACACATTTCCTAGGTCTTCAGAGCTTGAGTTGTCAATTGAGATCATTTGTTCTCAATACTAGCAATCCCAAACTAGAAATATCCAGTATACCTATGAATGGCTATTCTAGATAGGGAGTCACCTGGTTATCCAAAGAACAGGTTTCCCTGCCCATCCCCGCTGCCCCTGGCCCTCTCCACATCACCTTTCTTCTCTTCTTCACTACTGGTTAGCAGAACGGGTGGCTGATAAAGGTTCTGTTCCCCAACTCCAATGTGCTTGTGTGTGGGGGGGACGGGGAGTGGGGGGGTGCTCAGCTGCTCAGCCTTGTCCAACTCTTTGTAACCCCGTGGACAGTACCCAGTCAGGCTCCTCTGTCCATGGGACTATCCAGGCAAGAATACTGGAGTGGGTGGTCATTTCCTTTTCCAGAGGATCTTCCTGACAAAGGGAGTGAACCCAAGTTTCTAGTGTCTCTGCTACCAGGCAATTCTCTGATACCATTTGTGTGTCCTACAATTCAACTCAGTTTTGACACTGTTTACCTGGATAGTGCATCGGATTCCACAGGTTAAGAGCTCAGTCCTTCAAGGAGTGCCCCTTCTTACCCCAACACACACACACGCACACACACACACAAAGACACACACACACACACACCCTTCAGAGATTAGTTGAAAGCTCTTATCACCCGTGCGTCTTACTAATGCTATAACCACCTCCATGATGGCTTTAATTAATTTGCTGGAGTAGACTGCAGATGCCAGTCACAAACCCATGTTATCACCTGTACTTCTGACCAACCAACTATAAAGCAGAGGTTCCCATATCACCCTCCTTAGGTTTGCTAGTGTGGCTCCCAGAACACAGGAAACTCACTAGATTATCAGTTTATTACAAAAGGATACTAAAGGATACAAGTCAACAGAGAGATGAAGAGATACAGAGAGTGAAGTCCTAAACAAAGGAGCTTCTATCCATAGAGTTTGGGGCATGGCACAATGGCACATGAAAGAGTCTTGTTTCACCAAGAATTCTTTTGGATTTTTATGGAGACTTTATCACAGAAGCAATGATTCCATCACTGGCCATCGGTGACTGATTCTACCTACAACTCCTCTCCTCACCCCAGAAATCAGGGGATGGGACTGAAAGTTCCAACCCTCTATTCATGGTTAGTTCACCTGGCAACCAGCCCTCATCTTTAGGGCATTTCCATAAGTCATCTCATTAACATAAATCCAAAGGTGGCACAAAGTTGCTTGCTATGAAAATCAAGACACTCATTCCACATTTATGCCTTTGAAGCATTTTCAGGAACTGAGAACAAGAAATCAAATTTTGTAACAAAAGATTCTCCCATTGCTCTTATTGCTAAGAAAAATTCCAAGAGTTTTGGAAGCTGTTTAAGTCAGATACTGTGGACAAAGAGCAAATCTATATGAGTTATATATTCTGATCATCTGAATGATATATACTAAGTCAATTCAGTCTTGTCTGACTCTTTGTGATCCCATGGACTGTAGCCCTCTAGAATCCTCTGTCCATGGGATTCTCCAGGCAGGAATACCAGACTTGGTTGCCATGCCCTCCTCCAGGGGATCTTCCCTATCCCAGGGACTGAAACCCAGTCTCTTGTGTCTTCTGCATTGGCAGGCGGGCTCTTTACCACTAGCGCCACCTGAGAAACCCCATATACATGTAAATGCATACCACAATATTGCAACTGCTATTGTCCCAAACTCATCAACAGTCTCCAAAGCTGCCTGGGATCTGTGGTCCCAGGCTTTCTCTTTTTCCTGATTCACCACTCCTGCTAGACACTTAACTCTAACCAGGGTCCTTCACTCCAACTTTCCACGGCATCCCCACAAGCATCTAACCATGTTAGATCACTTATCCCCACCTGATTGATCTACCAATTCTCTCCCTCACTTCTTTAAATGCAAATATAGTCCTCACTTCTTAAAACTATAAGCAGAACTAGTCTACATCATAAAAATGTGATTTGCCCTTAAACACTGTATGCTCCATTATCCCTGGGAAAGAGAATAAGGTTTGGTATAGAAGTCTCCTCTTCCCTGATGGCTCAGATGGTAAAGAATCCACCTGCAATGCAGGAGACCCAGGTTCGATCCGTGGGTCAGGAAGATCCCCTGGAGAAGGAAACAGCCATCTTCTCCAATATTCTTGCTTGAAGAATTCCATGGATAGAGGAGACTGGCCAGCTATATTCCATTGGGTCACAAAGAGTTGGATACAGCTGAGCTACTAACAAACAGAATTCTCACTCCCAATTCTATAATCTGAGCTAGAGATGTTGCTCTGCAGGGGTCCTGGGTTGGCCTTGTAAATTCAAGTCCCCATAGAAGCATTCTGATGAATGACATTTCATCTGCTCTATCAGGAACACAATAGTCTAAATGGGTGTTTGTGGGCATTCTGGGGAAACGAGCACGGCTGCTATGGATTTACAAAGACTATAAAAAAGAAACTAATTCCTCAAAGGAGTGTAATCTAGGTTCCAAAATCTGGATCTCCAGCCAAGTCGTCTCTCTTTCTGGCACTTCCATTTAGAAGTCCACGAGGTGCCAAAAAGCTAACATCTACACTGCACCGTACCTGCCTGTCCTCTATTCCCTGTTTAGTTAATAGCACTTTATCCACTGATCGTCCAAACCTAGAAACCCGAGATGGCTGTCTGGTTTCCCGTTCCTCACAGGCTCACATCCTGTTAGGCCTTTCCCTGAAATGTGGCCCAAGCCTCGCTTACCACCACAGCTTGAGTGCAGACTCCAGCAGCCTTTCTGTGACTATGACAATAATTTCAATGATTTCCTTTCTTTGTTTCTCCCTACTTTCTTTAGATCTACCCTTGGTAGAGCCTCTTCCGAAAATACAAGATTATGACAAGCCTTGTTGAAAACAAAAGACAATAGAAACACTACCACCACCACACACACACACACACACCCCACCTGCTTTCAGAAGATTTTATTTTTTAAGGTATATGACAGTAAAAGTCGTTCAATCGTGTTCGACTCTTTGCGACTCCAGAGACAATAAGGTCCATGGATTCTCCAGGCCAGAATACTGGAGTGGATAGCTGTTCCCTTCACCAGGGGATCTTTCCAACGCAGAGATCGAACCCAGGTCTCCCACGTTGCAGGTGGATGCTTTACCAGCTGAGCCACAATGGAAGCCCAAGAATACTGGAGTGGGTAGCCTATCCCTTCTCCAGAAGATCTTCCTGACCCAGGAATCGAACCAGGGTCTCCTGCAGGCAGATTCTTTACCAACTGAGCTATCAGGGAAGCCCCTTTTAGTAGATAATAAATTTATTTGTATTTTATTTTTCAGGCTCACTGGGTCTTCAGTGCTGTGTATGTGATTTCTCTAGCTGTGGCGTGGGGGCTCCTCACTGCAGTGGCTTCTCTTGTCGTTGAGCACAGGCTCTTGGGTGTGAGAGCTCAGTAGTTAGGGCATGTGGGCTTAGTCGCCCCGTGGTGTGTGGAATCTTCCCAGAACATAGGTGGAACCCACGTCCCCTGCAGTAGCACTTCACTGGACCACCAGGGAAGTCCTAAAATAATTTTTTTCGTTGAAGTATAATTGACCAGTGGGCTTCCCAGGCGGCGCAGTGGTAGAGAATTTGCCCGCCAGGGCAGGAGATGCAAGAGATGTGGGTTTGATCCCTGGGTCAGGAAGATCCCATGGAGAAGGGCATGGCAGCGCAGTCCAGTACATTGCCTGGAAAATTTCATGGATAGAGGAGCCTGGTGGGTTATAGTCCATGGGGTCACAAAGAGTCAGACGCAACTGAGCGACTGAGCACACACCCATAATTGACCTAAAATACTAAGTAAGTTTCAGGTGCACAGTGTAGTGATTCGATGTTTCCATGTGTTACCAAATGGTCGCCATGTAGAGAGATTACTGCCCACACTGTGTCACTCAGCTGGTTAGCACCTCTGCAGCTTTTGCTGGCAAAAAACCCCCAAGCTCTGAGGTGAGTCCTACAATAAGGCCAGGGAACAGAAGGCTTGAATGCTTCCAGTCTCTCAGTCCTGCCCTAGAGTGAGCCCCTCTTGACAGATCAAATAAAAATGACAAGATCACTGGAGGCCACAGAGACAAAAGGAAATACAGAGAAGAGACCGGTTCTTGGGCTCAAGTGGGGACTCCTGCTACAGAAACAATCTCCTGGCTTTTTCGTCTAATCCCAGATTTCCAAAGACCAGAGAGAAATGTTGTGTTGTTGCGATAGCTCCTCTTAATCACAGTTTTTACGCATTCTCCCCTTTCACCACTTTTCTGATTTGTCTCTGGTTGTATTATTAGAATTTAAATGGCTTCAGTTTGAATTAAGTTATTAAAACAATCTATATATTTTCCTATTCAGATAAATTAGAATAATGACTTAGAATACCACCATTTTCTTTCTGCTCAAATTCTGAAAGAATTCTGTTCAAATTCTTAAAATTCAAATTAATTCAATAAACAAATATATATTGAGCCCATATTTAGCAGCAAGCACTAAAACCGGTGCTGGGGCTACAATAGTAAGGAAACCAGGCGTGTTTTGCCTGCTCTCCTGGAGCCTACAGGAGGGAGAGTCGAATAGGCACGAACCAATCACATAACATGTTCAGGCATAAAACCGCAAGTGCTCTGGAGGGGAGGTGCCTGGTATTTTGAAAAACTATAAAGCTGGAATTTGACTTAATCCACAGGTCTCCTAGGTAGGGACACCTGATCTGAAGCAGGAAGGATGACTAGGAGATATCTACTTGAGAAAGTCAAGTATTCCAGGCAGAGAGAACTTCTGCAAAGTGGGAGTATGAGACGAGCTTGGAGAGGTAGGTAATAGCTAATCCCATTCATAGGTAAGATGTATGTATCATTATCATAAACACAATGGAAGCCCTTCAAGAGCTAACCTCACTGGGAGGGAATGTGTGCGATCATGTGTGATTATGGTCTAATCAAAGGGAGAGGAAAGCGCAAGTGTTAATCACTCAGTTGCATCAGACTCTTTGAGACCCCATGGACGTAGCCTGCCAAGCTCCTCTGTCCATGGAATTCTCCAGGCAAGAACACTGCAGGGGAGAATACTGGAGTAGCCATTCCCTTCTCCAGGAAATCTTCCCAACCCAAGGGTTGAACCTGGGTCTCCCGAGTTGTAGGCAGATTCTGAGCCACCAGGCAAGAGAGGGGAACGTCTGAATTCTATCTCTGGGATGCCTTGTTTACCCTATAATGCCTCCATGACTCAAGTGTCTTTACCTATAACCAGTTTATTTCAACGAGTGCAGTCTCAAGCGTTGTAAGATATTTTAAGAAACAATGAGTTATAATTGCGGAGCTCTTTGAACTCCTTGGATGAAAGATGCCATACAGCCTATAAATGTAAAGCATTGTTATTACCTATCAGACAGAAAGCTGTCTCCAGTCAGAAAGAAACCAGCAAAATATAAGGTATTTGAGGCTCCAACTACTTCTATAACACATTCATAATCTGGGTATAAATTAAATGGGTTTAATGCTGGGTAAACTCAGCATCTTTGATCTAAAATGCCCAGAGCACTCTGCAAACATGAGGTCATCTCTTCTCAAAACACCAGCCACCATAATTCATTCCTGAGAGTTACTTCCGAGTTCACAAAGTTTACGTTTCTTTTTTAAGGTCACCACCCAAGGCAGGTTAAAATCCCCAGAAGAGGATATAACCTCCTGGTTTATTCTGCCAGTCCTGTTGTTTGTTTGTTTTTCACTCAAGCAAACAAAAATACCTCGAAACCAAAATATAAACTATAGAACATGGAGATGGGGACTTTCCTGGTAGTCCAATGGTTAAGACTTCACTTTCCAATGCAGGGAGTGTGAGTTTTTGATCCCTGGTCGGGAAGCTAAGATCCCATATGCCTCATGGTCAAAAAAAAAAAAATTAAATATTGTAACAACTTCAGTAAAGACTCCAAGAAAATAGTCCACATTAAAAAAAAAAAAAAAAAAGAAGAAGAACATGGAGATGAGGGAAAAGGTTGTTGTTGTTTTTTTTTAAAGCAATAAACTTTCCCCCTAGGTAAATGTCTTCTCTCAGTGGATTGCCATTTCCTTCTCCAGGGGATCTTCCCGACCCAGGGCTTGAACTCATGTATCTTATGTCTCCTGCACTGGCAGGCAGGTTCTTTACCACTAGCGCCTCCTGGTAAGCCCCTATCTCTTTCTTTAATACAGGGAAAATGAATACCTTATGTATCGTTGCAGCGTAAGAGAAAAAGCAGAGAAAGGAACTGTAGATGAAAAAACGATGAGGATAGAGACTTTGGGCAAAAGAAGTAACATAAAGACAGAGATGAGAAGGAAGTCTGCAAGCTGACTCCTCTTTCCTTGCAAAGAAAACCTTTAATATTATTGGTATCTTTGGAACAGCTTATCTTAGGGGTGAAGAAAAGGAGCGAGAGAGAACCAAGGCCCAAAGTAAACTTTTCCAGGGCCTGTGAAAATCTTTTCAGTTCTTTTAAAATGATCTAGTCTGGATTAAATTTGTCTCTATATCAACACAGTCATAAAAGATAATGTAAAAAAACTTTTTTTATTGGTGGGAGGGGTTCATGGAGGCAAAAATACCCAGGGCCTGTGAAAGTTAGCACAAGCCCTTAGAAATGCATTAACTTAGATATTTTAAAGAAAATTTGCTGAGAAAATTATTGACCAGGATTTATTTATTCTACCCAGGCACTAGAGAATCTCGTGAAAACAACTGAATAAAATGTTTTTCAAGTGATTCAACAAACTGAAAGGAGTCAGCTAAATGAAAACATCTGGAGGGCAATCAACAAAGGAAGATATGATTTGATTTCTCTATATAGCTAATCTAGAGAGCACAGGATTGTTATTCTACCTAAAAGGGCTATTGAAGCAATGCGAGTGATGAGTCTCATTGAGAATTTATAAGTTCAAGCTCTTCCTCATGCTGGTTTCTGACCCTAATTTACATTAACTGTGCTCTCTGATAAAATCTATTGCAAAAAATTATTTTTAAAATTTTCCTGGATTGGTAGTGCCCCTAAGATCCCAAAAAAAGCTAATACAAATTCTCTCTCAAGGAAGGTATTTAAAAATCCCTCAGATGATTCACACAAAGTTCCACAAATAAGAAGCCAACGATAAGAAATAATTATAGAACATGAAAAAAGAAACCTAAAATAATCAAGAACCTATATAAACAACAAGGAAAAAGATGAGACACACATTTTAAATAAAGTAATTACTGTACACCTAATCTATATTCAATATACTTAGAGAAATATGAGAGGTATTTGGAAGTATGAGTAAGGAATAAGAAACCAAACAAATAGGAAAAAAGATTAAATGTCTACAAATGAAAAATGTAGTTGAAATTAAAATCCACTCGGAGAACTGAATAGAAGACTCAACACAGTTGAAGAGCAAAGTTGTTAACTCAAAGACAAAATTGGAAAAATTACCTGAGATTTAGCTCAGAATACCAGATACTTGAAAAATAAAAGAGAGTGAGATATGAAAGTTCGAATGAGGAGGTGTAATATATGTTTAACTGATATCTCAGAGGATGATAAAAGAATATGGGAAAAACAAAATTTTGAATACTGAGATTTTTCCAGAATTGAAGGATGACAGTAAATCAGGTTCAGGAAATCCTTGGCTGGATAAATAAACAGAAACTCCGAACTCAACACACTGTAATGAAATTAACAAATTAAAGAGAATATCTTAAAAACAGCCAGATTAACGACAAAGATCATTAGATTAACTTCATTCCAGCAGCAAAGGAAGACGGAATACAGCGGAACAGAATTTTGAAAGCACTGACACAACAGACTGACAAGACCCAAATTCTATACCAAGAACTCTACTTTTTAAGAAGGAAGGCAAAATAAAGATGTATTTTAGACAAACAGAAATCATTTCTCAGTAAACAAAGTTTCCTCAGTAAAGGAATTTGTAAAGGACATACTTCTGGAAGAAGGAAAAGAAATGGTTTGACATACAGGAAAAAATGAGGAAGAATGTGAGAATTGTCGACTAAAGAAAAATGCAGAACCTGAAAGTTGTGAGTGAGGTTTTATTTGTGGACCATACTGAGGACTATAGCCTGGGGAGCAGTCTCTCAGATAGTTACAGGTATTGGTTCCGAGGAAGTAAAGGGAAAGCTAGGATATATAATATATATCAATTTTCTGTTGAAAAAGAAAAAAAAATACATGTGGTCAAACATTAAAATATTACTACTAGTAACAAAAAAACCAGACATCTCAAGTTAGTAATTTTAGTGCTTTGCTATATGTGGGAGAAATATCAATAACCTCAGATATGCAGATGTCACCACCCTTATGGCAGAAAGCAAAGAAAAACTAAAGAGCCTCTTAATGAAAGTAAAAGAGGAGAGTGAAAAAGTTGGCTTAAAACTCAACATTCAGAAAACGAAGACCATGGCATCCAGTCCCATCACTTCATG
>SJYV01040688.1:115619-197754 GCA_006410875.1 Neotragus pygmaeus | reverse complement strand
GGGTCAGGGGTAGGGGAGGAAGGTAGTTGCAGTTGTTGATGGCTTGATCCTTGTAGAACTGGAATGGCAGGCAAAATTCTTTGTTTACTGGAATGGCAGGCAACATTCCCTTTCCACAAGACAAATTTAATTAAACAGTGCCATGTAACAACAACAAAAAAAAGGGCAATATATAATTATGAGGTAGATAGAACAAAAACAATGGATTACAATAAATTAGGAGCGGGATTTGATAGGAGTTAAAACAAGTCTAAAATCCTTGTCTTATTGGAGAAGAGTACAGATATCAATTCTCTTCAGGCCTTAAGATTTTCAATGTGCATGGAGACATTTAGCCCCAACTGAGGGCAGAGTTTTGAATAAAGAAGGAGAATTAAACACATGCATTTGCCTCTACTCTTCTCAAAAGAAAATCTCAATAAATTATAGTAAATGGAACTTTAAAAAAGGCCTCCAGGCATAGGGACAAAGGTAAAAGGACAGAAGTTAATGATACCAACATTTTAGAAACTGAAAGCAGATGATGAAAGTTTACAGACTGAATGCACTCAAGAAAGTTGAATTCTAAGCCAGCAGTGGTCCAAGTGAAGCTTCAAATAGTTTTGAAACCAAACAGAACCCTGTGGCGTCCTCCTGGGTACAAATACTTTTTGGTCCTCCTGGGTACAAGTGTGTCCCCATTCCCTGTTTGTTGGAAATAGGCATTATTCGCTTTCCTTGACCTTCCCTGAAATCCAAAAGGCAGATTCAAACAGTTGCCAATTAGAAAAGTGAGGGAGGGACTTCGCTGGATAGTCCAGTGGCTAAGACTCCAAGCTCCTAACACAGGGGGCTTGGGATCTAATCCCTGGTCTGGGAATTTGAACCCACATGCCATAACTAAGGAGTCTGCATGCCACAAGAGTTTTCCTGTCGGCACTAGAAGACCCTCTGTGCTGCAACTGAGATCCAGCCAAATAAATAAATAATCTTTGAAAGAAAGAAAAGTGAGGGAATGCAGAGACAAAGGAAGACCAATCAAGAAACAGTAGTGTAGGGCTTCCCTGGTGGCTTAGGGGTACAGAATCCGCCTGCCAGTGCAGGAGACATGAGTTCAATCCCTGTCTGGGAAGATTCCACATGCCTCTAAGCAACTAAGCCCTCGAGCCGCAACTACTGAGCCTGCATGCCCTAGAGCCTGTGTTCCACGACAAGAGAAGCCACTGCAATGAGTAGCCCTCACACTGCAATCAGGACCCAGCATGGCCAAAAAAATAAGTAAATAAAATTATGTGTGTGTATATATATAAATATATATAGCAGTTCAGTTCAGTCACTCAGTTGTGTCCAACTCTTTGTGATCCCATGGACTGCAGCACGCCAGGCTTCCCTGTCCATCACCAACTCCCAGAGCTTACTCAAACTCATGTCCACTGAGTCAGTGATGCCATCCAACCATCTCATCCTCTGTTGTCCCTTCTCCTCCCACCTTCAATCTTGCCCAGCATCAGGGTCTTTTCCAATGAGTCAGTTCTTCACATCAGGTGGCCAAAGTATTGGAGCTTCAACTTCAGCATCAGTCCTTCCAATGAATATTCAGGACTGATTTCCTTTAGGATAGGATCTCCTTGCAGTGCAAGGGACTCTCAAGAGTCTTCTACAACACCACAGATCAAAAGCAATTGATGCTTTGGAGCTCAGCTTTCTTCATGGTCCAACTCTCATATCCATACATGACAACTGGAAAAACCACAGCTTTGACTAGACAGATCTTTGTTGGCAAAGCAATGCCTCTGCTTCTTAATATGCTGTCTAGGTTGGTCATAGCGTTTCTTCAAAGGAGTAAGCATCTTTTTATTTCATGTCTGCAGTCACCATCTGCAGTGATTCTGGAGCCCCCCCAAATAAAGTCTGTCACTGTTTCCACTGTTTCATCATTTATTTGCCATGAAGTGATGAGACCAGATGCCATAATCTTAGTTTCTGAATGTTGAGTTTAAAGTCAACTTTTACACTCTCCTCTTTCAGTGTTATCAAGCAGTTCTTTAGTTCTTTGCTTTCTAGCATAAGGGCAGAGATACCATACGGGCAGAGATGCCAAGAGATACCTGGAGTAACAGGCAAATTTGGCCTTGGAGTACAAAATGAAGCAGAGCAAAGAGTTTTGCCAAGGGAACGCACTGGTCATAGCAAACACCCTCTTCCAACAACACACTAGAAGACTCTACACATGGACATCACCAGATGGTCAATCTCGAAATGAGACTGACTATATTCTTTGCAGCCAAAGATGGAGAAGGTCTATATAGTCAGCAAAAAAAAGACCAGGAGTTGACTGCAGCTCAGATCATGAACTCCT
Source organism: Neotragus pygmaeus (assembly GCA_006410875.1). Lineage (NCBI taxonomy): Eukaryota > Metazoa > Chordata > Mammalia > Artiodactyla > Bovidae > Neotragus > Neotragus pygmaeus. The sequence goes on along the minus strand of SJYV01040688.1, from coordinate 195,416 downwards.
TATTGCCAAATTCAGACTTAAATTGAAGAAAGTAGGGAAAACCACTAGATCATTCCAGTATGACCTAAATCAAATACTTTACAATTCTACAGTGGAAGTAACAGATTCAAGAGATTAGATCTGATAAACAGCCTGAAGAACTATAGATGGAGGTTTGTGACATTGTACAAGAGACAGTGATCAAGACCATCCCTAAGACAAAGAAATGCGAAAAGGCAAAATGGTTGTCTGAGGAGGCCTTAGAAATAGCTGAGAAAAGATAAGAAGCAAAGGAGAAAAGGAAAGACATTCCCATCTGAATGCAGAGTTCCAAAGAAAAGCAAGGACAGATATGAACATCTTCCTCAGAGATCAATGCAAGGAAATACAGGAAAACAATAGAATGGGAAAGACTAGAGATCTCTGCAAGAAAATTAGAGATACCAAGGGAACTTTCCATGCAAAGATGGGCACAATAAAGGACAGAAATGGTATGGACCTAACAGAAGCCCAAGATATTACAAACAGGTAGCAAGAATACATAGAAGAACTATACAAAAAAGATCTTCATAACAACTGTGGTGTGATCACCTACCTAGAGCTAGACATCCTGGAATGTAAAGTCAAGTGGGCCTTAGAAAGCATCACTACGAACAAAGTTAGTGGAGGTGACAGAATTCCAGTTGAGCTATTTCAAATCCTAAAAGATGATGCTGTGAAAGTGCTGCACTCAATATGCCAGCAAATCTGGAAAAGTCAGCAGTGGCCAGAGGACTGGAAAAGGTCAGTGCAATTTTCATTGCAATGCCAAAGAATGCTCAAACTACTTCACAATTGCAGTCATCTCACACATTAGCCAAGTAATGCTCAAAATTCTGCAAGCCAGGCTTCAACAGTACGTCAACTGTGTAATTCCAGATGTTCAAGCTGGATTTAGAAAAGGCAGAGGAAACAGGGATCAAATTGCCAACACCCGCTGGATCATCGAAAAAGCATGAGAGTTCTAGAAAAGCATCTATTTCTGCTTTATTGACTACGCCAAAGCCTTTGACTGTGTGCATCACAACAAACTGTGGAAAATTCTTAAAGAGATGAGCATACCACACCACCTAACCTGCCTCCTGAGAAATCTATATGCAGGTCAAGAAGCGACAGTTAGAACTGATGAACAACAGACTGGTTTCAAATTGGGAAAGGAGTATGTCAAGGCTGTATATATTGTCACCCTGCTAATTTAACTTATATGCATCATGCAAAATGCCAGGCTGGATGAAGCATATGCTGGAATCAAGATTGCCGGGAGAAATATATATATGAAACAATAGTGAAGCCACGGGGCAGGGTCCCGGGGCCTCCTCAAAGGATATGTATAACAATATCTTTGAGTTCTTCTTCAGGATAAGGCGTCCATGCAGGTGGAGGATGGTAAAAAGTCTGAGAACAAGATTTCTAGATTATCAACCTGTTACTGTTGTTAAGTCACTAAGTTGTGTCCGACTCTTTTCAACCCCAAGGACTGTAGCCCACCAGGCTCCAGTGTCCATGCAAGACTGCAGTGGGTTGCCATTTCCTTCTCCAGGGATCTTCCAGATCCAGGGATTGAATCTGGGCCTCCTGCACTGCAGGCTGATTCTTTACTGTCTGAGCCACCAGGGAAGCCCAACAAAGACTCAACTCCTCCCCAGATGACTAACTACAGTTAGCTTTCTTTTTCTCCCTTTAAAAGTTTCCTTGGTTGAGCAGAATCTTGGGAGTTGGATACAAGTCTGCCTTCTTCCCAGGTTGCTGGTCTTCTGAATAAAGCAACCTTTCCTTTCCAACTAACACATGTCTGTGAGTGCTTGGTCCCTTACTAAGAAAGGACAATTCATTTAACAGCTGTGAGTTATCTGTAAGCTTGGATTGCAGATACCAAACAATCCATAATTTGCACGTTCCAGAACTAATGAGATTATCTCACTGCCCATTCTAGGAACATAATTTCCAAGCAGACAGTAACAACAAAGGTTTTTAAGGTGTCAGATTATTTAATAAGTTTCAGATTATTGCATAATTTCAGCTACTGTTTATATGAAAAAATGCACTAGTAAACCAAAGTCTAAAGAGAACTTCAAATAATTTTTTTCCCTTTTCCCCCAGTTTTAATGTAATTTGTAAATGAAAAATACTTCACTAAATAGGATAAACGGCTCATTTAAAAGTTATTTAATTCTTAGATACACTCACTTGTGTATGCTCAGTTGTGTCTGATTCTTTGTGGCCCCATGGACTATAGTTTGCCAGGCTCCTCTGTCCATGGAATTTTCCAGGCAAGAATACTGGAGTGGGAAGCCATTCCCCAATCCAGGGGATCTTCCTGACCCAGGGATCTAACCCTCGTCTCTCTCTTACATCTCCTGCATTAGAAGGTGGGTTCTTTACCATGAATGCCACCTGGGAAGTCGTCTTTACCAGTGCTACCTGATAAGCCCTTTAGAGAGGACTCATTTGGAAAAATCTATGTTCAGTAATCTAAAGAAGAAAACATTAATTTAGTGAAATTTACCTTTTAGAAGTACATTCTAAAAGCTATATTAAGACGTAATGATTTGTGAGTTACTGTATGGATATTTACATACTCTATTAAATCCTGGAGAACCTAGTGTGGGCTATGCTCCCCAGAGTAAAAAAGATGAGTAATTTGGCCTTCTAGAAATATTCAGGAAAGAGAAGTGATTGATAGGAATGAAAATGCCTACCACAGAAGGAGGCAAAAAGCAAGAATTGTACGACAAAGTATCAGAATAAAAGAGATTAAGATAAAAATAATTTGGGATAATTTCTAAAGATTTCCTTTAGTAAATGACTGAGATGACCCCAGAGGGTGCATTTGATTTCTACAGAAGGAGACACTCAAGATATCAGCAGCAACTTTATAACAAATGTGTGCTGCTTGGAAGTGATTGACTAGAAGAGTCCTCATAAACAGTCTGAAACTTTAATATGTCCCTGGTGGCTCAAATGATAAAGAATCTGCCTGCAATGTGGGAGACCCAGCTAACACCCCTGGGGCTGCCCAGTCGGCTTCTTCCATCCAGGTGGTGATAGCAGTAAAGAACCTGTCTGCCAATGCAGGAGACATAAGAGAGGTGGGTTCGAACCCTGGGTCAGGAAGATCCCCTGGGGGAGCGTATTGCAGCCCACTACAGAATTCTTGCCTGGAGAATCCCATGGACAGAGGAGACTGGTGGTCTATAGTCCATGTGGTTGCAAAGAGTCAGACGTGACTGAGGGATTAACAGGTCACAATTTTTTCTCTTTCCATAAAGTATCATGTGAAGTGAAGTGCCAGTTGCTGGCGTGGGTTACTGTTTCCTTCTCCAGCAGATCTAGCCAACCCAGGGATGGAACCAGGGCCTCCCATATTGCAGGCAGATTCTTTACCTTCTGTGCCACCAGGGTGCATGCTAAAGTATAATTTGGTGCATAAAAATTCAACTTCCAAACATTTTATACAGTACCTTCAATTATGGGCTTCCCTGGTGGGTTAGTGGTAAAGAATCCTGTGATGTAGGAGACAACGGTTCAATCCCTAGGTCAGGACGATCCCCTGGAGAAGGAAACGGCAACCCATTCCAGTCTTCTTGCCTGGGAAATGCCATGGACAGAGGGGCCTGGCAGGCTACAGTCCATGAGGTCACAAGAGTGGGAAACGACTTAGAGACTAACCCATCACCATCACCTTCAGTTATATCCAGGAGAATTCTTGTTTCCTCAACTAACAGGAAGTCCTTAGCCGTTACTCTGGACTCTTCTTAAATTAGCCAAGATTCCACCGGAGACAAGTTAAGCCAGGAGTGCTGGACTTGGTGTTCAGGTATTTGTATTTTATAAAAATTCTCCAATAATTTTAATGTGCAGCCAGGGTTGCAAACCACCCACCTAAATTGCAGGGGGGCAAGTTTGGCCTTCCTGATAACTGTTTCACTTTCTGTGCTGGTTCAATAAATAACAAGACTTTCCCGTCACTTCCTACTAGCTTCCACTTTGACGAGCACTTACTATGTGTCAGGCAACGTGCCAAGCATTCTTTCGTGAATTATCTCATTTAATTTTCATAGCTACCTGTGAAAGTGTTAGTCACTCTGTGGCGTCTGACTCTTTATGACCCCATGGACTGTGTAGCCCACCATGCTCCTCTGTCCATTGAATTCTCCAGGCAAGAACACTAGAGTGGGTTGCCATTCCCTTCTCCAGGGGAATCTTCCAACCCAGGGATTGAACCTGGGTCTCCCACATTGCAGTCAGATTCTTTACCAACTCAGCCACCAGGAAAGATCCCATGAGGTAGGTGCTATTTCTAAGTTACTTGCCCAGTTATTGCCCCATTCCAGAGCCCAAGAACTCACCCACTCCTTTTTTCTTCTAATTCACTCCTGATAAGGAACTCCTAAAAACACCAAAGTCTCTCAGTAGTTTACTGTCAGAGGCAGTAAAACTCTGCTTGCAGTGCAGAAGACCCAGGTTCGATCCCTGGGTTGGGAAGATCCCCTGGAGAAGAGAATGGCAATCCACTCCAATATACTTTCCTGGAGAATTCCCCGGACGGAGAAGCCATGGTGGCTACAGTCTATGGGATCACACAGTCAGACACGACTGAGTGACTAACATTTTCACTTTCAGTTACAAATAAACATTATCTGCAAAAACCAACCAAGAAGTAGCAAAATGACAGAAGAACAAGTATGGCCAGACCCTGGAGGCAGAAGCGACATCGCAGGGCTGACATGGAGAGTCTGGAGATTCAAGATCTCATTCCCAGGTCTCGGTATCACCGCCCTCTTCCCCATCCCCAAGCCTTTAGCCGTCCCTACTTATCCACTTTTCAAAGTCAGTGATCCTTGGCCAATCTCAGGGCTGGAATAACCTTCAAATACAAGGGAGGAAATCCAATCTGGGTATTTCCCAAATTAGCTCCGTCATTATTGAAGACTTGGAAAAGCCTCTAGCCTTCTAGTACAACAGCCCAAAGGACCCTACCTTATGGGAGCAAATGCCCAGGGGCTGCCCAGTTGGCTTCCTCCTTCGAGGTGGCTCCAGTGGTAAAGCTTCCCTGGTGGCTCAGACTGTAAAGAGTCTGCCTGCGGTGCGGGAGACAGGGGTTCGATCCCTGTGTCGGGAAGCTCCCCTGGAGAAGGAAATGGCAACCGAGTCCAGTATTCTTGCCTGGAAAATCCCATGGATGGAGGAGCCTGGTGAGCTACAGTCCATAGGGTCGCAAAGAGTTGGACACAACTGAGCGACTTCACAAGTGGTAAAGAACCCGCCTGGCAACGCAAGAAACAGAAGAGAGGGGGGTTCGATCCCTGGGTTGGAAAGATCCCCTGGGGGTGGGCATGGTAACCCACTCCAGAATTCTTGCCTAGAGAATCCCATGGACAGAGGAGCCTGGCGTGCTGCAGTCCCCAGGGTCGCAAAGAGTCGGACAGTTCAGTTCAGTCGCTCGGTCGTGTCCGACTGTTTGCGACCCCATGAACCTCAGGACGCTAACCACACAAGCCCACTCCGGGATCCTTAGGTGGCAGAGCCCGCCCCAGCAGCAAATCTCCAGAGGTAGGAGGCGTGGCTGGAGGCTCCTACCCCTTCTCCCCCGAGGGTGGGGTAAGTGCAGGCTGGGCCAACTGCTTTAGCAGCCCTTTTGCGTCGGGGGTCAGGTGGGCGAGGGTAGTCTCCTGCCTTGCCTTTAAGCAAGGGTGCGACAGCAGTTTAAATCGTCTGGGGAAAAGAAAAGCTGGTCCGACCCACGTGCACCAACCCGATTTAACTGAAGGCTTGGAGGCGTGGATCCAGGCTCCGGCTTGGGGCGAGTGGCTCCTGGAGCACCTCAACTCCCGAGTTCCCGGGGGCAGGAGTGCTTTCCCGGGAGGGTTCCACGGGCTCCGCGTTGCCATAGCAACCCCACGCACCCGACGGGGATGGCGCGGGCCGCCTGGGCTTCGCTACTACCGGAAGTGACGTATTTCACCTGCCGAGCGACCGCGGGGTGGGACCGGGCTGCGAGGTGCGGCCGCCGCCAGCCAGTCGGGAGCGCGCGAGGAGACGGCGGACCGAGACCCCGGGGTGAGAGCCGCCTACCTGCCGTCGTCTCCCACGGCCGGGCCGCCACCATGGCGCTTCTGCTGCGCTTCGTGCTCCTGTGCGGAGTGGCGGGTGAGTCGGGGGGGCGGTTCTGTCCCTCGGGTCGTCCTCGCCTGGCCGGCCCTCGGGCGCTCGCTGCCCGCGGCCACCCGGGAACAATGAGGCGTGGGGGAGGGGGCGATCTGGGGGCGCCGCGGCCGGCGTGGCGGTGCGCGCCGATTGCGCCGGGGTGGTGCTGCAGCGCCCGACGCGCGAGCCGCCTAGGTGGGGTCGCTGCTGTCTCTTATACACATCTCTACAGGGCCGTGATGTAGTTTGAAGTCGGAGAGGAAGATGCCTCCAGCTGTGTTCTTCTTCTTAGAGTCTTCTTGGCCGTTTCAGATCCTCTTCAATATTAGCAGCCTACTAGTAGGGCTGCCATCCTTGGGGTCNAAAAAAAAAGGTCTGTGGTCAGATAAGTTTGGGAAATGCTGTACTAGACATCCCCTTTTTATAGATTGACAATATACATCAGCATATTCAATGTTCCAAGAAGTCCTGCAGTAAAGAACTTGGTTAACCGAGTGCTCCCCTCATAGAGCTGGGCACAGAGCCCAGGTCCCCTCAGATAGCTGGTAAACCTTCCTGGGGCACCCCCCTGTGTAAAGTGTCACTTCCTGCCTTCCCATGGAGCCACACTCCCCAGCCTCTTCCCCTCCTTTTGTCCCTGGGGTTCTCTGATTATCAGCTTCCCTGGTCATGCCTGGGGCCAAGGGGCAGTTCCGACAGGCTGGGGGCCCTGGGCCTCCTGTGGTGATGGCCAGGTAGGGCTCTCCCTCCCCATCGGTTGTTACAAATTAAGTGCTAATGCAATCTGGCATGCCGGATAGAGGGGGATATTTTTAAGCTCCCGTTGTGGAGAAGGAAGGATGGAGAGTCGTGAGAGGAATGTTGTCAAGGGACCAAAAATCCTCAGCTGTTCAGTCCCTGGGGCTCTGTACAGCCCCAGGGGATGGGCTTCCTCGCAGCCCCTGGACCTGCTGTGCTTTTGCCATTAAAATTCCGCTATTAATGACTCATTGTCAGTGCCCTGAAAGGAAATGTGAGGGGAGGCTAGGGAAGTGGCCCCATTAGCAGGGCCAACCTGGGTCCAGATGACCCAGTGTTGGAGCCCTGGTGCCCTCAGCAGTGAGCCCTTTGCCAAGGCTCTGCTGCCTCAGTCTCCTTGTCTGGAGATGCTGTTTTCAGAGGGCCCTGCCACTGTGGCCTCCCTGGTGGCTCAGTTGGTAAAGAATTTGCCTACAGTGCAGGAGACCAGGGTTCGATCTCTGGGTTGGGAAGATCCCCTGGATAAGGGAATAAAGGAATGGCTACCCACTCCAGTATTCTTGCCTAGAGAATTCCACGGACAGAGGAGCCTGGTGGGCTATAGTCCATGGGGTCACAGAGAGTCAGACATGACTAACACTAACTTCACTGACACTGCGGACGCTGTTTGGTTCATTATATTTTCAGTGCAGGGCATTAAGCAAATGTTCAGTAAATTTGAATGAGTGATTCTATGCATTATCTTCTCTCCACCTGACATCAGCCAGTGCCAAGACTACCCAACACATAGCAATTGCTTTAAAATATTTAAATGATTCTGTGCACCCCTCCCCCTACTGCTGTTCCTAGTGCTACTTCTGACCCTTAGTAATTACTCATAAATGCAAAATGTTTGTTGAATGAATGTTTCTGGTCTTGCCTCCCACCCCTGACCCACTATATTGTACCCACTTACTCAGTAGGGACTGGAAAATACTGACCTATTTTCTAGGTGCACACTGTGTGCCAGGCTGAACCTGTGCTGAAAACTCTTCCCCTCCTGTTCCTGTCTTGCTGTGTTCTCTCCAGAGTCCCAAGGGTGGTAGTTGCCATATCCCTCTCATTTCAGTCAGAGGAGAGGTAGGGTCAGTGAGCTGCCAAGCTGAAGTTGGGTGACAGGGAGGCTGCCTGTCAGTCTCGAAACTGCCCCCGGGCTCCAAGTGAGCGCTGTGCTGTGGCGCTCCTAGTGCTGGAGAATGGCTGACTATTGATAAAAAAAAAATGTCCCCCTGTGCTTTCCAAATTAAGACGACATTTAACCGAGTGCTCGCTGGCTCGCCTGCTCCTTCAGTCTCCCGGGGGACAGAGCCCATCTTGATGGAAGATGTTTGAGCATGTCCAAAGCTTCAGCTCTGACATCCCAGCTGATGTCAGGAAGTTCCTGTAACCTTTCCGTTCAGCACACAGTTCTGTCAGCATATGTACTGTCTCATTCCCAACTGTTTCTTGGGGGAAAGGACTGGCATCAGCCCTTGGAGGGGTTGCCAGGTTTGGGCAAGAGCACCAAGGCTCACCAACATACACCCCAGCCCTGATCAAAGGTCGGTTGCCTCAGAAACAGCTCTACCTACTAGTTCTCCAGATTCTGTGGGGAATCAAGGATCACAGTGGTCCTTAATCTTATTTAGGTCACAGACCCCTTTGAGAATCAGATGAAAGCACTGTCTCCTTCTCATGGAAAAGTACGCATCCTCCCAGTTTTGCATGCCATTCAGCAGGTCCTTAGATTCCAAAGCTCGACCAGGAACCCCAGGTTAAGGACCCTTGATATATCAGAAAGAACATCATCTGAATTTCAGGCTAGCTCTGCCACAAGCCTGCTGGGTGGCTCTGGGCCAGCCATTCCTTCCTGTCCTGCCATTTCTTTGGCAATAAAGCATTCAGACTCCTTGTGATTAAAACTGCCTGTCTGTGGAGGTTTAGTGACTTGAGCAGTGCTGCTTACCTTTTTTATAGGTCACATGTTCCTTTGAAAATCTGATAACTCTGTATCTTCTGCCTAGAAAAAAAGCCTGTACACAAAATTTTGCCAAGTATGCAGGGGTTCCAAGGATTACAGATTTAGTTCTTTTGAACTAAAGGGAGGCAGTGATCCAATTGTGAGCAATGGTTCCAGTTTCCTTAGGTCATCTCCTCTTCTCATCTCATCTCTTCATCGCCCAACATCAGCTCTGCTCTAAAAATCCACTAGTGATGGGGGTCAGCACTGTCTACTCCAGTGCTATGGTTTTCAGTCTGTTTTCGTGTAATGGAACTTTTTTTTTTTCTTCTTCTCTTTTCTAACGAAGTCTTATACCTGGAGCTCCAGTATAGAGAAAAGGGAATCCTGTAGCATTTCTGTACCCACTGTTTCATTTTTTTCTTCCATTCAACAAGTATTCATCAAGTGTTGCCTTGGGCCAGGTGCCTTGCTGGTCAGATTGGAGACCCTACCTGCTTGGTGTCCCCCAGCCTCTTTCATTGGCTTGGGGAACCAAACAGCTTGCAAATCACAGATCTTGTAAAGAGGTTATTCTGCCCTGGAGTGAGATATCAGAGACCAAGAGACCCTGCTCCCAGAGCTCCTGAAGCACTTTGGGGGCCCCATTTTGTTCATCTGTAAAATGGGATAATGATGCCTCACTACATTCCAAGTATGGATGGTTTTCTTTATCCCTAGATGGGAGTATGATTGGCACCTTTCAGTGAACAGTAAACCTGTGTTCTGAACTCCGGAAAAGGACGAAAGGAGAGGCACAGAAATATTTTCTTTAGTATCAGGGAGAGCCTCCACATTGTTCAGAAGCTGAATAGACTGCTTGGAAACTTCCAGGAAAATTAAAAGGCTGAACCTTGGGAAAATGCTTGCTGTTTTTTTCATCCCCTCCTCCCCTGGAAGGTTTGCTGCTGTCAGTGTCGATTTCATAGACCCAGTTCACACACTGTCCTCTAGGGCCTGAATTCACTGCTGTGACAGAGGAAGATTTACCCATGATCAGTGGGTCTGGAAAGATGACTTCTGCACCTGAAGGGCTGCTTGCTAGGGAAGGACAGGAGTCTGCAGAGGCCCAGCCTGCATCAGTTCTGTGACAAGTCCCCTTCACTCTGTGCTCGGAAGAGCAGAGATATGTAGCCTGAGAAGCTTTGGAAATACTCTTTTCAGTATTTTTCCTGAGGGGATTTCAGGCAAGTCCACTTCTGGCAAAAGCCCACCTGTGGTAGCTCTTCCTTTCTTTTCCTTGTCTGGCAGTCTAGTGCCAAAGTCGAGAGCATGGGTATTTGTGTTGGACAAGCCTAATTCCAATTTCTGGCTCTGCCTCCTTTCTCTGCTTGATCTTGGGCAAGACACTCAGCCTCTCCCAAGTCTCATGGCCTTGTATGTGAAATGGGGATAATAACATCTCCCTTCCTCAGTTTGTGAGGAAATGAAATTAAATCCTATTGTAAAGACTGGTGCCTGGCCCCTGTTAATACTCTATAAATTCTCATGCTTTTCTTAGCTTTAATTTTCACCTGGGAAGCGGATTATTTGATACTGTAGCAATAGGGGAGTGAGAGTCAAGTGTACCTATGTCCATCACCGCTGACCTCACACTGTGCACCCTCCCATCCAGGCCCACAGTGACACTCCGGCCAGCGACTGGATGACAGCCCTCACCCTACTCTTCCCTTTTCCCTGTCCCTCCTGACAGGTGCAAACAGGGTAACTACCCACTCCATTTCCTTTATTAGTAGGTCAGAGAGCTTTGCCTGGTGCCCCAGGATCCAGTCCCCAACCCTCCAGGGTGCAACCAGGCCTTCCTTCCTGCTTTGGATGCTCCTTGGCATCTATTTTGCAAAGAGGATGAACCCTCTGTGCTCTTCTTCCATGTGTTTTGCCAGCAAACACTTAGCCACAAACTGCCTCCCTCCTCCAAAAATTCCACAGGTAGAGCCAGCACTTAACATGGGGTTGCTTTGGTCAGCCAGCTCTTTGTCCTGGGGCTCCTGCCTCCTCTGTGGGGCAGCATCCATCACCCTAAAGTTCTCAGGCCACCTCTGGTCAGTGAGTTCAAAGATTAGAGACACCAGTTCCGGCCCCAGAATCCTCAGGGCCTGGGCTTTCTAACATCTCCCAGGGTCCCCGGCTCCTGGACCCACTGGCTCCTGCTGCTGCTGCTGCCACTGCTGGTCCTCCTCTTGGCCGCCTTGTTTCCAGATAGGCCCGTGAGGCCTTCAGAGCCCGCGGCCCCGCTGGTGGCCAGGTCTAGACTGAGGGTCCTCCCGCAGACAGAGAGCCGCCGCAGCACCTCGGAGGCGGCCTCCACTGGCACGGCGGGGCGCTGCTCCAGAAGCATCTCCAGCAGCGAGCTCATCTCCGACAGGAAGGTGCTGGCCAGCCGCGTGCCTGTTGGGCTCAGCTCGGGCGCCTTGCCGAACGTCTGGAAGGTCCTGGGCTCCTCCGAGGTCGCAGCGTCCGGGGAGAACACGTTGTCACGGTAGTTGGTGGAGAGGGGCAAAGAAAGTCTTGCCATCCAGGCCGGGTCGGGGACGCTCAGCCGGTCCAGGGCCAGGCCTGCAGGGGGCGAAGGCGACGCGGTGAGGGCGGAGCCCCAGGCCGGGCGCCAGACAAAGGAGGGAAGGGAAATGGAGGGGACAGATGGGGCGGCGGAGGAGGCGGGAAGGAAGAGGCCCTGACGGGGAAGCGCGCTGGGCAGGAAGGCAACGACTGAGGTTCGCTCCTGAGCTGGAGTGAGGACGCGGCCGCGGGAGGAGGAAGGCCTAGAATTAGACATGGGCCTCTTTCTAAAGCATCTCCCAGTCCCTAGGGGTGTTTCGGGTTTAGGTGGCCTCCATCCATCCCTGTACAGCCAGGATTTTCACTCCCTCGGGACAGACACCACTAGTTGAGGATGGGGGCGCTGGAGGGACTCCTGGCTTGCTGCTGCCTTCCTTTCCTATTCATAATAATAATGGAGACTGCTTATTAAGTTTTTCTGTGCCAAGCAATTTACACAATTATCTCATTTAACCTCCACATACACCTTTGAAGTCAAGAGTATTTTATGGACGAGGAAACGATTTCCGGGAAGTTCAGTCATTCATCTACTAGGCACCCAAGCCCAGATTTGACCCCCAGGTCCGATGACTGGAAGCCCCCTGTGACTGAACCACTGAGACCCACTGTCTGGAGAATGTGCCCTTCCTCTCTCCCTGGATGCTAGGTGCTCACCTGTGGTTCTGGTTTCCCTGGCCTGCTAAGGTCTGTACTGTCACTCACTCTCAACACCTCAACCTTCGCCTCTCAAGCTACAGGAAACCTGTGAAGGGGCTGTCACGGGAAAGGCACGGGACAGTGAAGAAGAGCCCCCTGACCCCGAATTCCACCATCACACTTCTCTTTTAGCCATCTCTTCAACAGAAAATCCTGTCTTAGGAAACCAGTCCCAGGCCCAGTGATAGAGGCCAGGGCAGAGGAGACAAAGCACAGGCCTGTATCTTTAAAGAAAAAAAAAAAAAGCACAACACTACTTTAGCATGTGTTTAATACTTGCTTAAGGAGAGCCAGTTTAAGATTTGTGCATAGAGTGAAAGACTGGAAAGGGATAAGTCAAAGTGTTAGCTGAAATTGCCCCGGGCAGAAATGATTTATTCCCTTTTTGTTTATCTACATTTGTCTCTATTAACCAAATATTACTTTTGTGATTTTGAAAAGTCATTCCAAAATACAGCTAAATGCTGTTTCTATTGATAAATGAGTCTTGGTCTTGCCTTGTCAGTGTGGGGCTATGCAGGCTGTGAGGCAGGGTCAGCCCCTTTCTGACTGGTCCAGCCCATGCCCAGGGCTCAGTGAACATTTACTGAATGATTGAATGAACATAAATATTAACCCTGGACATTTGGGAAATGTAAACCTTAGTTCCCTGAGACTCTGGGGTAATAAGGTTGGAACTCTTTTGGTGTTACAGAATCAAGCTTTTCCTTGTACAAGGGTCAGAGGGCTTCAGAAGGAATAAAGCTTGGAATGAGAAAATCAGTGGAGTGTAGGAGGATGGCTGAAACATGATGGTGAATTCACTCTGAGGCAGGTGGGCACTGGGCAGACCAGGGTTTGATTTCCTAGCTTTGCAGCTTATGAGCACTGTGAACTTGGAAAACTTGCTTAATCTCATTAAGCCTCTTTTTTTCTCTTATAAAATGGTGAGATAGTAACATTTATCTTGTAGGTGGCTATGAGGATTCAATGAGCTCATGCAGCCAGTAAAATATGAGCATCATCACATCCTCCAGTGGGGCTTTTACCTGATGCAACCGAGACCCCAGTGTCAGGCACATTCACCAGTAGCACCATCACGCTCCAGCCCTATGGGCAGCGCAGGCTCTGCTACCGTTGCTGTGTTATTTGTTCTCCAACTTGTTACCATCCTCCAGTGTTCCTTGCCCTCTGTGCTATGAGGAATCAGGACCACATGGGAACTAAGCCCACAGGTTCCAGCACAAAGCTGGGCCATAGAGATATAACACCAGGACTGAGGTCATCTGAAATTTTCTAATAGTCAGATTTAAAAAGTAAAAAGAAAAGGTGAGATTAATTTATGTAAGTTTTTTTATATTTAATATCATCATTTTATCATGTAATCAATATTTTTAAAGTTATTAATGAGATGTTTTACATTCTTTTTTCATACTAAGTCTTCAAACTCTGGAGTGTGTTTTATACTTCTATCACATCTCAGCTGGTCCAGCCATTTTCACATATGGCTATTGGTTATTGGAATGGACCTCATAGCTCTACATTTTAGACAATGCAGTCCTATAAAGTTCTCTGTATTTGTGCCGTCCAAAGCAATATCCATTAACCACATGTAGTACTGGAAACATGGCTGGTATGACTGAGGAACTGAATTTTTCATTTTACTTAATTTTAATTAGATTTCATTTTACTTAATTTTAACTTAGAGCCACACTTCCTGGGTTAATAACCATAGGCTACACAACCCTGGGAAAATTATTAAAACCCTGGCCCCTCAGTGTTTTTTCTTTCCTTTATGAAATGGGGATAATGAATAGTCCCAATCTCAGAAGATTTTCTCATGAGGCACTTAGAGGAGGGACCAGCACACAGAAAGCACTCAATAAATGTTGGCTATATTTTTTTAACCAAGGAAAGGGAAATCCCTGCCATGCCTTCAGCATGCGAATATGGCCAGATGAGAAATAGATTATTAACTATGCAACAGAAAACCACAGCATAGGTCAGACTTAGTGCGTGTTACTTGGAGGAGGCTGACTGATGTGTGTTGTGGGGGAGGTGTGGGAGGGGCAGCAGATTCTTGAGTTCTCATGGTAAAGGGGTCTTCAAACACATTAAAGAGAGCTCCCCTAATGGTAGGTGGGCCCAGGTTGACTTCCCTTCCATCACTGATGAGCTAGGTGATTCTCGGCAGGCTGTGTTACCTTTCTGAGCCTCAGTTTGCTGGTTTCTAAATTGGAACTCCTAATGTCTACCTCAGAAGACTGTGTGGAAGCTTAACTTGAGATAATGCCTACAAGATGCTTCCTTAGTACCTGGCACACACCAAGAGCTCAGTAATTGTTCACTATTCTTTGATGATTTTTTAAATGCATAATCAAAGACGAATCTGGTCTTTAAACAAATGAAGACCTGAAGCTGCAGGGGAAGTAAAAAAATGTTGCTGATAGTCTTCTCCAGAAATAGACTAGCTGTTTTCCCTGCAGTGGCTTGGAGCAGCCCTCTGAAGCCTGGGCACAGGAAGGGACTGTAGGGGCAGAAGTGGGGTCAGGGTGACCCTGGGAAGTCCCTACCTGTGTGGGGGTCCAGGAGGTTCGACAGCTCTTCTTCTAGCAGCTGCTTCACAGAGAGGTCCTCTTCAGGGTCCAGGGGTCCTTCCTCCTGGTCTGCTTCTGCCTGGCCACCAGCCCTGGCGCCCGGGCCATCTGTGTCTGGGATTGCACTCCTGCAGAGGAAGCCAACCCATTCCACCAGTGAGGAAATTCACACACAGATTCATTCATTCCTGCTTATGAATATTCTGCTATTCATGACAGCATTCATTCATCTGCAAATTGAACTAGGTTCCCAGCCCAGGCTTCAGAGTCAGACCAACCTGGGTTTCTTGATCCCAGCCCCCTTGCCTACTCTGAGTCTGTTTCTTCATCTGTAAAATGAACAATAAATAGCAACCACGTCACGGGGCATTGTGGGAATAAAATGAGGTGTCACAGGTAAAGTCCTTAGCACAGTGTTGTAAGCACTCAGCAAACAAAAGTGACTGAATGCACAGATATTATTCACCATTGTCCCTCCATTCCTTCTCGTTACCTGGTACAGAGTAGGAGTTTAGTAAACCTTGGTTGACCCAGCGCAGTCACCCTTCCATCTCTCCAGCCAAGTATGAGTTCCAGTGATGGAACGGTTCTTTTTCTTAGTATTTATTTTTGTTTACTTATTTGGCTATTCCAGGTCTTAGTTGCAGCATGTGGCATCCAGTTTCCTGACTAGGGATCAAACCTGAGCCCCCTGCATTGGAAATGCAGAGCTGAGCCACTGGACCACCAGGGAGGTCTCCAAGGGCAAGGATTTTTGTCTGTGTCATTCCCTGCTCTCTCACCAGCGCTCTGAACAGAGGTTGGCACATAGTAGGTGCTTAATAAATACCTGGTGGACTGAATGACTGAATGTTCCCTTCTCCTTGTTTGAGGCTAAGTCCCAGACCAGAAGAACAGGTCAATAGAGGATGCAGCTGAGGTAAGGCATCCCCAAAACCACTAAGAGTGGGGGTTTCTTGCTGTGTCCCTGGCCTCTCCTTCCCATGGCTGCTCTCCTCTCTGAGGAGGCCAGTTCCTGTGACTACCTCAGCACAGTGGGTAGGCCTGGCTTCTCATCCCAGCAACTGGGAAGGCTCCCCAACAGCCTTTAAGGCCTGGGGTCCTTGCTGCTTTTTCTCTATGGCCATTTCAGCAGGAAGGTGGCAAGTTTGCAAGTAATGACAACAACTAACGTTTACTGAGCAATTACTCTGAGTCAGACATATGCTTTGCAAGGTATATTCGCCTTCTCATCAAACCTTTCACTTCTGTAAGGGCTTCTCTTGTTATCATCCTCATTTTACAAATGAGAAAACCAAGACTTGTAAAGATTATGCATCTTGCCCAAAGTTCCCACAGGTTAAGTGATGAAGTCAGGTTTCAAAGGCAGGCTGAGGTGACTCTGGAGTATACGTGCTCACCCCTACTCTACAGTGTTTCTAGATATTTTCGCCAAAAACCAACCAAACAAAATGACTATAAGTTGTCACAGCAAGAGCACTGAACTGGAAGTGAGTGTCCTGAGAGCCAGTCCCAGCTTTGCCACTCACTGGTTACTTGACCTTGAGCAAAGTCACTTTAAGGGGAAAGGACTTAGCATTGTTTGTGTACCTCCTTTGTTCCAGGCACTGGGCCACAGGCTTAGAACACGTGTGGTCACTCAATTCTTACCCCATCACTACAAGGAAGTGGTGACCTCCATCTCACAGATGAGAAACTGCAGATCTGAGGCTTGATCTGACTTACTCAAGTTTACGTAGCTGGGTAGGATCAAACTACTTAGAGCCTCAGTTTCTCCATCTGTAACAAGAGGAAGTTAAATTAGTTGTCCTCTTGAGGTCTCTTTAATTCTAGGACAGCCCAAAGAAACACACCCACATACCCATATCCTTAGCCAGGAACCTTCATATTATATTTAAGGGTCAAGAGCAAGAAGGCTGAACATTGCAGATTTAAAGTCCATAGTCTAGTCCCTCTGAAGTCAGAGGACAGATAGAGCCTCAGGGATGAAGTCATTTCCTTATTGACTCTGGGTCCTGTAAATACTATTAAGACAGTAGCTCCAGGACCAAGCTGTCTGGGTGGGGGGATGGATGCTGTTCTCTGCAGTCTCCCGGGGGAGCAGCATCTGGAATGTGCTCACCCTTCCTTGCAGCACAGAGGCTGCACGGTGAGGGCAGGCTGGTGGAGAGGGGGCTTGAGAAGCCAGAGTTGGGGCTACGTGCTGCTTACCTGCTGCTGCCGGGCTTGGCCAAGTACTTATTTCCCCGGTGGTTTGGTTTGGGCTGGAATTGGCCCTGATGCAGCAAGGACAGCAGCTGGGAGATTTGCTACAAGACAGGAAAAATCTGTTGACTCCACACAATTCCGACCCAGCACACTTCCTTACCGGATGTTTCCCTCAATGCCGGCGCTTTCTTTTTATAGTCTTTCCTCCAGCTTCAGATGTTTGTGGATCGGATGGGGGATGGTGAACGGTGGTGGTGACGGAGACAGGGACGTGTGCAGGCAGGTTCCCTGCTTGGCTTTGTGTCAACTACAGATTCCTGGGACCTGGGTGTCTGAGAGAAAGAATAAGGGCCCTCTGGGGGGCCCCATGAGACCTGCTCCCGGTGGACACTGTGGGCTGGGGGTGGAAAGGGCATTTCCTGACTATAAATGTATTGTTACTTCAATAAGGATCATCTTAAAGTGTTATATCCCCCTCTTCAGCAGTATTCAAACACTCAGCCAATGTTGGTGGGTCAGATGTAACTATGTTATAAGAAGGCAGAGGGTGTCTTTGAATCATTTATTCATCCTTTTATTCACTCGACAAGTATTTAATGAGGGTCTGCTTGTTCCAGGGCCTGTGCTTGCTATGGGAGTAAGAATGAGATCACGGCCCAGGTGCTGCCCTCAGGGAACTCCCAGTCTTCCTGGGAGGACAGTTAGGGGAGACAGGGCATGTGGGCTACTATGGGGGCTTACTTCGGAGTTGGGAAAAGATAGAGGTGAAGTGGAGCAGATGAAAGCCCCTCACCCAGCTTAGAGCAAGGAGGCAATTGTGTGTGTGGCGAGCGGGGGGAGTGGCTACAGGGGGAAGTCATTCACTTATTTCAACAAATGTTTTCTGAGTTCATACTGTATCACAGGCCCCTCTACTGAGACCTGGAGTTTCCTTAGAGGGTTAGCAAGTGGAGAGAGGGTGAGTCTGGGCGAGGGGTGAAAGGAGTTTCAGTTAGAAGGTACTCAAGCTGAAAGGCCAGAGGAGACAGTGGAGTTTCAGAAAGGCTGGTGAATGGGACAGGGGTAGGTGAGATGTTCAGGGCTAGGCCCCACAGGCTCTTATGAGGGAGGCAACAGGCCAAGTCAAAGTCATTTCTAGCTTGTTGTGTGATGACAGGCAGGTTTTTAGATGTACTCAGATCTCAGTTTCCTCATCTCGAAGGTGAATCTAAAAATACTACCCAGCCTTCTTCTCAGGCTTGTCAGGATTAATTAGGTGGTTTTAAAGTTTAAAATGCTCCAAAGAGTCGAGGGGTTTGGGCTGTTACTCCTAGAAATGTTGTGTCTGCCTCCCGGGCCCAGCTCACCTCCCCGCTGAGGAGATCCCTCTGCCCTTTGGGCAGCTGTGGCAGAAAGGGCTGACCTCAGAGAGGTCTGGAAGGGGAGGTGGCTGGGACTGGGGTTTCACTGTGACTTGGGAGTGTCAGGGCCCCACTGCCTGCCTCAGGACCGTTCCCACCTCCTGGCCCAGGCCCAGAAGCCCTCCTAAGGCACCTGCCACCCTTTTCTCGAGTGACAGCCGGTACTTTAGGGATACACCCTGAGTGCCAGCCCCTAGGTGATGTGCTGTCATTCTGGGTCATTTCACAGCTAGAGTCAGACTCAAGCCAGACTCGGGTTCAAATCCTAAATCTTCCCCTGCTCCATTTCCCATCTGTGTGACCTTAAGGAATCCTGAGGCTCAGTTTCCTCAGCAGTAAAACAGAGGATAATAACAAGACCCAGGTCATGTGTTGGTTGTGGACATGAATATTAAATGAGTGAACATCTATGAATCATTTAGTAATAGATCTCAGGATAAGCACTTACTAACTGTCCAGTGGTATCTAATCTCATGTCCTTCTTCAGTAACCCAAGGAAAAGGATGCTATTATACCCATTTTGCAGATGTGGCACCTGAGGCTCACAGGGGCTACCTAGCAATTAGAGGCAGGGCTGGATGGAATTTGAACCCAGATCTGACTCCACTGCAGCACTATGCTATTGGAAAGACACAAGCATTAGGCAAGCTGCCTCTTACCTTTATGTCAGTCTCATCTGGGTGCCCTCTCTCTTTCAATAGGGTCACCCACAGGGCCTGCTCTCAGCTGTCTCTGGCAACCACCAGCACCATATTTGACACAAAGAGCTTATTCAATAAGCATTTGATGAATGAATGGGTGAATGAATGAATGGCTCTGGGCAACACTTCTGGGGCTGCACAGAGCCAGGGCAGGACTCCTGAAAGAGCAGCTGGGCCGCCTCCAGGTGGCTTCCTGGGGAAGAGGTGGGGGAAGGAAGCCATGTCCTTGCTCTGCAGGAAACATGAGCTGATGGCCTGGCTCACAACAGAAGTGTGCCTTGGGCACAGGGAAATGATCTGGGGTTCAGATGAGTCGATATAGATGTGAGATCAGGCCCCATCCCAGAAAAAGCTTTCCCATTTGTGTCCAGTAAACCCTAGGTCACTGGACACAGCCATTCATCATCCCATTTAATCTTCAGCCCCCTGGGAGGTAGACACAGGTAAGTTTGGTATCACAACTCCCATCTTATATATGAAGAAAATAAGATAATGTTGCCCAGCTCCTAAAGTGACTGTGCCGAAATTGGAACCTAGATCTGCCTAACTCCCAAGTCCCAAGGTTGTTTCCACTGCCCTACCCAGCAGGCCTAGCTGGCAAGCTCTGGGGTCTCAGGCAGCCCCTGAGACCCGGGGGCAGTAATGCCCATGCCAGCTTGCTTCACAGGGAAAACTGCCCACATGAGATGAAGGCAGGTACTGTTGCTCACTGCCTTTGCTGTGTGTCTGGTTGTGCCAGGTGCTCTGAGTAAGTGCTCAATAGGAATTAAGTGACAATTCTGTGCAGCAGATGCTCTTACTGCCATCCCTGCTTTATAGATAAGGAAACTAAAGCTCAGAGACAGTAAGTCATTTGCCCAGGATCACACAGCTAAATTCTTTTGACTCCAGAGCTGAACCACTGCACCCAATACATCCTAAGGTGCTTGGTGAGCCTAAGGAATGAATATGAGGGTAACGGGGTCTGATGCTGTTCGTGATGGCCCAGGGGTGACCAGAGAGAGAGATACCTGAACAGGAGGCGAATCCATGGTGAGCTCCTCTACAGGGTTCCGCTCCGCAAAGGCGACCACAGACAGCCGGACCAGGCTCCGCAGGATCTGACGGGGGCCTGATTCTTTCTCAGGGGCTACTTTACCATTGAGATTCCGCTGCCGCCTCAGGGTTGCAGAGGAGGCTGGCGGGCTCTGCAGGGCCTCCTCACTGCCCTGGTCTCCAGGCACTCTTCCTGTGGGGCTGCCTGCAGCCTTCAGGAGCCTTGAGCGGGGCTGGCCAGGCTGGGGCTCGGCAAGGTTCAGGTTCTCCCGGGAGGCGTTCCTCTGCCTGGGATGGTTGAAAAGGAGGTTGACAGTGTCCTGCAGCACCTCTCGGCTCTCGGCCAGCGTTCCCTGGTTGCCTTGGTTACGCAGAGTCCTGTACAGAGTCGGTGTGAGATGAAAGGGGGCCTGCAGGCAGGAGTCCCAGCCCGCTTCCATCATTGCTTCCTCGCCCACGTGCTTGGGGGGCTGCCCGGCTTCGCCAGGCTCATCCACCTGGCCCCTGAGCACAGGCACAAGTTGGATGTCTGCCTTCTGAATGTGTTTCTGGGGCCTCCTGGGCTGGTGACGGTAGGTGGACTCTGCCTCCCGACAGTTGTAGGCCCTGTTGTCCTTTTTCTCCGTCCGGCAGATAGATGTGATCAGAGTCAAGATCGACCCAAAGACAGCAAGCAGTACGACCAGGCAAATCACCGTGAGTACCGATGTGCTCAGGGCCCCTGGCTCCCGGGCTGAATCCCTCAAGTGGTCCACACTGGTGACAAACAAGACCTGCAGCAGGGCTCGGGTCTGCAAGGAGGGGCTGCCTTGGTCTTCCACCACAATCTCCAGCTCCCACTCACTCCCAGTGAGGCTGCTGGCATTGGTGATGTTGATGAACAGCTGCCCCAGGTTGGGGCTGAGGACGAAGACACCGGCTTCATTCCCACTCCGAATGGTGTAGAGAAGCTCTCCATTTGCACCCGAGTCTGCATCTCTTGCTATGATAGTCACCAAAAGGAATGGCCGAGAGCTGGAGGTGGCCTGTAGTGGTATGTCAGTGCCTGCTGGGCCCAGGCCATTGGGATTCTCAATGGGCACCAGCAAATGACCTGTGGAGGCATTTACAAGCACTGAGAGGCTGGCTCTCCCATTGCTCAGTATGGGGTGAATCACCTCTGGGGCATTATCATTGGCATCCAGGAGGCTGACCCAAACAGAGACACTGGATGAGAGCTGGGGCTGCCCGCTGTCCTCTGCAATCACCAGGAACTCAAAGCTGGCCATCTGTTCATAATCCAGTGACCTTTGTGCGGTGACCTCACCTGTGTCTGAGTTAATAGCTACCAAGTGAGAAACTGGGGAATCCTGGATGCGGTATGAGATTTTGCCATTAACACCCAGGTCTGCATCATGGGCCTTGATGGTGATGAGGTGAAGAGAGGGTAGGTTGTTTTCCCGAGTGGAGACCTGGTACCTGCTTTTCTCAAATATAGGTGCATTGTCATTGGCATCACTGATCTGAATGCTGAGCTGTTTCTTGTCTGATAAAGGCTGAGGTCCTTGGTCTTGGGCCAACAGAGTGAGGGTATATTGGGGCCACTGCTCTCTGTCCAGTGTGGCGTTGGTTAGCAGCATATATGTGTTACCATTGGTCCTTTTCAGCCTGAAGTGGCCCAGCTCTTGGCTCAGCCAACAGTGGACCAGACCATTGTTTCCTGAGTCCAGGTCGTTGGCCATGATGAGAGCAATGAAACTGTCCTTGGGAAGAGCTTCAGACACCAGCAGTGGTTGGGAGGCCCACGTGATGTGGATGCTTGGGGCATTGTCATTGACATCCAGAACCTTGATGAGAATCTTGCAGTGGGCTGGGATGGGATTGGGACCCAGATCCCTTGCCTGGACATCCACTTCATAGGCCGGATTCTTCTCATAGTCTAGGTGCTGGAGCAGAGTCACCTGGCCCGTCTTGGCATCAATACTGAAGGTGTTCAGCACCTCCAGAGGCACGTGCTTACTGAGAAAGTATTCCACCTCCCCATTGGGGCCTTGGTCAGGGTCTGTGGCGGTCAGGTTTATGAGGAGAGTACCAGGGGCAGCGTCTTCTTGGATTTCTAGGGCCAGTGAGCTCTCAGGAAACACAGGGCTATTGTCATTGGAGTCCAGGACGCTGACCTTGACCAAGCTGGTGCCTGATTTGGGGGGATTCCCACTGTCATAGGCAGTTAACACCAGATCAAAAAAAGAGTGGATTTCCCGGTCCAGCTCCTTCACCACCACCAGTTCTGCGTGTTTTGTCTGATCGGGCCCCACAATGACATCCAGGGCGAAGTGCTCACTGGGAGACAGGGTGTAGGAGTGCAGGGTGTTAGGGCCAGTGTCTGGGTCCAGAGCTCTGTCCAGGGGGATCCGGGTGCGCAGAGAGGCACTCTCGGAGATTTCCAGCTCCTGCTCACCTTTGGGAAACTGCGGCTGGTGGTCATTGATGTCCAGCACCTGGATCTCCACGTGAATGAGCGCCCGCTCCCCTGTGGCCAGCACGTCAAAGGACACCAGGCAGGGATCCTGCTGCCGGCAAAGCTGCTCCCGGTCCAACCGCCTCCCTGTGCTGAGCACGCCATCCTCAGAGTCCACCTGGATGGGGAGTCCCTGGGGCAGCTGTAGGACCTGGAAGGCAGCCCCCGCTTGGCCAGGCCCCTCCTCCCAGCCCCGTTCCTGAGGCAGCTTCCCTATCACGGTGCCAGCTGGTACCTCCTCTGCCACCTGATATCTCACAGTGAGAGTGGCCACCTCCTGACAATCCCCTGAAAGGAACAAGTAGCCACCTGGCCCCAAAAGTCCCAGAAGTGACAGAAGTCGCATCATGCTTACCACCAGAGTGCGCTAGATCCAGAAACCGCTAGAGTTCTTCAGGGGCTGGGCGAGTCCTCCAGTGTTTCCTGAGGGACCTGATTAGCCCCGTTCTCCTGCCTCCAGACCTGTTGGCACAGCCTCGTCGCATCATTAGATAATGGAACTAACAGAAAGAAAAGCCATTTTCATCAGAAGAGATTTGAGAGGTGCAAGGACCGATGAGGTAAAATTGCCAGGGGAGCCCTGGTACAGGGGCACTGTGGGTTCCCGTCAGCCAGTGATGGACAAGAGTCGGTCCAGGAGGAACTTGACCCAGTGAAGCAGGATGTGGGGATCTGACTTCCAAACAGTTGCTGGGCCAGGGAAACAGAGAAGCAGCTTTTTCCTATGGAAACCCCACCTACAGGAAAAGGGAGGGCTGTGAGTTTCTATGCCAATGAGAGAAAGAGAGTTTCCGTGAAGCTGAGTGGACTGCCGCTGAGGAGGATACGGCTGGGGACAGGCCGGATGGGAAGGTGCTGTCCATGTGGAAGGCGGCCGCTGAAGGGAGCGGAGCCCCTGCTGTGGCCAAGTAAGCAGAGAGCCCGAGCCCCTCCTGGACGAGCCACGCCTCGGCCTCTCTTCCTTCCTTGCCTCTACTTGTTTCCTTCATCTCTCGTTACGCCTCTCCCTCTCCTCTTTTCCCACCCTTGTCTACTTCTCAGTCTTGACTCTGCCTCCATCACCCATTTTTGTCTCCAGGGAAGCAGAGCTGATTAAGAGAGTGTTCATCAGAGCTGAACTGCCTGGGTTCAAATTCTGACCCTGCAAGTTCCCAGCTGGGTCCTGTGGGACAAGTCACTCAACCTCTCTGGGCCTCATCTTGAGAGTGAGATAGGAATAAGAACAGTAGACCTCTCAGGCGGAAATCTTGGAGATGAAATGGAATGTGCATGGAAAGCCTGGCCCAGAGTCATGAGCAATGACATTGTTATTGAAAGTGGGTGTTGTGATCCGCACAGTTTGGCCTGCCTTGGGGCTGCCTCTGGCTCCTGCACTGGCTGTGGGGCAGTCCCCTGCCCACACAGACCAGATCGTAAAGGTGCCCGTGGCCTTGGCTCCTGAAGCACAATGACCTCTCTGACCCGACAGTGCGGCCTCCCTCCCCCTTCCCTTCTGGCTCCCCAGCCTCCCGGCCCATTGTTCTCCACATCTGGTCTAGCTTGAGCTCCTATCCTGGGGAATCCCCCAGCCTCCCACTCCTTGGTCTTGGAGGTTTTTATATCTTTCCCTCTCCCACACTTTCCTCTCCCTTTCCCTCCCTTTCTCCAATTCTTCACTCCCCACTGAAGTTCTTGTCCAAGAGTCCTGTCACAGAGGTGAGACCCAGGAGGGGGCCAAGAGGGCAACTGGCTTGGGTGGCCTTGAGGTGGCTTGCTCCTTCTCATTTCCTCCTGCCGCTGCTGCCCCACCATTTTCAGTCTTGCACTTTACCTTGAGGTTGAGTCCAGAGGTTTGTAAAGCATTTGTTGTGATGGGAGTTAAGGGTCAACTTTGCCTAGGTAGGTCCTTAGGGCTGGAGGTGCCTGTTGGGACAAAAGTGACTCCAGTCAGGCCGCTGGCCTGGAGGCTTGTGGCCATTTGGATGGCATGATGAGGACCTCCTTGGCCTAAGCATCACCTGTGCTCCCCTCTGTACTTTCTTTTCCACACCCTACTTTCTCATATTCTACTCCCTGGAGATTCCCAACAGCACAGGGTCTGAATCCAATGAGGGTATTCCCTGGCTCTGGAGACAGACAGAGCACTCACTAGCTTAGAGACATAGCACAAGTCACATGACCTCTTTGGGCCTCAGTTTCCTTCTCTAGTAGAGCATGGCTATCCTGCATCTCCTGAGCTTCAATGAGATGATACAAGTGAAGGCTCAGCACAGCGCCTGGCACAGAGAAAGCACTCATTGCATGGGTCTAGTTTACCTGGTATTATTTGCCAGGCTTTATACCCTGAGTGCAAATGGTAAAGATGGTCATGCATTTGTCCCTTCACTTTTTTCTCTGTCTCCTCTGCCAGGAAGTCTCACTTCCCAGGGTGTCCTCAGCTTGAGTGCAGACTAGGGCTACCTGTCCTGCAAAGAGAGCCGATGTGGGCCCCAGGTCCTCTGGTGGTAGCCTGCAAGGTGGCCCCACTGCCTGAGCCTCACTCATCCTGCTGTGTGCAAGGCAGTGAGCAGGACAGAGTGACCCCCAAGGGACTTGTAGTTTCAGGCCAGGGTGGGGAAATGAAAGAAGTGGGTCCAGTGGGGTGGCTCTAGATTCAGGTCCTCCTGGAGGACCCTTAGATGCACCCGGAAGGATGTGGAGGAGTGAGCCAAAGGAGGTGGGTGGGCAGCAGGAAGGCAAGGCAGGGGGAGGGAGCAGGATGGAAGAAGCCTGAGGTGGGTAAGCTGGCTCCTTGTGGTCCTACAGGAGGGTCTGTGGACAGAGGGTCTGTGGACAGAGGAAGAGGAAGTTGGGCTGGGGATGTCAGTGGGGCCGCCGGATGATGGCGGGCCTGGGACCCAATGCTAAGGACTTGGACCTTGTCCTGTAGGCTATGGAGTGCTTTGGAAGGGCTCTGAGCTGCATGATGAAAATAGCAGCTACCTGCCAAGCCTTGTGCTGAGTGCTTCACATACATCATCCCACTCAACCCTCACAACAGGCCATGGGTGAAGAAGCTGAGCGTTGAGGTTGGGTAACTTTCCCAGGATCACACATATTTGCCTTCCAGAAAGCCCCACAGGCTTCACTCTGGGGAACGGATCAAAGGAACAGAAAAGAGGGAGGAAAGGCGGCCAGCTAAGAGCAATGCAGGGGAGCTTTGGTGCAAGAAGCCCTGGTGCATAGAACGTTTCCAGAACGCCATCTGGTGGCCAAAGGCAGAGAGGCAGGGAGGTGGGTGGCGAGTTCACAAATGTCCACAGCTTCAGGGAGAAGGCAATGGCAACCCACTCCGGTACTCTTGCCTGGAAAATCCCATGGACCGAGGAGCCTGGTAGGCTACAGTCCATGGGGTCGCTAAGAGTTGGACACGACTGAGTGACTTCACTTTCACTTTTCACTTTCATGCATTGGAGAAGGAAATGGCAACCCACTCCATTATTCCTGCCTGGAGAATCCCAGGGACAGAGGAACCTGGTGGGCTGCCGTCTATGGGGTCGCACAGAGTCGGACACGACTGAAGTGACTTAGAAGCAGCAGCACAGCTCCAGACCCCTGTTCCTGTGCTGTGTTCAGCACAGTGGAAGGACCTATACCCAGGTGATAATCATTTCTCCTAGTGGGAAGCCAACTGTGACCGAACACCCACAGAGGGGGGATGATAGAATTCAAGGTTTTACCTGAGGTTTTTTTTTGGCAGGGGAATACTGTTTAATTCCTCAACCAGGAAGTGAACCTCTGCCCTCTGCATTGAAAGTGCAGAGTCTTAACCACTGAACCACCAGGGAAGTCCCTTATTTGAGTATTCTTCAAAGGGCATTTGTGTGTGTGTGTGTGTGTGTGTGTGTGTGTGTGTGGCCTTGACTGGGACCCGTGGATGCAAAAAAATGGACTAACAGGTCATGAAAATCTTTGGATCTCATAGGTGGTTTATTATTGTTTTCTGTTTGTTTTACTCATGTTGGGTGCAGGAAGCTAAGACAACCCTTTAAGAATCCCAAGGCAGCAAAGGAAGCACCAGACCTTTTAAAGGCTATTGTCTCTAGGAATGAGGTCCCCATTTAGTAATATTTCCTCCTCTTTTTTGGCTGCAGGGTCAGTTGATCTTTAGCAGCCACATGTCAAGGGGTAAAACTGGAATTTGTTTGGAAAGCCTACATCACCCTGAGTCTTAAAAATAGATTCAAAGAAGCAGAAGTTGTTTCAAATCCCTAAGTCTGAAATATTTTTAAAAAGAGGGCAGGCTTGGCCTTGTTGCTTGGACGCCTTGTTCACTACCACCCTTTGGGTTGCTCACACTTGGGTCCATCACTATAGCGAGAGGTCAGAGACTGAAGTAGGAAGGGTCAGGGATCAGAGGATCTCTTTAAATACCTGGTGTCCTGAAGAACCTTGAGGGCTCAGACCAGCAAGGTGAGACTCTGACACTTAAGGGACTTGAAGACCAGTTGGATGAAGGCTCAGATCATTTCCCCACATTAGGAATGTCCTGCTGGGCTGGCTGCCCACCCCCAAGACTCCCTGTGAATCTGCCCAGCCGCTGCCGTAGTCACCACCACCAAATCAATGCACCACCAAAGCAGCACTGATGGAGCTGGGGGGCTATATTCTCAGGACCTTTCTGGTTGGGGAGGTGACAGGACCACCTAAGAGTTGCCTCTTTTTTTCCTCCAGCAAAACCTTATTGAAGTTGGAGACATTCTAGCCTGAGCCATTGACTGGGAGACTCAAGGACTTGTTCTGGGTCACTTGTTCCTGCCCCACTGTTTGTGGTCTCTGTTGGGGGCAGATCACAGATGTCCAATCCCACCCATCTGGGTGGATTTCTGGGCCCACTGTAGAGAGAATACTTGGCAGGGAGAAATTTGCTGAGAGGACTTTTCAGGAAATGGAAAGGTTTTGTGTCTTGATCAAGAGTGGTATCTCTCAAAAGCGTCCATGTATCATAGTCACTTGAAAAGCTTTTCAGAATACCACGAACAGGGCAATTCATACTTTTCTTTTTTCTGGACTGCCAAAGAGAATTTTATAATTGCCAGCTCTATTTTCCTCTCTTTGAAAATGCTTCACCTTTCAGATCACTTGGGACCAGGTTGGGTAAGTTGATTGGACCTTTTTGCTGAGAAGAGAGGCCTAATTGATCTATATAATAAAAGGGAAAATAGATGAGGGGGAGGGGAATTGCCGAAGGTTGAGGATATTGTGGAGGGGGTATCTTAGAGAACAGCCGAGGCTGTGAAGAAAGTAGGTTGATGATAAGGACTTTCTGATGGATAGTTGTAAACTGTGACTCTCCTTCATGGTTTTCAAGAAAAGTGCAAGAAAGGATTTATCATTTATTTTGTGCTTTAGTTACCACAACACAGCCCCCAAAACTGGACCACATAAATTCTGAGTTAATAAGGGTTACAACTTATGTCTCTCTCCCTGATCTTCAGAGGAGAAGAGGGCTACCTCCAGCATGTAGACTTCAGTTCTGATATACTATAGGTCATTCTACCATACACCCCTTTCTCCACCCCAACCTCAGTGAGAACCACGGACATAGAGCATCTTAAACTTTTTATTTATTTTTAAAAATTTTTGGCGGTGTTTCGTCTCTGTTGCTGTGTGCAGGCTACCCATTATGGTGGCTTCTCTTGCTGCAGAGCACAGGCTCTCAAATGCGCAGGCTTCAGTAGTTGTAGCTCATGGGCTCACAGAGCTTCTGAGAAGCACTAACAGCCTGGTAAGGGCGAACTCTATGGCCATCAGGCCTTTCTCACCAAGCATCCTCCTGGTCCCCAACTCTGTTCTATGTCTGTATCAATGCTCAGCAGAAGCTCTGTGCACACTGGTTCTTCCATATTTCTGCAGGCTCTTCTGCCTGCTTCTCGGATTCTCCTTTTGGTTTGCCTTCCTTCTGACTCCCAGGTGTGGGCATGTCCACCAAATATTCTCTTCAGCCCTCTCTTCTAATTACGGTTCTTAGCCCAGAAGTAGGTTGCCAGGTTTAACAAATAAAAATATAGGGTGGCGGCGTCCCTGGGGGCTCAGTGGCAAAGAATCTGCCTGCCAATGCAGGAGACATGGGTTCGACCCCTGATCTGGAAAGATTCCACATGCCATGGAGTAACTAAGTCCCTGTGCCACAACTACGGAGCCTGTGCTTTAGAGCCTGGGAGCCACAGCTCCTGAAGCCCGAGCAGCCTAGAGCCCTTGCCCAGCAACAAGAGTGGCCACTGCAGTGAGAATCCCATGCGTTACAACTAGAGCGCGGCACAACACCCCCCCACCCGTGACGCAGCTGGAGAGAAGCCCGTGTAGCAACGTGGACCCAGAACAACCAATAAATACGTTTTTAAAAAATATGGAGTGACTGTTAAATTTGGATTTCAGGTAGTGAAAAAACTTTGAGTGTTTATCTGGCAATCCTATCCAGACGCCAAGTATGACCACAGCGCAAGATCTTCTCTATTTTCCTCTTTCCTCTTCTTTTTATTTTTAGAATTTTGGTTTACACAGTGAATTTGAAAATCTATCAGTAAACACAAAAATCAAACATATTGACTGGGAGCATCATCTGTGCATGAATATTCAGAGGCTGACTCTGCTGATTGGCCTTGTTATGTATTCAGCATTTCTGGGTGATTGTAGGATGTAACTGTTCTCACACTGAAAGAACCACCCCTGAAGAAGCTTGGATCACATTCATTAATTTATTTGGTCATCTGGTCACTCATTTATTGGGTGGAATTCAGCATGTTCTTCTCCATTTACAAGGTCAGGTTTTTTTGGCAAGGGAAGTAGCTAAATAGCTGAAGTTGACCCATATTTTCCTTTCCTCTAAACCATTGGTTTGGTTTTCTTTCTTCACATAGGATCTAATCAGCCTAATTCTCACCTTGCTTCAGAAAGATTCTTGCAGGAAGGGAAACGAGTCTTCCCATCGTTACATAAATTCTCATGGGACTCNCGCGGCGTACTGGGTGCGCCTGGCGCTTCTCCCGGACTATTCTTTGCTGCCGGTGCAGGCTTTGCTTTATTTGCTCTCGCCCTTTCCCTTGTTGGCAGCTGTGCCGTGTCCGTCCAGGGTTACCCGATTTCAAAAGCCTTGGGCATCAGCGGAATTTCAGGTGTCGAGCTGCCCAAGCCAGGAGACCGAATTACAAACGCCATGATTAAATGTTACACTGAGCTGCTCAGCGCCTCTGACCGTCCAGGCTACCTCCAGGAAAGAGGCGCAGAGCGGTCTGTAGGCTGAGCATTCTCGGTCTCTGGGAAAAGGCGAGCTCGAGCTGTACGACTAGACGGTAACTCGGAGAAATAAACGGTGGAAAATCGGAAGTAGGTTCCAAAAAAAAAAAAAAAAAAATACAGTATTGATTCGGCAGTCGCCGGGCCGAATGCAAAGGAGAAATTAGTAACCTTGAGTTCATAATGTTTTGATTCACGTTGATGATACGATAGGATGACTTGTACGGGGTGATTCCGAAAGGATCCGCGAAGTACATGTTCGACTGAGCCTTTGTCAAGGGAGGGGAAAAAGGCTTTTAAAATAATGTGGGCAAAAGACGTGCTCATTTGATAGTTTTAAAAAACGAATTTGTTTCCATGTCCGGGCTTTAGCCTACTGATCTTGTTATGTCAAAGTAAGCACTTGTCGCATTGTTAAGCCAAAAGATTTCGGTAAACCACCCACAACAAAACATCCATCGGTGGGACCCTAGGACACACACTTTGTGTAGCCCCGAAGGATAATTTTAAGCATTCTGAAGCTGGATGGAGTGGCCCGTTGTGTTGGGATGGCTCTCTGCTTCCTGTTGAAACGTTAATTCCATTGTTGGATGCCACAGCTGTGAGCATTACTCATGGGATCAACATTCTATTAACAAGTCTAATTTTCGATCTGAGTCTATATAGCATTACCTCCACCTTTTTAATGCTTGTCATTTCGACATGGCTGAAATATCCAAAGTAAAGCTTCTAGAAAAGATGATAGATCAGTAACCATTTTAGGTGATAGGTTTTCACCTTGTTTTGGTCTAGGACTAACTGAAGAAGTTGAGAACATTGTGATCTCTGTGGAAAAAAAGGAGAAAAATGTTTTAGGCTACATCTAAAGCAGAGAAGTGGAGGAATATAAACTTTATAGAGGATTGTCCCTCCCCTCCCCCCAACCATATCAGGATAATTTCATTTTTTTCTGGATACCTCACTTTAGTAGGCACAATTTAAACCAGGATATTTTGATAGGTATGGAGTCCTGCTGCTTGTAAACTGCACACTATGTACAGTGTGCTGCTGCTGCTGCTGCTGCTAAGTCGCTTCAGTCGTGTCCAACTCTGTGCGACCCCATAGATGGCAGCCCACCAGGCTCCGCCATCCCTGGGATTCTCCAGGCAAGAACCCTGGAGTGGGTTGCCATTTCTGGACTATTGTCTTCAACTAAACTAGTTTTACTTCAGTTTTCCTGCTTAAGCAACACAGCTCAAAAACTGTAATTGATAAATGGCTTTGAGTATTTCTTCAGATACTTCTTGACACTTGAGAAATTTATTGCCATGAACTCAGTTTGAGTGGTAACACAATTGGAATCTGTTTTACAGTTGGCAGCGTAAGGTGGAGGCTGTCATTAAAAATGAGCCATTAGTAGATCTTCCTCTAGCGTTGTCTCCGTGTGGGTTGCAGAGTTTTGTGGTGTACTCTGGTTGCTGGTGGAACATGCCTTCTGGGTAGCAAGCCCGTACCACTAGTAGTTGCAGTAGTAATAGAGTAGTAGCAGTAATAGTAAAAGCAAGGCTTGATTTTGCAGTTATTACACACCAGGCACTGTTGTAAGGGCTTTACGTACACTTATTTAATGTCCCTTGCAGCCCTGGAGGATATGTATTGTAATGATCCCAGCTGCACAAATGGAGAAACTGAGGCACAACGTGGTTGTATAACTTTACTTGCCAAGATCATAAATTTCCTCGTGAATCCCTGCTTTTATCACTGTGCTATCACTTTCCTCTTTGAGTACCTCTGATCGACACCCTAAATTAATGTCACTGGTTATCTGTCATTTATTAAGAACTTGCTGTTGGTTTGACCACATGCCAGGTACTGAAGACCTTTTATTAATAATTTTATAATCTTAGTGGAATGTTTTCTGACACGAGGGTCCAGGGCTTGGACTGGTGGTGTAGGCTTATATGGCGCATGACCCAGCAGCGTTGTTGTCTCCAAGGGATGGCAGTGTTAAAAATTTGAGTTGCTGCTGCTTTTCACAGTATCACTGTGAGTGAGAATAAAGCCCTGGCCAATGAATCTGGTCTCCAGACTACTTGTTAGCCATTCAGTGACAACAGGACCCTATTCTCTGTGAGCCTCAGTTGGTGTATGTGTCAAGAATACTTATTGCTTTGCTTTACCAGGAGTATTTTCCTTTACTTAAAAAAAAAAATGAAGATTATTAGATGTGAACTTTATCCCCTCCATATGCCTGTCTCTTAAGAACATTCCTGTATTTATACCACCACCAAAAGTCCCCGTTATACCTGGGCAAAAGTTGCTTTTCCTCCAAGGCAAGCCACCCAGCATTGGCTCCTTACCCTATCTGTTGTGGAGTTTCCATAAAATTACCCAATATATCTCACTGCACTGGGTCTTGGGCCTTATCTGTGTTGCTGTTCACTGTTACAGTCCCAGTGTTAACTTGTGGTACCTAGCAGATAGCAAGCGTTCAGCAAATGTTAAACGACCAGATGTTTTCAGCCTCTTTGCCACTAGGCTTAAGGATATGATACAGCTGTCATCAGTTACATCTCTCATTCTCTCCTGGTTTCACCCCCCCATTTCAGTTGTCAAAGGTATCAAGAATCACATGCCAAATCCATCCATTTCTTTGGAGCTCCATGACACCTGTTTTGGCTCCTTCCTTCCCACTGTGTTCTCCTGCCCTTCTCTTCCTTCTTCACTACGTCCCTTAAATGTCAGCTACTCCCATAATTTGACCTGTAGCCATCTCAGTCTCCATCTGAAACCTGGATGACTTCATCTATCCATCACTGCATTCTCAAAATAGTCACTAGGGACTTTAAAATGTTGCCGGCTCACCTCTCCTTTGATTTCTGGGCCACTGTTTCCAACTGCCTTCAACATTCAGTCTTCCACTTTGCACGCGCTTGAGTACCTGAGACTCTGCAGGTCCTCAGCTGAACTTGGCATTAGTTAACTGATTGAATGGTCCAGTCATTCAAATATTTCTGGCCTGCTGCATACTGTGGTTGTGCTGGATATCCCGACAATTGTACAGGATTTTGCAAGATGCGCAAGATTTGATGGTACATTCCCAGCAGATAGAGATCTGGAAGGAAACTGAACTTGGCCTTGGGAGCTGAGACGTTCAGGGCATATAAGGTATCTAACTAGACCTTCTTTGGATGTTCAGCTGAGTCAGAGGGACGTGTGGGTTGGAGCTTAAGGTTTTGCGTGTTAACAGGTTCCACGTGATGTCATTGATGACTGCACTTTGGGCAAAGGCCTGGAGACTGTGTGGAGAGCTTAGGGGAGGATCGCTGTCTGTCAAGTAAAGTGTTGTCTTGCCCCCTGCTGCCCAGGGGTGGCACTAAGAAGCTCGTGGAGGTGTTGAAGAAGAGAACATATACACTGAGAGTGATTCTCTTGAAGAGTGTAGAGCTCCACGGTAGGTCTGGAGGCAGGGAGAACCACAGCTCCAAGGCAGGAATCCATTTAGGATGACCTGTACATGTGCAGTCCCTGGAAATACAGCAGGAGTGATGCTGGGCCCCCTCTTTCATCTGAAAAGTTATTCTGAGGGAGGTGCAGTGGAGGCCAACCAGTATCTGGTTGAATGAGTGGGCAAGAAAAAGCTGGAGGGAAGGAGAAAGTCTTCTGGCTTGAGTGGTGATGTCACTATTCTACAGGGAATCAAGAAAAAAGAGGCAAATCTTAGATGACTGAGCTTTGGACCAGTCGTATTTGTGGTGGATGCCTGAGGGGAATGGAGGTGAAAGAAATCCAGTGGGAAGATTCCAACAAAGGACTGGATCGCAGGAGAGCGGCGGAGATGGTTGGTACAGAATTGAGAATCAGTGCTGATGGTTTGGCATCTGTGTCAGGTTAACCAGGAAAAGCAGGTAGGACTGGAAGAGAAAGTGAAACGTGAAGCTGTGGAACATCAGCATCTTACTAGATGGCGGGAAGTGAGGAGCTGGGGACAGTAAGGAGTGATGGGAATATCAGAGAACTAGAGGATGAGGGGGTCCCAGAAAGTGATGAAGAAATGAGATCAGTGGGTCTTACATTAGAAAATTGTTGACAACATCTGGGAAGTTACTGATTCCAGAGAGAGGACAGTTCCTACACTGAGAGTAAGGTTAGATTTTAGTCCATTGAGGAGTGGACATCAGGTAAGTAGAGAATGTACTTAGAGATGTACTTTTCACTTGCCGTTGCTTTGATGGTGTGTGTTGCTGGGACTTCACTGGCAGTCCAGTGGTTAAGACTCCATGCTTCTATTGCCGAGTAGCAAGGGTTTGATCCCTGGTTGGGGAGCTCACATCTCGTATGTGTGTGTGCATGCTCAGTCATGTCTGATGCTTTGTGACCTCATGGACTGTAGCCCGCCAGGCTCCTCTGTCTATGGGCATTCTCTAGGCAAGAATACTGGAGTGGGTTGCCGTTTCTTCCTTCAGGAGACCTTCCCAACCCAGGGATCAAACCGGCGTCTCCTGTATTGGCAGGCAGCTTCTTTTACCACTGAACCACCTGGGAAGCCCTTTTAAGATCCCACATGCCACCAAAAGACAAACACAAAAACGTAAAAACAACAACAACAAAAAACACTGTATGTTGCACATGTGCCCTTAGCTTCAGAGGACAGTAGCAGACTCCATGGGAGAATGTAGAAACCCACAGATAAGAGCTCGAACTTGTAAGTGTATGTTTAATAAAGTGTGTGTTGATACACACACACATACACTTTTTCATGTTCTTTTCCATTCTCATATATTACAGGGTACTGGATATAGTTCCTTGTTCTATACAGTAGGTGTTTTTTGTTTATTTAGAACTCTCACTTCCAACCACCCCCACTTGGAACCTTGTTCACATGATGATTCTTCCTTGAAACAGTGTATTCCTCTTTACACTCACTTCAGGACCCTGAACCCTTTGGCTTCCCATCTCATTTGTCTCTTATGTAGGGATTCCCATCAACTTTAAGGAAGCTTGAATATCCTTCCTGACATGCCCTCAACCCTTATATCCATTATATCCCTCCTTAAGCACTCCCCTGCCTCTCTTTTCTCCACCCGATCTCTTGAAGGAGTTTGCTGCATTTGCTGACTCCAGTGACTTCCTTCAGGTTCATTCCTGTAGAATCTCATTTTCAGCCGCTTCCTCCTGTGAAACTGCAGCGGCTGCCGTGGCTGCATCGCACAGTGGACATGTCGCGAGCGAGAATGGCTCTGTTGACTAAGCTCTTTTCCCCTTGAGTCGTCCCTCATCATCCGTAGCGGATCCACTCTCCTCCCTCTGCCTAAATGTCCGTTTCTGGCTTCGGTGACCATTTCTGTCCCTACAGCCTCCAGCTGGTCTCTGGTCTCACTCACCCGAAGCTTTGCCCATAATGTCAATCCACTCACTCAGCAGCTCTGCTTACAGTTTGCACGAGCACCACCAATCAGTCGAACCTGTCTCCACACCACTGTTCTCTCGCACATTCAATGGCATTTTCAGCCACCAGACTCCCCAGGCAGAAATCTAGGCACCTTACTTGACTTTTCCTATTCTCTCCCCAACTTACACCCATGTTTCTAGGTCACTTGTATCCTTCCAGCCACCACTCGTAGTTCAAAGAGTACTGCCATCTCTTAAGATGGTTGAAATAGCTTTCTAAGTGGTTTCTCATTGAGTGAATAAATGGGGAAAGATGGACCAGGCAGGAATTTCTGCTTGTTGGCTTCAGAAGAGACCTGGAGCAGGGGCAAGAGCATGTGAAGATCAAGAACAGGTATATCATCTGAAGAGGTGAGCAGGGCTGGGCCCCGTGTCCTGCACACGCTTGCTTTGTGCGTCAGTTCTGCCACGTGGGCAGTGTTGGGGTGAATTTGTATTACTCCTCCAGGCTCATCGTGATCCTCTGCTTGCAGCCTGCTCTCCTCGCTTCAGTTCCTC
Organism: Neotragus pygmaeus; assembly: GCA_006410875.1. Taxonomy (NCBI): domain Eukaryota; kingdom Metazoa; phylum Chordata; class Mammalia; order Artiodactyla; family Bovidae; genus Neotragus; species Neotragus pygmaeus. The sequence goes on along the minus strand of SJYV01040688.1, from coordinate 159,642 downwards.
CTTTCCTCTATCATACTCAAGTGTGAGTAATTAAGTAAAGGCAAGAGTTGAGACTGGGAGCTTTTGTTTTTTTCAAACTTCTTATATTGTATTGGGGTGTAGTCAATTAGCAACCTTGTGGTAGTTTCAGCTGAACAGCGAAGGGGCTCAGCCATACATGTACATGTATCCGTTCTCCCCCAAACCCCCTCCCATCCAGGCTGGCATGGAGCTTCAGTAGAGTTCCATCTGCTGTAAGTGGGTCCTTATTGGCTATCCATTTTGAATATAGCAGTGTGTACAGACCTTCCTGAACTCCCTAAGTATTCCCTTACCCCGCTTCATTTGGTGGCAAGTAATGGATGTGAACTTTAATTTGATAATTATTAAAGTAGTTAACAGGCTTCCCTGGTGGCTCAGATGGTAAAGAGTCTGCCTGCAATGCCAGAGACCGAAATTCAGTCCCTGGGTTGGGAGGATTCCCTGGAGAAGGGCAGGGCAACCCACTCTAGTATTCTTGCCTGGAGAATCCCCGTGGACACAGGAGCCTGGCGGGCTAAAGTCCGTGGAGTCACAAAGAGTCGGACACAACTGAGTGACTAAGCACACAGCACAAAGTAGTTAATTATTTAGGTAGCCTGAAATATAATTAAAAGTCAACTAAAATGAGCTTATGGCTTTATCTTACTGTCTTTCATACACCTTGCTTTTTAAATGATTTATTAAAATCTTCGTTTATTTATTTATTTTGGCTTTACCGGGTCTCATTTTTGTCTCCAGAGCTCTTCATTGTGGCATGTGCACTGATCAAATTCCCCAGCCAGGGATCAAACCCAGGGCCCCTGCACTGGGAGCACAGAGTCCTACCCACTGGACCACCACAGAAGTACCTTGCATTTCTAAAGAAAATAATGTTGTAGAATAATTGTTAGATCGATTTTGAAATTAGATTGTTAAGAGTGTGATGCTAAGTGGAAGTAAAGAGCAGTCACCTTCTCTAGCTCTGGCTCCTTTATCTTCTACCTAGTTTCTTCAGTGGGGCTGAAATTACAAATGGCAGAGAGTGAGAGGGTGGGGCACTCACCCTGGCACAGTGATCTATGCAGGACACGGGTAGTTCCTGGTTTAGTGATCTCTTGGGAGCCTGTTATCAGTGTTCTTTGTAATTTGTTCAGTTTGTTGACTCCATTGCTGTCTCCCCACGGAAGAAAATGGGCAGGAAGTTGAAAATGTTTCTGCACTGAGTGGTGAGATGGTGAGGGACATTTTATCTCTTTAGTGCTTTTCCACTGGTTGTAGGCTTTCCCTCCCCTCATGGACTCACCCTTTCTGGTTTCTAATAATGAGTTAGTCAGTTGAAGTTTAAGCCTTAAAGGCCTTTGCTTGACTCAGCAGTATTTGCAGTTCATTTTAATTGGCAGGATTCCTGTAGAAGAAAAGATGATTGCCTGCTCTGTTGAACAAGAGAAGATAGAATAAGGGACAGTAACAGCCTACTTTTAGGGTGGGTGTGAGATCGGGGACATAGTTCAGTTTGTCCTTTGATAGTTGGTGAGAAAAAGGATTACTAGTCACATTAACCCATGTTTACATACTGAGACAATGCACTTTTCTTTAGAGACTATTAAATCACTTCCATTCTTTCAAAGGTACTTTACAGATTGGAGTGGGAATAACTTTGTTTCATTCATTTCTAAAAAATATCAATAAAACTGTGTTTAGATTTCGAGAAGCAGCAACAGAACTCATCGCGGTTCCCTTTTCACTTCCCCATAGTGTCACTGTATGTTCTATGTGAGTTTGATAGGTTTCTCCGAAGGAAGAAACACCGGTAAAAATGCTCTCAAGGAATCTCAAGGAATATGCAGATGCAGTGAAATCAAATGTGCTGCACCACATCTTTGTTGAATTGTTAGAGTGACTCGAGTTGACCCTCCTCCGTCTCTCAGACTCCCCAGTGAAGAGTGCTTTGAACTCTTGAATACCAGGCGATTCCCAGGGGGGTTTTCTTTAATGAACCAGACAAAAACGTTCAAGTGTTTTGTGCCCTGGATAGTTCTACAGTAAGAATTGAGAAGACTCTTTGACCTACTTGGTTGTACAACGTGAAATCTGAGACTTATAGAAGGAACTGTTGACTCGGGGCTAGAAGAGTATCTTACTGTGTTTTTAAAGACAATTTCACACGCATCTCATTTGAATCCAGTCTCCTGACAGCCTATGAGTAGAAGGGATACTGTTTTTGTTTTTTTTTTTTAGGAATCAAGTCATAAAGCCAAGGCCTAAGTCCAATAAATTATGGCATTGGTCCAGACAGTGTCGTCCTAGTGGAAACATAATGCAAGCCACATATGTCATTTAAAATGTTCTAGCAGTCACATTTAAAAGTGAAAAGGAAAAGGCTGAAATTAATTTAAATATAATTTTGTTTAACCCAGTATATATGAAATATTAATTCTATATGTGGTCAAACTAAACATCAATAACATTTTTTTTTCATACTAAGTCTTCAAAATCTGCTCTGTATTTTACCTGCAGCACATCTCAATTTGCACTAGCCACATTTCATACGCTCAGTAGTCGAGTGTGGCTACCACACTGGTTAGCACAGGTCTAGAACCTGGAGCTTTAATTCCAGTCGCCTTCCACTATAGTTAGTTTCAGAACATGCTACTAGTTAAAATAGCATGGGTATGGCGTGCCATCAGAACGGCTTCCTCAGTGGGAAGTGCCTTTGGAATTGCTGTCATGAGATTTTATCTAAAATATTTGTGTCACATAGTATTCCTGTTGGCAACAAGTTAAATAAAAGTCTCACTTCATATTTAGTTTCTTAAAATCATTAGAGAATTGTATAAACTGTCTGATAGCTATATGCATTTGTATTTTAGATATAAGGCCAAAAACCAAATATAGGGGAAAAATAATATTTTTAGCTTGCCCATGAGGAAAATAAATGCATTTATGGAAATATCAAAAGTAAGGATAGAGTGGTCCCTGGTGATGGTTGCTAGGGAAATTTGAATTCATTTTGGGATATTAGAAAGGAAATCATGCCAAGATTAAGGCAGTCAAGTTAAATATACTTACAACAGGAATTTTTTTGTGTATGTGTGGTAACCTTTTCCTTATTAACTTCATGGTTTTTCGTAAGATCAGTTTATTTGCTTGTTTTGCTATAATCTCTTTGCTTTTTTATTTTCTGTGATCTCTCTAAGACACTTCACCGGAGTTTTTTGTTGTTGTTTTCGACAAGTACTCACTTTTTCCTCTTTCATGTTAATTAAAGGAAGAAAAGAGAGCCTGAGGTTTTTTTGAGCAAGGAGGCAAAGGCAGATTTCTTAAAATGGAGCGATACATACTATTCTCTGAAGGTGATGAAAATATTCACCATGGCAACGGATCTGCTTTACCCATAATGCAAAATACCCAATTTGCACTTGTTTTGCCAGAGAATTCTGAAATTAGCATCTCTATATTAAAGAACATGAGGAAAGTAGTATACTACATAGATTGAAAAAGACTGAGACTTAATTTTAATCAAGAAATGAAATTTGAGTTCTTTCCTTAGACGAGTCTGTTTGTGTGCCCTTGAGGAGAGGAGGAAGGAGTAGGTTGCAGTCCAGTTCCACAGATACAATCTGTGTGCTCACATTCCTAACTCCCCCGTTTGGCTTTACATTGTGATTTGTGCTTTAACTGCTCTTGATTTATAAGTTACATATTCAGTTTCTCATACAGGACTGCAATCGCCATAGAAGAAGTTTGGGGGAATAAATAATATGTACATGTGGGTTAGGTATGGCAGTAGGTTCTTTTGGAGACAGGAAGAAGATGTCATTCCAATACTGTGGGCAAGCTTCAGTCTGGAGGAGGGTGACTGGTGTTTAATCCTGAATAAAATAAATAAAACCATAAATGAGTAGATAAGTAAATGAATAAATAAAGAAAAACAGGTACAGATTAGAGCAGATGTGCTATGTGATGTAAAAACCATATGGTTTTCTGATTATTCTCTTGAGGACCCACTGGCTTCCCCAAACCATTTCCCCCTTCATCTTGTATGCCAGCCCTTCAGCCCACTGTTCTTACTGTCCATTTGGCTACAGTTTTTTTTTTTTTTTAATGTAGATTTTTATAAAGCATCAGAAATATAAGGGGTGGAGCCCACAGCGAGGCTCATTGGGTCTTAGTTCCCTGACCAGGAGCGGCAGCAAGCACGCCAAGTCCTAACCACTAGACCACCAGGGAATTACCAGAACATCGTGTTTTTTTTAACAAATACAAAATAAAGACAAGTTTTCTGCTTCAATTCCTTCACCTTTTAAAATTCATTTTTAAATAAACCTTTGATTTCCTGCTGGCTCAGACAGTAAAGCGTCTGTCTGCCTGCAATGCGGGAGACCCGGGTTCAATCCCTGGGTTGGGAAGATCCCCTGGAGAAGGGCAGTGGCAACCACTCCAGTATTCTTGCCTGGAGAATCCCATGGACAGAGAATCCTGGTAGGTAGGCTACAGTTCATGGGGTCGCAAAGAGTCGGATACGACTGAGCAACTTCACTTTCTTTTCTTTCACTTGTAGAAACGTGTGCTGTGCTGTGCTTAGTCACTCAGTCGTGTCCAACTCTTCGTGACCCCATGCACTATAGCTCGCCAGTCTCCTCTGTCCGTGGGGCTTCTGCAGGCAAGAATATTGGAGTGGGTTGCCATGCCCTCCTCCACGGGATCTTCCCAACCCAAGGATTGAACTTGGGTCTGCCACATTGCTGGCGGTACTGTCTGAGCCACCAGGGGAGCCCGAAAAGCATGCAGTTTAGAGCATTATTTACCAGCGAGAGAGCATTATCACAAAGCAGACACATCTATACAATTATCATCCAGGTCAAGAGACAGAACAAAACCCACCATCAAAAGTCCCCTCATGCCCCCTGCAGTCATTTCCGGCACTGTCTTCTGATTTCTAACGGCACAGATTGGCGTTGACGCCGTATACACAGAATTATACAGTGTATGTTTTTCTGCCTAAACTTGGCTTCCTGTCACGTTTGTACAGTTGTTTCTGTTGGATAGCTCTAGTTTATTCATTCGCTTTGCCATATGGTATTCTGTCATGGGACTGTACCACAGTTGATTTGCCCACTCTGCTGTTGATAGACATGTTTTTCCTCTGGTTTTCTGTTCTCATGAAAAATGTGGCTATGACATTCCCAGCCACGTGTTCTAGTGCACACGGTAACTATGAATGGCATTTCTGGGGTCTTGATTACACATCTATTTAGCTTTAGGTGATGCTACCAAACGTTTTCCAAAATTAATTGTACCAGTTGACACTCCCTTCTAGAGATGAGACTTGCTCCAAATCATGGTCTTTCTTCATTTCGTTCTGGTGAGGGTATAGTGCCACATCATTGTAGTTTTCTTTTTTAAATGCTTTTATTATGGCAAATTTCAAATATATATAAACTAGAAAAAAATGGTATGATGTTATAAAATTAGAAAAATTATATGATAAATGTTATTTATCATACCAAAAAATAATGGGATAAATGTCTTTGCTCCTCTTCATCAGCCATCAGCTCATTGCCGTTGGACTCAGGGTACCATTCTGCAGTCTTTCCACTCTTCTCCCATTCCTTTTCACATATTAAAGATTTGAACCAGTCTCCAAAAACTTCTCTTAATTCAGTCACTCAGTTGTGTCTAGCTCTTTGGGACCCCGTAGACTGTAGCACGCCAGGCCTCCCTGTCCATCCCCAGTTCCCAGATCTTGCTCAAACTCATGTCCATCTAGTCAGTGATGCCATCCAGCCATCTCATCCTCCTCTCTTGTCCCCTTCTCCTCATGCCTTCAATCTTTCCTAGCATCAGGATCTTTTCAAATGAGCCACTTCTTCTTATCAGGTGGCCAAAGTATTGGAGCTTCAGCATCAGTCCTTCCAATGAATATTCAGGACTGATTTCCTTTAGGATTGACTGGTTTGATCTCCTTGCAGTTCAGGGGACTCTCAAGCGTCTTCTCCAACACCACAATTCAAAAGCATCAATTCTTCGGTGCTCAGCTTTCCTTATGGTCCAGTTCTCAAATCCATACATGACTACTGGAAAAACCAAAGCCTTGACTATGAACTTTTATTGGCAAAGTAATGTCTCTGCTTTTTACTATGCTATCTAGGTTTGTCATAGCTTTTCTTCCAAGGAGCAAGCATCTTTTAATTTCATGGCTGCAGTCGCCACCTGCAGTGATTTTGGAGCCCAAGAAAATAGTCTGTAACTGTTTCCATTGTTTCCCCATCTATTTGCCATGAAGTGATGGGACCGGGTGCCATGATCTTAGTTTTCTGAATGTTGAGCTTTAAGCCAACTTTATCACTCTCCTCTTTCACTTCATCAAGAGGCTCTTTAGTTCTTTTTCACTTTCTGCCATAAGGGTGGTGTCATCTGCATTTCTGAGGTTATTGATATTTTTCCCAGCAATCTTGATTCCAGCTTGTGTTTCATCCAGCCCAGTGTTTCTCATAATGTACTCTGCATGTAAGTTAAATAAGCAGGATGACAATATACAGCCTTGAGGTACTCCTTTCCCAATTTGGAACCAGTCCATTATTCCATGTCTGATTCTAACTGTTGCTTTTTGACCTACGTACAGGTTTCTCAAGAGGTAGGTCAGATGGTCTGGTGTTGTCATCTCTTTAAGAATTTTCCACAGTTTGTTGTGATCCACACAGTCAAAGGCTTTAGCATAGTCAGTGAAGCAGAAGTAGCTGTTTTTCTCTATCCACATTTTTTTCTCCCTCTTATATTCTAGGTAAATACTCCATGACTCTCCTTTGTTACAGCAGAAGAAATGTTCTTCCCTCGAATCTCATTTAAAATTGTCTTATCCTTTTTTTCTAGGTCTCATTGTTTCCTTCGGTCTCTGTTTCGTGTATTTAACCTCCCATTCCCCTTTCCTTCTGACTTTATAAACATGCTCTGTATTTCTTCAAAACAACCTTTCCTTGATGACATATCACAGTGCTATTTTTCTCCTACTCTTAAGAGCCACGTTCCTCAAAATAGCAGTCATTTCTGTCTCTGCTCACATACTCAACTTCTGTAGTTAGAAATATCCCTCCCCCACCTGAAGCCTTTAATTAAAAAAAAAAAAAAAATTAGATTTGGTCTAGGTTGCCAGTGAGGTTCTGATTGCCAGATCTAGTATATACAAGTCAGCGTCCTTTATTTACATAATAGATTTTGAGTTCTGTATCTAAGGTGCTGCTCAGTGTGAGGGATAAAAGATACCTTCCCAATACTACATGAGTTCATTTCCTAGTAGGAATGATGGGTTTTGGAAGACAACAGTAAGTTTTCATACTGGATACTGTTTATCGAAGGGATGATACCTAAGAGCTTGACATGCATTATTGTATTTAATCTCTATGTGGAAGTAAGCATTCTTACTGCTAATGCTCACTTTATAGTAGAGAACATCAATACTTAAAAGACTAGAAACTTGGCCTGCCTAAGCACTTGATAGGGCTTCCCAGATGGCGCAGTGCTAAAGAATCTGCCTGCCGACGCAGGAGACCTGGGTTTGATCCCTGGGTCAGGAAGATCTCCTGGAGTAGGAAATGGCAACCTGCTCTAGTATTCTTGCCTGGAACATCCCATGGACAGAGGAGTCTGGTGGGCTACAGTCCATGGGGTCACAAAGAGTTGGACACAGCTGAGTGACTGAGTATGCACGCACGCAAGCATTTGGTAACCTCGGTTTGAGTTATAGCACAGCTCAGACTTCAGAGCCCATGCTACTTGTAGGCAGAACTCCTTGCACAGTTTAGCCTGCTCATATTTCAAAAATGTCTGCACTTGCTGTGCGGTAAGCCCAGACAACTGTCACTACTGGCATTGAGTTGTGCAGGGAAGGGAGGGGATGGGTGTTGGGGGAAGGCTTCTTGTTGGTTGGTTGCTTGATTGATGGTCTAAACTTTGGACATATTTAGATCTGAAAGAGATAATTCAGTTTAACACCCTTAATTTATGTTTGAGCCCCAGAGAAACAACATGTCCAAAGTGATAGAGTTTCTTTTTTGTGACAAACTTGACAACAGGTCCTAATCTGGTATATCTCTTGTTTTAAAAAACGGGTCAGCCCATACGCCTGAACTTTGTGCTACCTAAAATGCTGTCTTCTGGAAATCTAGTATAGGAGGGGAATAGCGAAAATTCCAAACCTTCTTCCACCACAATGACTGGAAGGGGGTCTAATAATGTACTCCCTGTATTATTTTGTGGTGATTTTTTTTAAAAGGAAATCTCTTAATGTCCAGGGCTGTTGACTCATGGACTTCTACTTGCAGGGTGAGTGTGGCTTGGGAGCCAGTCTGCCTCGATTTGTATCTTGCTCACTTAGTAGCTTAGGTACCTCTTATCGTCTCTGTTTCATCACTGTAAAATTGAGATAATAGTAGTAACGCCCTCAGAGTTGTTATGAGACTTGAAGGAGTTAATGTGTGTAAAATATTTTGAAAAGTGCCTAGCACATAATCTAACACCCATGGTGGCTCATACAGTAAAGAATCTGCTAGCAGTGCCAGAGACCTGGTTCAATCCCTGGGTCAGGAAGATCCCCTGGAGAAAGGAATGACTGCACACTCCAGTATTCTTGCCTGGAAAATTCCATAGACAAAGGAGTTTCGGGGGCTACAGTCCATGGGGTTGCTAAGAGTGAGAAACGACTGAGCAACTAACCCTGGCACTTAATAGGCACAGTCACTGCTCATTACTACTTATGGTTAAGGTGGTGGTTTCCCTATTTCCATCTCAGTTTATTTTCCAGGCACTTGCTTTTTGATTACTCACTGGGGGTGGGGAGCTGAGAGTCGATTTTTTAAAAACAGCATAGAAAAGCAAATAAGTATACCTAATGTTGTTTCTCATTGTTATTAACTTATCTGACTCTCAGTATTATTTTCTTAGCTCAACAGTACATATTAACGCACTATACTGAGTAACACATGGGAATTAACTATAGTTCCAAGGACAGAGGAGCCTGGTGGACTAAAGTCCATGGGATCACAGAGAGCCAGACACGACTGAATGACTAACACACACCCTAAGCAGCACAGAGGGTAATTTCTCCCCTCCTGTTGTTTTTTTTTTTTTTTTTTTCTCTTCCTGAGCAATGATTAAAGGCGTAGTTGGAGTAGTTAACTACCCTTAACATATAGTAAGTTTTTCTTTTTCTTTCCTAAAAACAAACGCTTAGTATTTAGGTGACTTTTAACATTGCTAATCCCAAAGCAGCTCCCTGGTGCGAAGGAAATTGGCAGATTAGATTTAGGGTCAAGGAAAGGGTCTAAATAGCTTGGCAGTTGCATTTTGGCAATATTTAAAACAGGGTTTAAAGCATCCCAGTGAGTTGCTTGCTAACCCAGACATCTGATTTGTAGTATTTGTTAATCAGACATACAACAAAATTATACTTGTCCCAATCAACTTCTTAACATACCACTTCCTGATTTTCCCAGTTTATTTTTTAACATTGCCCTAATGTTAAAAATGCCTGTTTTTCAGTGTTTCTGTGTTTTTATGTAAGGTTCCTGAACTCCATATTCTGAACTAAGCAATACAACTGAATGTCTCCTCTATTTAAAATAGTAACCTTTATGACATTCTTTAATATTTCTCACAAAAGTCAAATATCAAATAAATTCTTTATAAAAATTGACACTAAGATCATCATAACATATCCCTTTTCAAGCAACCAAAGAATTATGCCAGACCTTTGGAAAATGAAGTTAAATTACTCTTATTTTTATTCCAAGTTTCTCTTTTCTGTTAGTATCTTTGGAGTGACTCCAGATATTTGGAGAAAACATGCATAAGTATGTAACATTTTTCTCATTTTGCTTCATGTTGTTCTGGAGGTAGTTGCAAGATAGACAAGCAACTTTTTCTTCATCCCTAGTTGTGATTTTAGTGAAGTGAAAGTCACTCAGTCGTGTCCGACTCTTTGTGACCCCATGGACTATACAGTCCATGAAATTCTCTAGGCCAGAATACTGGAGTGGGTAGCCTTTCTCTTCTCCAGGGGATCTTCCCAACCCAGTGATGGAACCCAGATCTCCCGCATTGCAGGTGGACTCTTTACTGGCTGAGCCACAAGGGTTGTGATTTTAGAATATTCACAAATTAAAGTTTTAATGTCATACTTCTTTCATGTTAACATAAATTTGCAGGCTTCCCAAGTGGCGTGAGTGGTCAAGAACCCACCTGTCAATGCAGGAGATGTAAGAGATCCCTGGATGGGGAAGATCTCCTGCAGGAGGACATGGCAACCCACTCCAGTATTCTTACCTGGAGAATCCCGTGGACAGAGGAGCCTGGCAGGCTACAGTCCATGGGGTAGCAAAGAGTCAGGCACGACTGAAGTGACTTACATGCAACATAACTATACAGTTGAATCCATGTTAATATCTTATTACATCTGCTAGTATTTCTTGTGATGTGAATATTAAAGCAATAAGCATCAGTCTTTGTTCTGTTAGCATACAGCCAGGCTTGCTCAGCTCCCTCTGAGCTCTATGCATCCCCAGTGGCTTCGCTCTTCCTTTACTCTGCTAGATACACAGTCTGCCCGTGGCCCTCCTTCCTATGACTTTCCCAGAAGGTTTCATGATCTTTTCCCCCATCAGCATTCCTCTCGCAAACAGCTCCTTCACCTTCACTCTGCCGGGAACTCCCGCTCTGTGGTTAAACTAAGCAGTTTTTTCTGAGGCAGGTCCAGGGTGTGTTGAAAAGGCTTGGAACATGCCCTCCAGAGATGAAACCCTGGGACCCTGTTAAGCAACTAAAAGTGTGTGCTTAAAGGGTGTGCGTGCGTGCTCAGTCATGTCCGAGCCTGCCAGGCCCCTCTGTCCATGGGATTTCCCAGGCAAGAATACTGGAGTGGGGGGTCACTTCCTCCTCCAAGCGATCTTCCTGACCCAGGGGTGGAATCTGCGCCTTGCGAGTCTCCTGGATTGGCAGATGGATTCTTTATACCCCTGAGCCTTCGAAGAAGCCCTCAGTTAAGTGTGGGAACTTGCTTTGTGCCTGCAGTAGAGGAGCAGGTTGTACAATTGCGAGCAGGAAGCAATTAACACTGCCTGTGGGGATCTGGCGGGGAGGAGGCCACAGGTGAGAGGCATGGAATGGCTGCCAGGTGCTTTCAATGGGAGAAGGTGGGCCTTGCAGACAAGGGAAATGTGTGCAAACACAGATGCTCCATGGTGTGTATGCACTTAATTCTGTCTTCCCCCTTCGATGCTTCCTCTGGTGTCTTTGATTTCCTTTGATGCTTGGCCCCTGACCAGAATGCCTTCACTGTTGTGATTCCATCTTTGATAGAAAAAGACCTTAACTGATTTTCACCGACTTTTAGCTGCACCTTGTTAATTTTCCTTCACTACTTTGAAATGGAATATCTTTCATTCGGGTAGATTCCATTTCCTTCCTCTTACACAAAGGAACTACATACTTGGGCCGAAGCTTTTCTTTTCCTTATTTTTAACCCGAGCACTAGAAATTTTGCTCCGCTGAAGGAGATCAATGATAATCAAGAAGCTTTGGCTTCTAAGTCAAATGTGAACTATTCACCTAGGGTGTAGGGTAGGAAGTGTTACCAAGTCCAGGTTTGCTCTTCTCACCGCACAACAGGCCGATGAATCCAAGACAGGAGGAGTTGAGGCAAAGAAGAGACTTCATTCAAGGAGCTGGCTGACAGAGGATGGCAGGCTAGTGCCTCAAAATAACCATTTTTGGGGGGTGTGGATACCAGGTTCTTTTATAGATCAGAGATGGGGGGAGGTGAGGAAGCAAAGTAAAAATACCATTAATCTTGGAAACATCTCCTAGAATAGAAGCCTCAGGCAGGGGACGTGTTAATTTCTTCCTTCCTGCCATGCACAGGTGGACAGGGTTCTGAACAAAGGCACTCTAGTTTAACAGGCAGTTAGAGGGGCAGGAGTCTCAGGGGCAGGCCATTCTGTATGTTTATAATATCCAAAGCAAGTTAAAGAAACAGTTCCAACATGGAGTCAGAATTGGCTTCTCTGCAAAAAAGCGCTTCCCAAGTGTCACTAGTGGTAAAGAACCCACTTGCCAGTGCAGGAGCCATAAGAGACTTGGGTTTGATCCCTGGGTCTGGAAGATCCCCTGGAGGAGGGCATGGCAACCCACTCTAGTATTCTTGCCTGGACAGAAGAGCCTGGGGGGCTATGGTCCTTCTGGTTGCATAGAGTCAGACACAACTGACTGAAGCGCCTTAGCATGCATGCATTGCAGCAGAAGGACGCACAGTAAAGGAGCTGCTGCTGCTGCTGCTGCTGCTAAGTCGCTTCAGTCGTGTCCGACTCTGTGCGACCCCATAGACGGCAGCCCACCAGGCTCTGCCATCCCCGGGATTCTCCAGGCAAGAACACCAGAGTGGGTACAGTAAAGCAGCCTCAGTAAAATAGGGTAAGTGCTCGTGACGGAGGCCTTACCCAGTCAGTCGACCGATAAGGCCTCCATCGCGAGCACTACCTGCTTTACTGAGGCTGCTTCTTTACTGTGTGTCTTCTGAGGCAGTGCGTGCATGCTAAGGAGCTTTGGTCACGACTCTGCATTGGATTGTCAGTTGTTGGACGGCTGTGTTTGGATTCGGTCTCTTGTTTAGTTGCTCAGTCGTGTTTGACTGTGGGATCACAAGGATCACAAGGTCCTTCTCTGTCCATGGAATTCTCCAGGCAAGAAGACTGTAGGTTGCCATCCCCTTTTCCAGGGGATCTTCCCAACCCAGGGATCGAACCCGTGTCACCTGCATCACAGGTGGATTCTTTTATCACTGAGTCACCAGGGAACCCCTTAACTGGGCACAAAGAATGCTTTCTGGGGAAGGGTCTGGCCTGAGACCAAGCTAACGTGATCGCCCTAAAAGGCGGGCTTGAGCAGGGAAGGCAGTGTTGTAAAGTGTGTGGGTGCTCAGAGTGGGGGCACTGAGCAGCTAAAGGTGGGGAGGTGCCTGGTCATAAAGGGTGCTGAGGAGAATAAAGGCATCTGAGCTAATGTGGACCCACCAGAGGTTTTCAGACCAGGCAGTGATACAGTTTAAAAAGCAATGTGTAGTGAACACTCTGGGTGAAGCATGGAGATGGTTAGAATGAAGTAGAGTGGGTGCAGGGAAGACCTCAGGCTTAGCCTGTGGGAGAGATAATAAGAGGCCTGAACATGTTACGTAATCCAAGCTCAGCCTGCTCACTGCACGGCAGGAATTCGGAATTTGGAGATTAGAAAAAGCAAGCAGAAAACCGGGAGATGTTATTTCAGTCACTGCCAAAAAGGGACATGACTCAGCTAGTTTATTTACATAATCCAGTACTGAGCTCTTAACTAACAAGACTCTGCAGACACTTAGGGTTGATCATGTGCTACATATTTCATCACATCCTGAATATAAGGTTGAGTAAAATTGTTAAGAAGGTTTGTTACATGATTTAGTTTAGAGATCATGTTTGAACTTGAAAGTAGTTTACGAGTTAAACTATCCCTCATGTACTGCATAAATAGAATTGGGCAATATTAAGAATATCCAGAGACGGGACATGAGACCAAGTGTCTGCCTTTGTCTTCTACAGTTTGTGACTGATGCATGCATCAATATTGAAAAACTATGCCTCCATGCCGAGAGGCCCCTACAGAGTTGCTAGGAAACCCAATAACTGTTTTGTACCATCCTGAGATTTTAATTCCTTTCTAGTGCAACACAATGAAGAGTAGTTGAATATTTTAAACATTTTTGGAAAATGAAGTACTGCAAGTCTTTAAAAGTCTGTTTAAAATTTCTTATAGCAGTATACATATTAAGGAAATCTCATTATAAAATTCACCTTTCTTAAAATCTCTGTTGTAAAAAATGACTGCTAACAATGTGTCTATCCAGATCACTTTTATACACATGTAACTGTTTTCTAAGATACTCTTTGAAAGAGAAGTAATTTTATGTATCAAATAGGAAAGAATGGATGATACTATCTTGAAAACAAAGTTACATTTCATTCTAATGATGGTAGTGTCAGTGCTGAGAACATGAATTAGGAAGATTGGAACTTTTACTCAGATGTCTCAGTGATGCCTCTTGACTTTTCAATTTGATTTTTATAAAATAAAAACTTGAAGCACAGAGTAACTAGGAGGTTTTAATTATTTTTTCTATAGCAAATTTCATTCTTGCCTCCATATTTTTGAGCTGTCTTGATTCATTTGAAATGGAATTATCTATCTTAGATCATTTTATGGTATTCATTCCCAGACCAATTAGATGCAGGCAACAGTTATAGTAGCTGTAGATAGGAGATCTTCAAATAGCAGGACTTCTGACAAATTAATGCTCTTTTTCAACATTCCTAAAATTGATCAAACTTACAATTCAGTCACCAGTTATTTTCTACTAATGTGCAAAGAACCCAGCAAGAGATAAAAGCCACAATTTCCCCAAACCCTGATGGAGCTAATGAATTCAGGGTATACATTTTTAAAATTTTCTTAAAAATACAAGGTGGTATGGGAAGATAAGTGCACTGGTGTCTGGAAGATGAGGCAAAAACCATGGAGCTTGAGTCAATTTCACAGTAAAGTTTATAAAAGGGAAAATTAAAAAAATAGTATACACTGAGTACAAAATGAGTGATAATACACATAGCAGAAAGTAAAGTACTGTGAGCATTCCAGGAAGACAGACAGAAAAATCATTGTAGTGTGAAAAGATAGCAGAATGCCTTAAGTGAATGAAGCGGGACTGGAACTGAGTTATTAGAAGTGATAGAAAGTATTCATTCAGAGAATTGAATATTAATCAGGAGAATTAGCTGTAATTNGCACAGTGCGACCCTGTCTCTTATACACATCTAGATGTGTATAAGAGACAGGCCTTAAGTGAATGAAGCGGGACTGGAACTGAGTTATTAGAAGTGATAGAAAGTATTCATTCAGAGAATTGAATATTAATCAGGAGAATTAGCTGTAATTATACACATAAGTATCAAATCATACCATCTAAACTAGAAGTGTGTACATGAAATGGAGATTGGGGTAGTATGGACTTTGGGGGATGGCAAGTAGTTCATTTGGGCTGAATCAGAGATTTTGGCGGAGAAGGCAATGACACCCCACTCCAGTTCTTGCCTGGCAAATCCCATGGACAGAGGAGCCTGGTAGGCTGCAGTCCGTGGGGTCACTAGGAGTCGGACATGACTGAGCGACTTCACTTTTACTTTTATGCACTGGAGAAGGAAATGGCACCCCACTCCAGTGTTCTTGCCTGGAGAATCCCAGGGACGGGGGAGCCTGGTGGGCTGCTGTCTATGGGGTCGCACAGAGTCGGACATGACTGAAGCGATTTGGCGGCAGCAGCAGAGATTTTGGATGGCATATCATTAATATTTGCTGTTTAACAAACCAACCCAAACTTGAGAGGCTGTAAAACAACAATCGGTGTTAGTTCACGATCCTGTCCAGGCTCAGTCCTGGGGCTGCGGGTGGCTGGCGTGAGGCTGGGCCTGTGTTCCAGGGTGGCCATGTGTTGGGCACTGGTAGCTGTTGTGCACACACCTCAGCTCTCTCTTATGTCATGCACATGGTGACGGGTGGCAGGAGTCCTAGTGGGCCCGAGTGGGAGCAGCAACACCTCCTGAAGCCTGGCTGCGGGAGGCTCAGCAGGACTCAGGCCACAGGCTGTTGGCCAAAAGCAAGGCCAGCCTCTCGTTTAGGAGAAGTTGTGCAGAGTCTGTGTCCAGTTTTTGTTGTTGTTTTTTTTTTTAATTGTTTTTGGATGTGCTGGGTCTCTGTTGCTTCCTGGTGTTTTTCTGGTTGCAGCCAGCAGGGGGCGCTGCTCTCTAGTTGCAGTACACTGGCTTCTCGCGGTGGTTTCTCCTGTTGCGGAGCACAGGTTCTGGGGCACATGAGCTCAGTAGTTGTGGCACACGGGCTTAGTTGCCCTGCAGCACGCGGGATCTTCCCAGACCAAGGATCAAGCACGTGTCTCCTGCACTGGCAGGCAGATTCTTTACCCCTGAGCTACCAGTTTTAATTTGCTGTTTGATGAGTGCACTTAAATGTGATAAAAGCTTAGGATGGTGCATAAACATAAATGGTCTTGAATGTAACTTGACTTTTCTTTCATTCTCAAATCTATTGGCTTCAGCCTTACTAACATTTTATTACAGCTGGTAATCCATGTGTATTAAGCCTCTTGTAAGGGCTTATAGGAAGGATCATATAATGGCTGATAATACAATTCTTCATTTTGGTTGGTTCTGTTGGAATGTCTCATTGGAAAACCAGCTGGATTTACTTTTAATTTTGCTCTGTGTTTATTTTTACAGTGTGAACGGGGAGAAGGGGGGTAGAGGGGAGAGAGGCAAGCCCCATGTATCGTCATCTTAGCACTTGGGGCTCCTTCCAGGTCATCTTCAGCCCTGAAAGTCAGGGTCGGATGATGCAGAGGTCGAAGTGATAGAGCTGCTAAACAGAAACCAGTGTGTGCATTTGAAACTTCAGATCGGCATTCATTACACCTTTGACTTTACACATAACAAAATGTTGGGTTATCACAAGGAAAACACAGTGACAGACTGGTGCTGTGCAAACTTTTATAGTGTAAATAGTAAGAAAAAAATTGTTTTGTGTAATGGTTCATTTACAGACTGAATTTACATTTTATGTTAAATTGTTGGCTGTTCAAATTGCAGTCTTACTATAAGGAATAAGTAGTGAACAGACCTATTTTTATGTCTGTAATTAAACTGGATTTTTTTTTCCCTTATAGGTAAGAAAGAGCATCATTAGATTCATAGTTTGTTCCATCTTTTATGCATGTAATGGATACTATTTTTGTTACAGTAAGTCGTTAACCACAAGGAGGTGACTTTTTTTCAATTCCTTTGGGATTGTACTGAGTTTGAAGTGAAGTGAAGTCACTCAGTCATGTCTGACTCTTTGCGACCCCATGGACTGTAGCATATCAGGCTCCTCTGTCCATGGGATTTTCCAGGCAAGAGTGCTGGAGTGAATTGCCATTTTCTTCTCCAGGGGACTTTCCCAATCCAGGAATTGAACCCGGGTCTCCTGCATTGCGGGTAGATGCTTTACCGTGGGAGCCATCATCCAGTACTGAGTTTAAACCATCTCAAAAAATCAGTCAGCAGAAACTATGTTGGAATTTTTGTTTGGAGCTCTAGACATCTATTTTTGCTTTTAGAGAGTTTTTAAATATTGCTATTCAGCATTAATTCTCTTAGTAATCTAAGTGGAAGTTTCATAGGATACAAATTTGAAAATAAGTTATAGAATTTTAAGATGTCTTCATAAAATTATGTAATAGCTTTGACTTTTTCAGAAGGGAAATAAGAGATAAAGTAAGAAATGTCTTAAAGATAATATTGAGGTCAACATTTTGTTATGTTTAAAACTATATAAATTGACAGTATTTCTTCTCCTTTTGAATTGTCATCAAAATTTATTGCTTAGAAATATTTTTAAGATCTCAATAAAAGTTACAAAATCAAATTTAATAAAAATTTGGAATTATAGAAGCCTGGACACAAAATGTGTCAGAATTCATCAACATGTGCCCAGTGATAGGAATTCCAAGTGTGTTTCTGACACCATGGCAAGCATGAATTAACGTGGCCTTGAATTAGACTGATGTAACTGACCTTTCAGAGACTCTAGCCAGGTTCAGTTTTAAACATCTGCCTGGATAATAAAAATCCTGTAAGGTTCTTCCAACTCATGTGAGAATGCTGTTATTCCAAATAATATTGGGAAGCTTCCAGTGCTCTGAAACAAAACTGTATTGAATAGGGTGTGTGTTAGTATTTCTGTTTCTACAGAGGCACGCACACAAGCTGGGACCCCCGTGTTGGAGTTTCATTACTCTGGTCCCCAGTAAAGTCCTGTCTCCACCACACCCTGTGGTCCCTCTGAACAGTCGAGGTGTCCTGAGGGTGCTGCCAGCCTGGGAGCAGATGCTCAGTCCATTTGTTTCATTTTCTAGATTTCACCAGAGGTTTGAGTATCACTACTCCTGAACAGATGATTGAAAAGGCCAAAGGGGAAACTGCTTATTTGCCATGCAAATTTACCCTCGGTCCGGAAGACCAGGGCCCGCTGGACATCGAGTGGCTGCTGTCACCAGCTGATAATCAGAAGGTGGATCAAGTGGTAAGTGCTGCTCGCCCAGCAGATGTCGGGGGAACCTGTGTTTGATGTCTGTCACTGATACCATAGGTGGGGGGACATGGGGAGCTGTGAAGGAAGCCTGAGACTTCCTCGGCTTGCAGTGTAGGGGAGAAAGGAAGATGCTTAGAAAGTAAGCACCCTGATGGAATGGAGTGAAATGGATAAGTGACCTCAGATTTCAGAGGAAGGAGAGGTCACCAGACTTCTTACAGAGGACTGCAAGGAAGAAGGGGAGCTTGAGCATGTTCTGAAAATCTGGCCTTGGAAATATGTGTGGCCCAGGGGCATGGGAGGTGTGTACAGAGCAGGCTTGTTAGTCTGCAGGGAAGTGTGTGACATGTCAGGGGCACCCTGGATGTTGTGAAAGGTTAGATAGAATTGAATTTCCAAGTTTCACACAAGGATTCCATCACCAGTATAAGGGTCAAGTCTAACAGGCGTGAAGGTACTTATTATTACAGTCTATTTCCCATATTTTTGCAAGTTAAATATCTTGTATGTTGAATGCCTTAAAAAACAAAATAGCAGTTGGCCCTCCAGATCTGTGAGTTCTGCGTTGGTGGATTAAACCAATCATGGATTGAAAACAGTCAGAAAAAAAAAAAAAAATTCCAGAATATTCCAGACAGCAAAACTTGAACTTCCCACATGCCAGCAATAATTTACATAGCACTTACATTGTATTAAGTATTCTAGATAAAGGTAATCTGGATAAAGTATATGGGATAATGGATAAATGCCTTCAGATTTCAGAGGAAGGAAAGGTCACCAGACTTCTTACAGAGGGCTGCAAGGAAGATGGGGAGCTTGAGAATTTTCTGAAAACCTGGCCTTGGAAGTTTGTGCGGCCTGGGGCCATGGGAAACGTGTAAGGAGCAGGCATGATAGTCCTCAGGGATATGTGTGACATGTTGGGGATGCCATCATAGGTCATCTAGATAAAGATACGGGAGGATGCATGTGCTTTACCATCTTAAAGTACGTCAGACTTCCCTGGTGGCTCAGTGGTAAAGAATCCACTTGCTAATAATGCAGGAGACACAGGTTTGATTCCTCGTTCAGGAAGATCCCCTGGAGAAATGGCAACACCTGCTCCAGTATTCTTGCCTGGGAAATCCCGTGGACAGAGGAGCCTGGTGGGTGACAGTCCTTGGGGTCACAGAAGGGTTGAATATGACTTTAGCGACTAAACAACAACATATGTATGCCATCTTGTTTGAGGGAGCTGAGTGTCTGTGGATTTTGGCATCTGAGGAAGGGAAGGGGAAAGGGGAGGAGGTCCTAGAACCACCCCCCAACCTCATGGTTACCAAGGGATGAATGTATTGTTACAGAATTTTTTCTAGTTACACTTTAACAGGGACCTAATGTAGAAAACCCCATTATTCTGTAACCCATAATCAGAGGCATTTTTATAAAAGTGATGATCAAGGAGTTAAAAAAAATAATTAAGGCACGCTTGGCCAGTGAAGGCAGGACACAAGTGGAGGGGTTTTTATTAGCTGTTCTCTTGTATGCTATTCTGTAAGACAAGCTCAAGACTTCTTGTTAGTCACCAGTTTCCATTAACCCTGTGGGGCTCGATTTCAGCCCCATCTGCAAATACATGTATCACACTTTGCCTTTTAATGGTACCATAATATTTCACTTCATTTAGAATGCTTCATATTAGCTTTGTCTGAGCTACTTAAAAATACGTCAACATTAACAAATACTATTAAACCAGGGGGAGAAAAAGAAGTTCAAATATATGGAGTAATGTACTATGTGTATGTGTATATATATTTGGAAGGGAAATTTTTACTTGTGGTCCATATTAAAAAGGGGAGGGTTATCCAGGCAGTTAGTGGCTGAATCAGTGCAGTTAGGTAATTAACTGTTTTTGGCAAATACAAGTAGTGTGCCCATGATGTTTTTGTGAAGGAAAAAATTAAGGTATTTTCCCGAGTTGTAAATGGCTGGGGCCACTCCCTCCAAGGATATATCTCTACCCTGATTCTGATATGAGAACTTCCTTCTCTCCCTGAAGGAAAAGAAACTGAGCCCGACTCCTCCTGTCTACTCAGCCCAGATACCCTGTCCCCCTCCCATCTTGCCCTTCATCCCTCCCCTCTTCCCATGACAGTGCCAACACCCTGAACTCAGGCTTCTGCCTGAGCGCCTGCTCGCCCCTCATTCCTTTGCCCGTGAAGTGCCCACCTCCCTTAGAATCCAGGACTCTGGTTCCATGGTTAAGATGCGAGAATGGAGAGCACAGATCCTGGCTTAAGGCTCCGGGGTGAAGCCCTGTGACAAGGTGCCTCTTGAGACCGAAAAGGTCAGTGTGTCCTGGAGCCTTGTGTTTCCCCGGGAAGGAGAATCCAAGGACTTCTATGCTAAGTGGGAGGCCCAAGCCTCACTGTCCACAGGACCTGAGAGACAAATGTGATAGTGGGTGCTGGGCTGAAGTGTCCATTTCTGGGTTGAGACACCTAGCCTCTAACCTAAAGCACAGTAACTGTTAACACAGTAACTGCACAGTAAATAAGGCCGAAAGAAAGAAGGGTTGGGGAGAGATTGATGCACAGGAGGATGTGTGCATAGAATTACAGCTGTATTATAATGCTTGCTAAATCCTTCTTCTAATATTTTTAAGCTAGCAGGCAGTGTGATGGGGGCCTGGGCTGGAGAAATTTCCCTCCTCATTCCCTGCGTGATCTCTTTAATCAGCACTTATGATGTACTCATGCACTTACCATGTGCTGGTTTTTATATACTTTAATTATACATACTTAAGTTTTAAAACAACACCCCAGAATGAAGATCATTATACATTCGAGGAGGAGAAAAAGGAGGCCCAGGAATTTGAAGGAACACGCCCAGGGTCACGTAGCTGGCAACAGACACAGCGGGGTTTTGAGCCCAGATCTTTCCTGACTACTCCTCCCAGCCCCTGCCCTGACCCCATCTGAATTATCTTTTGCAGTATCATGTACTGCCTCCCATATTTCATAAGCCTCTGTTTCCTCATATGTAAACTAAGAACAGGTACACCTGCTTCTCAGGGTTGTGATAAGAATTTTCTGAAAATACTGTATGGTTTAGTGTTTTCTGAGTCTATAAATCATACAGAAATGTTCATGTAGGCAGCCTGCAATGCCAGACCAGATGGATGTGATTTCCATCACAGCTGTATTGAGAGAGTTGGTCTGTGACAGCCACTGCCTTCCACAGGGTCAAAAGGTTAAATGTGGATAGTGCCTCCATCCCCATTGGGCTGTAAAGAGGAATCAGAATTGCCTGGTACATGTTACTTCCCCATTTCTTAGCTACTGTTGTAAAATTGTTTTCATGAGAACATGACCAAGTTAGTTTACAAAAATGACTGACCGTGAAGACACATTTGTCAGGCCCTTCTTGAAAGGCTGGGCTTCCCCGTGGCTCAGTGGTAAAGAATCTGCCTGCCAATGCAGGAGACTCCAGTTCGATCCCTGGATCAGGAAGATCCCCTGGAGAAGGAAATGGCAATCTGCTCCAATGTTCTTGACTGAGAAATCCCACAGACAGAGGATGCTGGCAGGCTATGGTTCATAGGTTCGCAAAGAGTCGGACACGACTTAGGGACTGATGACTAGGGCCTCCTAGAAAGGCGTGTGTGCGTGTGTGTGTGTGTGTGTGTGTGTGTGTGTAAAAATGAGGGGTTCAAAGTATCATGGGTTGAACTTCCTGGCTTTTCACAACAAGAGAGTCCATAGGTTAATACATAGGAAGATACACTTAAGGAGTTATCAGTACTGCTGTTGACAGGTGGATATGGGCAGAGATGGAGCAAATAAAGTGATGGCTTATGCTTACGAAGCAAGTCAGCTGTGGACCCTTCAACCGCTTTTATTTACTTAGCAAGCTGATATTGAGTGCTTCCTCAGTACTGACTCTTAATGTGTAAGCAAAAGATCTTTAGTGAATTAGTCACAGGGGCAACCCAGGGACAGAGGAGCCTGGTGTGCTGCCATCTATGGGGTCGCAGAGAGTCAGACATGACGGACGCGACTTAGCAGCAGCAGCAACATAGTAGAGAAGGTGATGAAAGAAAATCTAAGTCTGTTGCTCTGGAGAAATTCTTACACACAGTGCCGATTCTGATCTTACTAAACATACGAGATAAATAGTCTGCAGGATGTATGTTATTATTTAAGTTTCGTACTATTGCTCTTTGGCCCTTGAGTCTCAGATGGCCAGAATGAAGGACTTCATGAGTGAATAAAACGTATTATGTATTTAAATTAATTTTCAGTTCAGTTCAGTCCCTCAGTCATGTCCAACTCTCTGCGACCCCATGAATCGCAGCATGCCAGGGCTCCATGTCCATCACCAACTCCCAGAGTTCACTCAAACTCATGTCCATCAAGTCAGTGATGCCATCCAACCATCTCATCCTCGGTCGTCCCCTTCTCCCGCTGCCCCCAATCCCTCCCAGCATCAGGGTCTTTTCCAAGGAGTCAACTCTTCGCAAGAGGTGGCCAAAGTATTGGAGTTTCAGCTTCAGCATCAGTCCTTCCAGTGAACACCCAGGACTGATCTCCTGGATGGAGAGGTTGGATGGACTGGTTGGATCTCCTTGCAATCCAAGGTACTCTCAAGAGTCTTCTCCAACACCACAGTTCAAAAGCATCAATTCTTTGGCGCTCGNGGTCATGAGCATGATAGGAAGCACTGGGTTTTCAAAGAGATTCAGCTTCTGTGCTTTACAATAGTTTTTCAATAGAATTCAACCCAGAAACAGAATGAAAGCAATACAGAGGTGATAAGAAAAAGTGATGGCTCAACCATGCCCTTAAAATACATTGTTTGTATCACCGAGGGCTTTCCCACAAGGGCCAACATCAGGCCTCCCTGCATTGGCTGAAGAGACATCAAGACATATAGGTATCAAACATTCCAGATTTGCTCAGTCTGATTTCCAGTATCCAGTTTCCAATCCTCCAAAGCATCCTCTCCCATAAGAATACGAGCTGCAATTTTTGTTCTAAGTGAGAACTCCATGAATATGAAGCTTGAACCTCAAGGGTAGCCTGCAGTTTCTTTTTTTTCAATCTGGACCATTTTTAAAGTCTTTATTGAATTTGTTACAACATTGCTTTAGCCTGCAGTTCCTGAAACATTAATTATATACCGGTAGGTGCCTCTGAATTACAGGTAGATAAATGGTTTTAGATGGCATTATAAATAGCAATCCAAGCATGTTTTAGAGAACAACCACTGTCCACACGTAGCCAAAAATAAAAACATCAGTTTGATTTATTCTCCTTGGAGGCCCTCCTGGAGAAGCTGGACACCAGGTGTTTGTGCCTCAAACTCCCAGCTGAAAAGGCAGCTGGAAACACAGAACAGGTGGGATAGTGGAGCCATTACCGAGGCAGTGATGTAGGCAAATGCAGGGGCTAGCAGGGCATTTAGTCAGAGGTGAGGGAGAAACCAAAGAGGGCTTCCAGTAAGCAGTGGCATCCAAGCTGATTCACCAAGGGTGATTGGCAGGTGGGTAGCCTGGCAGAAGCGGGAAGGCAAAAATGTGTCCAGAAATAATAACAGTGGTTGTACTGGGGGAATTCCTTGGTGGTCCAGTGCTTAGTACTTGCACTTTCATTGCCGTGAGCACGGTTTGACCCCTAGTCAAGAAACTAAGACCCCATAAGCCATGCGGTGTGGTCGAAACAAAAAAATGCTGGTTGTACTCAGGTAGCAATGAATCCCTGGAGACTCCCCAACCCCAACCCCATTATTTCCCATTGTTTCTTTAAAGGGTATATGTCACTTTTGTAATAAAAAAAATTTCTTTAAGAAAGAAAAGGTAACCATTTCAAAAGACTTGGAGAGTTTTCATGAGACCGTGGGCCATGTGTTAAGACCCCTTCCCTCTTAACACTCCTGTCAGCAGTCTCTCTGTGTCATTCATCAAATAGTTTGGTAGGGCTGCCACAATAAAGGATCCCAGGCTGGGGGGCTTAAACAACAGACTTTTATGTATTCACAGTCCTGGAGGCTAGAAGTCCAAGGTCTAGGGGTCAGCAGGGTTGTTCCTCTTGAGGCCTCTCTCTGCTTGCAGACACTCATCTTTTCCTTGTATCTTCATGATATTCCCTCTGTACATGTCTGTGTCTCAAACTCCTCTTCTCATAAGGAAGCTAGTCACAGTGGTTAGGGTCCACCCCAGTGATCTCAGGTGAATTACCTCTACAAACACCAATCCAGCAAATACAGTCACAGCCTGAGGTCCTACAGATGAATTTGGGGGGATACAACTCAATCCATAACACTAGGGTACAGATAAATATTTCGAGATGAGTCCTATGTTTTCCCCCATTACTGAGGCAGAGCTCAGAATATTAGTATTTACTTGATTTTGAGGCAAAGATGCTAGATGATGGAGAGGACACCTGCTGATTGTTAGAGCTCCTGGGTCCATCTTGGGAGAGTGCCAGTCACTGTCTAACCCAAGAGTCAGTTAAGAGCGTATAGGATGGGAACCTCAGAAAAACACATGGAAATTTATCATCCATCCGCTATAGGCATGAGCATGGGTGCATGGGCCCACACACGCACACCACGTACACACAGAAATACACAACCTCTTTCAAGCGATCATTCTTTTTTCAATTAATTAATCAATTTAATTTTTGGTTGCACTAGATCTTCCTTGCTGTGCAGAGGCTTTCTCTCATTTCTATGAGCGGGGGCTACACTTCCTTGAGGTGCAAGGACTTCTCATTGTGATGGCTTCTCTTGTTGTGGAGCATGTGCTCTAGGCACGTGGGCTCAGCAGATTGGGCGCATGGGCTTAGTTGCTCCACGGCACGTGGGATCTTCTGGATCAGGGATCCGACCTGTGTCCCGTGCACTGGTAGGCAGATTCTTATTCCCTGTATCACTAGGACAGTCCTCTATGACCATTCTAACTCTTGTTATGGGATGTGGGTTGTTATGGAGATAGGAGCCAGGACGTACAGAGGTAGAAGTGCGCTGAGGAAGAAGTGATAATGTGAGAAAGGCTCCTGCCTTTAGAATCTAGGATGCTCTATCTATTGAGCTGCACTCAGGGTAGGATGTTGTCTGCTTCCCTGATGTCAGCAGGGATCTGGGAGCCGAGAGAGTTCTTAAACACTCTGCAGACCAACATCTCTCCGCATCTCCACACACATCACCCAGTACAGTCCAAGAAGGGACAGTCCTGGGTGCTTACCAATTTCTACTGGGTCTTCCAACTTCCACAGCCATGACCTTGGGATGCCCTGCTCCCCTTTGTAACTCCAGCCTCAAAGACTGAACTCTTCCCTGGTTTTCTCTCAGCATCACTGAGATAGGTGAGCTTTTCAAGGAAGGGATTCAAACTCAGGTGGACAAGAGCTATAATCACCTCAGCTTACACAGCCCCAACCTCGGCTCATTTGCCAAGAGTCCCAGCCCCAGCTAGGACCACCTTGGGTCTGAGACCCCGTTCTCAGCCCCTGTAACTTTCACATCCTCCAGTTCTTCCTTCTCCCTTAGCAATTCCTGATTTCCCCAGCAAGGACACTGGGTCCAAAAGCCAGTGGTTGTCAAGGGCTGGCACTCCTTGATTCTCCACATTTCTACCCACAAAGCTGCTCTGTGTGTTTCTCTCCACAAAGGCAGACCTCAGTGGCAGGACAGGGTTGAGGGTAAATTCCTCACAATGATAACCACTCTGATTGTCATTTGTGTAGGATTTTGTATCCTCCAAATCCCTTAGGCAGGGTCTCATTCAGTATTCATCACAGCTTCCTCTTCAGCTCCATTTTACAGATGAGGAAACTGAGGCCCAGAGAGGCAGAGTGACCAGCTCAAGGTCACACAGCAAGTAAGTGGCAGAGCCAGGGTAGGGACCTAGGGCTGTCTACCTGCAGGCTTAACACTCTTAGGACTTTCTACCCGTTGACCTCGCTCTCTCAGGAGTGAAATTGCACTTAAATACAAGTGGGCGACCGGAGGGGAAACAAGGCCACAGGCTCAAGATGGTATGAGGCTGACATTCCTTTGAGTTAATACACATCACTCCACAGGGCTGACCTCATAAATATCATTAGATCCCGCAGCCTCCACCCAGCCCAACAGGGCCCTGGATGTGAGGAATTCTGTATCCTGTTCCCCACCACAGCAGGTGGAAATAGTGTGAACTAATGAAATATCACCAGCGAAGCTGACAGCTGAATGCTTGTCTCCTGGCAGACGGCAGCTAGCAGACTGCTGACCCACACACCCTGGCCTCCTTCTCTTCACCAGCTAGGAGGCCAGAGCGGGCTTTGGGGAGAGCACAGGATGGGAGTGGAAGCGACAGACCAGGCTCTGGTCCCCACCTGCTGTGTTACCTTGGGCAAGGGACTCGACCTCTCTGAATGTAAGCTTTTTCATTTGTAAAAGGAGGTTGTATGAGTGCATGCTGAGACACTTCAGTCATGTCCGACTCTGCAACTCTGCGGACTGTAGCCCACCAGGCTCCTCTGTCCATGGGATTCTCCAGGCAAGAATACTGGAATGGGTTGCCATGTCCTCCTCCAGGGGATCTTCTCGACCCAGGGATCAAACCCGAATCTCTTATATCTCCTGCACTGACAGGCAGGTTCTTTAGCCTGGGAAGCCCAAAAGGAGAGTAATGGGATCCATTCAGTAATGGGTAAGTAGAAGTGTTCAGCTGAAGGCCAGGCACAGTTTCAGGGCTGAAGAGATGGCAGAGGTGAGGTCAGTGTGGGAATGTGACATCCATATGTCCTACCCATCTGCCTCATTACTGTTGAAAGAAACCCTAAAGCTAGGAGAAAATGCCACTGGGCTCTGCTGCTACCTTTAAGCAGAGGCCCAAGTGGGTGGGAGTAGCTGCTTGTTAGGCCTCACAAGAGTCAAGATGGAGATGGAGATCTCAAGTTCAGAAAGGCTGCTCTAGGCATCAGAGTGAATCATTCTGGAGAAGTTCAAAAGTATACTGTCATCAAACTCTCCAAGGACTTGGGGCATAAACCTCCCGAGTGACTGGCACGCTTGGGCATCCCCCACCCCAAGACTCATGCAGTGAGTGGTTCATGGCTTTGACCAACCAGAAGCCCCACCTCCTCCCCGTGCAGTTCCCTTGGTGTAGACTTTAAAGGTGCCTTGCAGTCCAGGCCTCTGCAACATTTGCCACTGATAGTGACCAGTTTAAGGGTGGTGTGCGACCGAGCCAAGCTAATCACAGTCAGTGAAACTCAGTCCTGGGAATACTGATCAAGTTTTAGGGCAGTAGACTCCCTTTTCTCCGTAGGGCTTGGTCCTGAAGGTTTACAGTGCTGCAAGGAAAGGCCATCTTGTAACCTTCAAGAGACAGTCAGTCTGAGCAGGTAGCCAATGCAGTACAAGGTATTTCTGAGAAATAGAAACAGCATTCCCATGGCAGTTGTTGCATTCTGGGCCAAGATATACGTGGACCTTCCTGGATTTACCAGTCACATGAGTCAGTATTCCCCCTTTTGCCATTTTTGGGCATAGAATGTTTCTTTTTTCTTTTTTTTTAATTGATATAAAATTAACATACATTACGTTATTTTTTGGAAAAGGGCATGGCAACCCACTCCAGTATTCTTTCCTGGAGAATTTCATGGACAGAGGAGCCTGGTGGGCTACAGTCCATGGGGTCGCAAAGAGTTGGACACAACTGAGCGACTCACATACACATGTTACTTTCAGGTGTACAACATAGTGACTCAAAATTTTACATACTGCAAAATGGTCACCACAATGAGACTATTTAACATCCATCACCATGCACAATTACAGAATAAATCCAGCCTTAGTCAGGTTTTCTATAATTTAAGAGTCCAAAAGGCCTGCTGGATACACCCATTCTCCAGCATCATGGCTTTTGTAAAATCAAATTAACAAAGTGATGGTTGCTTGAGTTAGCACAGATTCAGGGCAAAAAAAAACAAACAAACCTGGATGTTTCAAGATATTCTATTCAGGTTTTAGGACATCCCTACCCTACTTCAAGTCTTGGGGGGAAAAATGCTTCAGAAATGGAAAGATTTAAGTTTAAATCTTAGCTGTCTCACTAGCCATGTGACCTTGAACAAGTCATAAACCTCTCTGAGACTCTAATTCTTCAAATCTTTGAGGGCTATAATGAGGGTAAAATGAAAGAATATTCATAAAGCACAAAGTATACAATAGGTCCACAATAAATGGTTTCCCACAATACAGTTTAGCCCATCTAAATCTGCTTAATTACATGGACATGGCAAGACATAGAGGGACAGACAAAAGGCCATCCTGGTCCCAAGGATTCACTTCCTGGGGGACACTAGTGCCCAAGTGTACCTTCTGTGCATCTTATCAAGAAGCAAGCTAGTAGAATAGAAAAGAGCAAAGCTTTTGGGGTCACAGAGAGTTGGGTTTAGGTCCTGCCTCTGCTCTGTAACCTCAGGTGAGTCACCTAACCTCGCTGAGCCTTGTTCCCTCATTAGCAAAATCCTGAAGGCAATACCTACCTTATAGGGAGTGTTATGAGGATGAAAGCATAATGCAGTGTGCACTACACCTGGCATAATTCTCAGCAAATGAGTATGATTACTTTCCCAGACCCCAGCCAGGGATCTTTCTCCACGGCTGGTCCTCAAGATGTTGCATCCCCACCCACAGCCCCAGAGCTCAGCCATGCCTGTGACTTCAACTCCTTGACCTCCCAGTGACCACCACAGCTCTGTGTCCAGCCGGCCCTCTCCAGAGTTCAGAGCTCCTGGGCACATTCCACCAGAATGTCCTCCAAGCATCCCAAGCCCAGCACAAAGTCCTGGTTCGTTCACTCTCTCTATATGATTTGGATCTGTCATCTTGGCCTTGGTTTCTTCACCTACAAAGGGTGAGTGGGTTGTAGGAGGTCACTGCGGAGGATCTCTGAGCTCATCTCCAACATATCTGAGCTCATCTCCAACATATCATCTCCCCAGCTTGGCACCACTTCCTCCCGAGCCTTACCGCCTTCAAAAGCAGAACTGCCAATCTCCAGTGAACCCCAGCTTAAAAACTGACAGTCAGGTTGGACTTGTCCAACTTGTTCATCATAGCCCTCAAGTCTGCAAGAGTCCCCTCAGAGATGCTACCCTATGTCTATACCCCTCCTTGATGCCATTATCATCACCCTAGTCTAGACCCCTAGCGCGACACATTCAGTCTCCGGAGCCAGCCTCCCCATCCAGTTCACCTTCTGCTCCTTCCATCCATGGAGTCAACTGATGGTCAACAAAGGACCAGTGCAGCTTTCCTCCAATCTACCTCTGCATGGAGGCTGGTCCTCGTAACACCACTATCAGGAACTGGAATGCCCTGTTGACAATGTCAGCGTCCTGGAAATTCTTTTTAAGGCTGAGGATGAGAAAAGGAAGCTTTCATGGTGTTCATACGAGACACTCAGTAAATCTGTGTTACGTTCACTCATGCTTTTCAATGCACACCCCTTGGATGCTCATCTCCAATCCAAGACAGACCACCCCAGAGATGTCTTTGTGAATCTTCTGAAAGCTGTGGGCCCTTGCTTCACAAAAAACACTTGCACGTGATTTTGGGAATACAATTTCAGGGAGTTCTTCATTCCCCGGCCCATCTCTGAAGCCAAGTTTGCCTCTGATTGAACTCATTTTACAGACAGAGACTGAGATGCAAAAAGAGGAAGGAATATGTCCGAGAACATGCAGAGCATGTGTTTCTAGGAGGCACTAGGTCATTTTATGAAAATGCTGGGTCCACTCCCTGCTCCAGTCCACAGCTTTGAGTAGTCAATCGCAGAACCCCTAGCTTGTCTGTTTGCCTCACTCATGCATCAGCAAGAGGGAGACAGGCCTGCACTGCAAGGCTGGAGGGAGAAGATTGGGTAGAAATAGGAGTCTAACCAGCCCCATGCATGGAAGACAGTTCCAATCCATCCCTCTGCTCGAGTGCTCTCTTCCCTTCCTTGTGGGATTTTGGAGCCTGGCAATGTTAGTGGCATCTAGAGTGTTCATGGAAGACTTCGTGGAAGAGGAGAGTCCTACTTGAGCCTCAGTTTTGGGTGCTGGAGGGAGGCAGGGACTAGGGGTTATTAATAGGCCTGGCTCGAGGGGCCCAGGGAGGGTGAATGTGATATAGACAGCACCGTGGTTGGGAAGTACCTGACACCGGAAGGGGAGGGGGCCGGGAACAGAGGAGAGCGCCACCTCCCAAAATAGCCAGAGCAGAAGCCTATATAGGTGGCCATCCTCCCCCAGGCTCACTGCCTGACGAGACCTCCCACCGGCCCAACCTTTCTGTCCAGGTTCCAGCCCTCCACCCCCGACCTGAGGTGAGTGGCAGGCACAGGGTTGGACGAGGATGGGGGGAGGAGGGGCGGGATGGCCAAATGTCCCCTTCCCCCCGAGAGACACAGGCTGGGCTGGTAACACAGCTGAGAGGCGGGCAGCCGTGGAGTTCAGGGCTGAGAGTACAGTTCCTGGGGTCTCCATCCTAACTCGTGGTGTGACCTGAGGCAGATTCCTCCCACTGGCTAAGCCCACCTACAGAACAAGAGGGGTGGAGTCAGACATCTGTGGACTCAGGTGAGGCTGCCCTTGCCTGGGCAGAGGACACAGGAGGAAGGGGTATGGAAGGCCGATGGGCTGACCTAACGACATCATCTGATGCTCTGACTGGGTGGACTATGGCGTCATGTTAATTGGAAGCTTCTGCATCAGGGAGAGGTAGAAGAAGCAGCGGGGAAGGATGGGGCTGTTGAAGTCCAGCCTCTGCAAAGGGGCCAGTGTTTGGGGACTCCGCGGAAGCTGACCTGAGGCTGAGACATGTGGGACCCGATTGGTATGGTCCTGGGCACTGGCAGAGCCCCATGCAGTGGATCGCTGGACTTGACATCAGCAGAGCTAGGGTTGGATCCCTCTGATCCATTGCCTTGCTGTGTGTTTTTATGCCACTCGCTGACTCTCACTGGCCTCAGTTTCGCCACTAGTATAGCATAAGGATCCCTCAGCTGGGGAAGCAGATTTGCCAACAAGGCCCCTGAAGTGAGCTGAGCCTGGGGCTTGAGATGATAACACAGAAGCCCAGCATCTCCAAGTTAAAGGCCAGTCAAGACAGAAGCAACAGGGACAGCTGAGGGGTCCAGGGACGGCCTCACACAGCGCAATCAGGACAGGAGCTGCAGCCTCAGTGCCTTGGAGACCAGCTGGCCGGCTGTCCCCTGAAGGAGCTGACTCACAGAGAAGGGGGCCCACTGGAGCCAGTAGCATCCTAAGGTTCCCAGGAAGGGCAGCGGTCCAACACCAAGCTGAGAGAGACAGTGTCGGCAGTGAGTGCCAGGGAACCTGGGCTGCAGGGTAGCGGGGCAGCTCTCCCTAGCTCCTCCACCAAGGAACACCATCTCAGCCCTGCCCACCTGTCCGTGTTGAAAATCCACCATGAAGGACCACTCGCATACCATCAACAAAGTGGAGGGAGACTGAGGCCCAGGGACGGCGAAGGTCACACCCCAAGGTGACATAGGGACTTACTGCAGCCCCAGATCTTGAACCCAGGGCTCCTGACACCTTATCCAGTGCTCTGCACACTTTAGAGACAGCTGGTTGCAGCCTGAACCCTCAGGGAACCCTGGGAAAGACAGCGATGGTCTCTGGCTGCATAAAGATTAGGTAGTGTCATGTTTCCCAGAGATGAAGTTGGGGCCATAAAACCTGTGTCTTGAAAGTGTGGTCTGAGGGTGGCACCAGCTCCCCAAGAGTGGGCCTTGAAAGTGCACAGAGGCCAAGTACCTTCTGCCACCCTCCCCTCCCCCATACGGTTTAAAGGGGCAGGAGGAGTCCAGACCCGCATACTTGGGCTCAGGAGACCAGAAAAGCAAGTAGTTAGTGGGGATCCAAGAAGGGATCTTTGAAAAGTCAGACTATGAAAAAAAAAAAAATCGATTTCTGTATTCCGAGTTCCTGACCAGATGCGGGATGGGGCATCGGGAGAGGGCCCTAGCTGCGCCGGCCTATCCCTGCCACCTCACCTACGGGCGGTGGAGGGGGTGGGGGGGCAGGTTTCCAGACCTCAGCGCTCAGATTCTGCAGCATAAATTTGCATCCAGGACAGACAGCGGAGGCAGAGGTAGGAGTGGAGAGAAAACGGGAGTATGGCCAAGGGGCCCACGAGGATGTAGACCTGGACCCTGTCGGTCCGGTATACTCCCCGAAGAGGCCTGACATCCTCGGAGGTGCGCGGATCCCAGACCCTACGTCGCATCATGCCGGCGCTTCCTGCTTGCCCTTGACGGCAGGAAAACCCTCTAACTGGGGATGCGGGCGCCCTTTAAATTCGAGGTTGCCCCTTCCTCTGGAGCCCTGGTTGCAGACCCTGGGGTCCCAAGGACCCCGGGCAGGGCAGGGCGGGAGCGGCGGCGGGACCGTGCGCCCGCCCGCTAGCCCGGCCCGCACAGATCGGCGGCTCCGCTGGACTGAGCCTCTGTGGCCGCGCGCCGAGCCCCGCGCCCCCTGGCTCTGCGCCAGGCCGGCGGGCGTGCGCCCGGCGCGCGGCACTGCAGCGCAGGTCATATGAGCAGAAATGATAAGAAAAGCACTTTTTAATCTTTTCGCAGTTGCTCTGCCCGCTCAAACAGTGCAGGATGTCGATGACAGACTTGATCCACGCTGAGGACATCAAGAAGGCAGTGGGGGCCTTTACCGGTGAGCAGTGCGCTCCCCTCCGCATCCCTCTCCCCTCTTCCATCTCCCTGGCCCCTGCACCTCCGTGGGTCCCGCGGCTGGCCAGTCTTCCCCGGTGCTCCTATGCTCACGCCTTCCGCCGGGCGCTAGCGGAGCGTGGAGGAGGGTCCACGGCAATACCCAAACTTGGCCCCGGCGGGACCTGGCGCAGGCAGCGGGCTAGGAGGCCGGGCGTCCTGCCGGACAACCGAAACTCTCGGGCGCCAAAGGCTGGGTAACCGCGCTGTGAGGACTCAGGTCCCGGACCAAGGGCGAAAACCGGGGTGGAAAGCGGGACCTCTGGGTCCTTGTGAGCGCTCGGGGCTTTTCAAGGCACTTGGAGGGGCCATGGGTGCGCATGCTTCTCTCCCCGCGAACCCTCTCCGGAGAGGGCTCTTTTCGCCCAGCTACTCCTTGCTGGTTTCCTGAATGTCCAAGCCCCCTTTCCGGGGCTCAGACCCCACCCCGTTCAACGGATCTGCGAGGGAGCGAGAT
The DNA here is from genome assembly GCA_006410875.1 of Neotragus pygmaeus. Taxonomy (NCBI): domain Eukaryota; kingdom Metazoa; phylum Chordata; class Mammalia; order Artiodactyla; family Bovidae; genus Neotragus; species Neotragus pygmaeus. The sequence goes on along the minus strand of SJYV01040688.1, from coordinate 126,205 downwards.
GACCTTCCCCAAGCTGGCGCTCCGCTCTGCTCAGCGCTGCGCGCAGAGCATCCTCCGCGCTTGNGCTGGTTTCCTGAATGTCCAAGCCCCCTTTCCGGGGCTCAGACCCCACCCCGTTCAACGGATCTGCGAGGGAGCGAGATGACCTTCCCCAAGCTGGCGCTCCGCTCTGCTCAGCGCTGCGCGCAGAGCATCCTCCGCGCTTGCAACTTCCAGCCTCCTCAGGCACCAAGAGAGGGGAGCGGACAGTCTCATGTCTCTGAGCTGCCCTGGACTTGAACGCTTAGCTGCTTAAGTTCCTCCTCCTTCCTGTCCCCCAGACGGGGAAAATGAGAGAGGCAGAGGGTTGGAAACCCGCCCAAGGTCACTTCGCAGGCAGAAGGGGATGAGCATGGGGGTCATCTCCAGGGGGCTTCCGCATCCCCCTCCACCTGGTGTCTGAGGGGGACAGAGCCGCTCTCCTCCCCTCCAGCCCAGGGAGGATACCTTGACTCTCCATAGGATTGCCCCCACACCACCCCACCACCCCGACACACGTGCTACTTGGTCTAAGGTCGTTTACTTTCCCAGGTTGTCCTTTAAAAAGAGCTCAGGGTACAAAATATTGAAGTGGGGCTCCCTTCCTTTCTGCTTGGCACTCCATCCCCTGGGCAGGAAGCCTCCCTCCCAGAGCCCTGCGATAGCCCCCCCACTTCTCCTTGACCCATCTTGTCCCTCTGAGAGGAAACCTAACTGGGAATTCTTGGGGAGACTTCCAGCACTCGCCCCCACTCCCACCGGAATGGCTTTCTGCGGCAAAGCCAGGACTTCTGTGTCCTCCCCCTCCTCCTCCTACTATGTGACCTTGAGAGAAACTTGTCCTCTCTGTGTTGATTTTCTGGCCACACAATCCATGGCCAAGAAAAAGGTCCACCCTCCTCCCCAACAACAGACACACATCGTATTCACTCTTCCTCCAATTTCCGTGCCCATGCTCCACTCAGCCACCATCCAAAAGGCGTCATGGAAACCTCTCTGCCTTCAAATGCTGCTGCTGCTGTTGCTGCTAAGTCACTTCAGTCGTGTCCGACTCTGTGTGACCCCAGAGACGGCAGCCCACCAGGNTGTATTGCTGAAGCCTGGCTTGGAGAATTTTGAGCATTACTTTACTAGCACGTGAGATGAGTGCAATTGTGCAGTAGTTTGAGCATTCTTTGGCATTGCCTTTCTTTGGAATTGGAATGAAAACTGACCTTTTCCAGTCCTGTGGCCACTGCTGAGTTTTCCAAATTTGCTGGCATATTGAGTACAGCACTTTCATAGCGTCATCTTTCAGGATTTGAAAGAGCTGAACTGGAATTCCATCACCTCCACTAGCTTTGTTCAGAGTGGTGCTTCCTAAGGCCCACTTGACTTCACATTCCAGGATGTCTGGCTCTAGGTGAGTGATCACACCATCGTGATTATCTGGAAGTGGGTGATTTTCTGGCAGCCACTCCCGGAACCCGGAGCCCAGATAGACCTACCGTTGCCATGTGTTTGCATATCCAAGCAAGATGCCTTTGGTTGCTGTGAAGAGAGGTGTGAATGTTTAAAACAAGTTCAGTTGGATTTCTGCGGACCTGGGATAGTTGTAAATTCATCCGCACGGTATTACATAATAGCGTACACAAAGCTCTCTGGGTTTTTGTGGAATGATTTATCCTTTCTTCCTGGTTTTTATGGATGTACGAATTCTTGTTATTGAGCACATTCAGATAGAAAGGAGTCGTGCGCCGTGTGAATGGCGGCGTTGAGTCCTACGTGATCTTGTAGGTTTCTGATTCTTGTTTAAGCTGTGGCTTCTCAAGACCGCTGTTGTTCCAGGCAGAATGGAAATTTTATTCCCATTTTGTTTGTGGTAAGATCACGTTCTGGCCATTTAATCTTCTGCTGACAGGTAACTGTCGATAAGGATGAAAGGAAACCAGATACCAGCTTAGGTCTCCCCAGTTGAGGCCAGGAAGGCAGCCTCCAGCCGACGCCCAGGCTGGCGGCTGCGGACCAGACGGGTCGCCGAGCAGAGGCTCTGTCCCCTCTGTCCCCCCCAGGGGCTCCTGCCTCCCACAGCTGCCCTTCTTCCTGCGAGACAGGCTGGGTCCTCTCTCTCCCTCCTCTGCCCTCATGCTGGATCCTCAGGGGGCACCTTCTGGGTTCCACCAGAGACACCCCCATCTCAGCGGGAGGAAATGCCAGGGGCACTTTTTCGGCCTCTCAGAGGACCCCCAGCCCCACCTCTAAGTCCCTGTGGGGCTGGGATGACGGGAGGAAGGAGCAGGGCTGAGGCTGGCCTGGCTCCCCTTCCAGACCGCCCTCTTTCTGCTTCAGGAGGGCCTGCAGGGGCCATGCATGAAGGAGCAGAAACCGCAGTTTCGAGGAAGGCGGCCGGGGCGCCTGGCTGAGCCCCGTGCCTTCTGGACTCAGCCTCCATGGACACACAAGCCTGGGCTTGGCACCCTGTGCGGGGATGGTGGGCCTGGGGTGACTCGGGGGCTCAGGCTGTTCTGAGAGCGAGGAAGCGAGAGCTCTCTGCTGCGGCTTCCACAGGAACGGGGACCGAGAGCAGAGAGCAGAGATCCTCCTGCCCGCGGAGAGATTTTTTTCAAGTCTTAGAGAGCGGAATGAGCAGGACAGAATGTCAGGTGCAAATTATGGCCTCACCTAAAAGCTGGTGAAATAGGTCCGTGACATTTCACAGCTGGAAGAATCACTTTTCCTCCTGAGTCATGTCCGATTTTATTTCAGAATGCACGGCTGGGCTCAGAGCAGACAGGGCCGCCCTGTCACACGGTTCTCGTGGGTTGTGGCCCAGGAGGAGCCGCAGGTTGCTTTGGAAAACACAGTTTTAGAAAACATTTAACAGCCACAGGGACTCCAGGTTGCCGCCTCCACGCTGCCGTGCAGTGCAGACGCTGCTGTGTGTTACAGATGTTACGGTGTGAGCCAGATGGTGTGTGCATTACAAGTGTCACTCTGCTACTGAACTGTTTACAGGTTTGGGGGGTTGTTGTGTTAAATAGTTTTCAGCTTCTCTGAACTGCTTGTAATGGCAAACCTACTTCCTCGAATATCTGATGGTATTGAATTCACTAACTAATGGTGGTAGGTGAGAAAACAGGACATGTTATAAACTGCCTTTAAAAGTTGAGTGCTGTGTGTGCATTAGAACAGGGCTGCCTGCATCCCGCTCCCTGCATGAGACCCTTCTTGCCTATCTCTATTTCCCCCTTTTCTGTAAGAGGCACTCATTGCTTTGCTGTTGGAAAAAGGCCTAAAAGCAATGGAAACAAAGTACCTGGATTTTCTTTTTTTGCAGCTTTAAGAATGTTAAATTAATTTTCCACTAATGATGTTCATTCTGTGTCTTATTTTTGCTGATAAAATTTTGTAAGCCAACTCAAACTCAACTTTTCCAATTAACAGTTTTATAACTTTACACACGGTCTGCGCAACTAACCAAAAATACAGCTGCAAGTGTCCTTTGAAATCTCAGGGGTGACAGCAGCCTTCAGCGGGGTCCCACTTTCAAACTGTGTGCTGGACTTTGGGGAGGGGGGAGTCGGAGAAAGAGGAGCCCCCCGACTAGGTTCTTGGAAGCTTCTCCGAGGAGGTTGTCTGGGGACCGTCCAGTGGGCTTTTAGTTAGCACTTAGCCCTCGAGCACAGGTGGCTCAAAGGCTAGTGTTTTAGGCCAGAATAGATATTAAGGGATGAGGGAGGCTTAAAACATTCCTGTTGGTTTTAACAGAAAAAACTTGTGTTGACAGCCCAAGTCTAATCTGACTACACGTGTGTGGTAATTGAACATTGTGGGCCACATCTTGTCACGTGGTTGGCAGGGCCCAGAGGCCCTGTGGCCAAGGTCTGTCCTCCTGATGCACCAGATAATTCAGTGATCCTCTGCTCCAGGTGTTTAAACTTGCAGAGAGACAATTTGAAAATGCAAATAAATATAAAAGTCTGTCGTTTATTTTTTAAGTATAAAATTATCCATTTATTACTTTGTCTTGAAACACTATTAAAATGTCAAAGATTAATTAACATGTAGGCTGTGGGAATAGTCTTATTTATACTTCATGCAAAATAAACATTTCCATTCCACCTTTAGCGATTCGCCCCAGGAACTGATGGTCCACGTGCACAAAGATGACCAGACTAAAGTGTTCCCTCATTTATAATAACTACGAGTGGTGGACAGCCTTTAAAAATCGTGAACCACTGTGCATTGCACCTATGACTTCTATAATACTGTATAGCAATGCTTCAGAGTAAAACAAAAATAAAACGCCCCCTACGGCTTTGTTGACTAGTAAAGAAGGCAACCTCACTCTGTGAACCAGGACATTACTGACAGTTTGTGCAAAGGAAGACAATGCTGACCTTTAGAGAGAGGATGGAGATTTAGGCTTATTGATGTGAAAAGAAGTTTATACTGTATTAGGTGAAAAAAGCATATTACAAATGGTGCATATGACATGATCCTTTTTTAGTATATATGCCTTTGTATGGACTCATATAAATATATGCATAGAAAAAAACGTGGACAAGTATACAAAGAAATGTTAGCTAGTGATCACCTCTGTATGTCAAGGTTGTGGATTATTGTTATTTTCGTCAGTTTGTCTGTCTTGTGCTAAAAAGGTTTATACTGATCATGCATTGCTTTTGTAATCTGAAGAAAAGTATAAAGCTTTTGCCATTAAGGCAAGTTAAAACAAGCAGCAGAGCTCAGGACATTTNCCCCCCCCCCCCCCGGGAGAGGTGGCCCCTCCCTGAGAGGAGCTGAGGGCTGGCCCTCCAGGGCAGGTCTGACTCAGTTGGGTTCAGTAGTCCTGGGCAGCGTGGCTTGCAGTCTGGAGTGCGGGGAACAGTGGGGCAAGTGATGGCGGCAGACAGGTGTGACCTGGCCCTCGCCCCAGACGGCAGCATCCTGAGCCCGCCGGACCCAGGGCCTCTGACGCCCGGGACACCAGGCTCACAGGTGCCACTTAAGATGACGGAAAGCGTGTCATGGCCAAGGTGTGACCCCAGCTTTCAAATGAGGAGGGGCAGAGGCTGGCTGCACACCTGGTCACACATCTGGTACCCTGGGGAGCAAGTTCTGAGCCGGTTCCCCGACCCCAGCGGGGTCTCAACCCGGGGTCAAGGCAGGCCCCTGCGGGTCAGGGCTCAGGGCCGAGGCGGTGCCAGGCCCAGGGACCTGCTGTGGGTGCCATCCTCACCACCCCCGGGTTCCAGCGTTCACCTGTGCGTTAGAAAGTCGCTCAGTTCTGTCTGAATCTTTGTGACCCCATGGGCTATACAGTCCGTGGAATTCTCCAGGCCAGAATACTGGAGTGGGGAGCCATGCCCTCCTCCACGGGATCTTCCCAACCCAGGGATGGAACCCAAGTCCCCCTCATTGCAGGCGGATTCCTTACCAGCTGAGCCACCAGGGAAGCCCCCGGTGACTCCCAAACTCACTGTGAAAGTGCAGCCCACACAGTTCCAGTTTTTATAAAAGACACAGCTATGCTCCAGGCCGGGGAGCCGCGTCTGGGGGGCTGGGGCTCAGGCTTTCTGCCGCGCCCCCAGGGGTCCCTCCCCGCCCGGGCTGCCCCCTGGGTCTCAGTGAGCCCAGCATCCACGCCAGCCTCCGCAGAGGTCGGCGAGCTGTGGGGCCTCCAACCTCGTCCTCCCTGTGGCCAGGCCCGCCCTCACAGGCCCCCCTGAGTCCCCTCAGGAGGTGAGGCTGAGTGAGAGGAGCAGCCCCAGGTCCTCCCAGGAAATTCCTGACCCAACTGAGTCAGACCTCACTCCCCGCCCAGGAAATTCCAGGGGCTCCTGAAGCCTGTGAGCCTGGACAGGAGCCTCCGCAGGTTTGTTTCCAGAACCCTCTGCCCTCCTTTCCCTGCCCCACCCCCACCCCTCAGGTTTCTGGCCGCGTCCATCTGTCCTTCTCCGGCCACACCTGCTGCTCCTGCCCCGCCTGGCATCCGGCCACACCGCTCCTGGTGGAGAGCTTGGCCTCCACCCAGATTCCACCCTCGGGAGTCCGCGCGCAGCCTGTTTCAGGACCTCAAAGACGAGGTGCGGGCAGTTTTCTCCTTTGGGTGAAGTTCGGACGCAGGGCGGCCTGGCGAGGGAGCTCAGACACGGGAATTAGGTCTGGGCCTAGTTCGTGGAGGGGGAGGTGGGCTCCCGCACTCCACTCCGCCAGCCTGTTCTCCGGCCCCGCGGCGAGTTCCAGAATGCAGCCTGCTCCTGACTCTGCCCACGTCGCCAAGTCCCGGGAGCGCCCTCTGCTCCAGCCGCGAGCCCAAGTCTAGGCGTCACCCCGCCTCCTGATGCTCCCTCCGCTAGAGCCAGAGGCCCCCACTCCCCCGCCTCGGGTTCACTTAAATTGCTGGAGCGCGCACAGAGCCCGGAACACTTTACTCACTGAATCACTAGTAATATAAAAGTATACAGCTCAGTGTGACCGAGCAAGGGCTGTGGGTTAGGGTTAGGGTTAGGGTTAGACTCAGTGAGCGAAGTCCGCGTTTTCTGCAGGCGCCAGGCTGGGGGACAAGCCTCAGATCCACTTTCTCTGGGCGCGGAGGTGGGGTTCTTTTAGGGGAAGAACAGAGAGACTGGGATATGCCATCATCTAGGAACATTGCTTAACCTCAGTTCTGGGGGTCAGGATGCCCCTGGTTTATGATTCTCGGGCCAGGTGCTCCTGGCTTGGGGGTCCGTTCACTCATCCCGCCCTGGAGAGAGAGCCTGCATTTTCAGGTGATGGTCTGTGATGTCGGTGTTAGTCCATTGGCAGTGCTATCCACGGCAGCGGTCTCAGTCACCCGACCCTGCGGATCAGCATTCGCGAGCACAGAGCTGAGGTCAGAGGGCATGAGATGGAAGAACGTTCCGGAGGGAGAGGTGATCTGTAAGCTCAGTAAGGGAACAAGATTGCCTCAAGAGGAGCGGAAAGAAGAGCCACATGGAGAGGCGGGCGGGGCGAGCAGCCGGAGGGGCGGGTGTGGGGTCCACACCCCGGGTGCCCCCACCTCCGCCTGCTCAGGCGACAGCAGCCAGCAAATTCTCCAAGCCCCTGCCGTTGGGGTTTCTGTGGAGGCCTGAGGTTGGGAAATCTTATGGAAAACTTTGGACACATTGTAAAGTTTCGTTCAGGTGACGGCTTTAAGACTCTCATGCTGGCTGAACTCTCTAACATAACTCGGTGGTGTAGGTGTCGCTGTTGTGGTTAGTCAGCCGTGTCCGCCTCTTTGCGACCCCATGGACCGCAGCACGCCGGGCCTCCCTGTCCTTCACCATCTCCCAGCGCTTGCTCAAACTCATGTCCAGCGAGTTAGTGATGCCATCCAGCCATCTCATCCTCTGTGGCCCCTTCTCCCGCCTTCAGTCTTCACCTGCATCGGGGTGGTGGCTGTTTCTGGTGATAACTTGCTGCTCTGTTTTCAGCAAGTTCAGCTGCATTTTTTACTTTATTCAACCAATAATTAAGGAGCACCCAGTGGACCAAGTGTCGTGCTAGCTGCTGGGAACACAGGAAAAACCAGGCGACAGAAAGTATTGGTCTCTTCCTGTAGGGATTGAAACTCTGGCACGGGGTACAGTCCTGTTCGCTCACGGGAAGGACTCTCGCCTGTCTCTTATACACATCTCACCCCTCAGGTTTCTGGCCGCGTCCATCTGTCCTTCTCCGGCCACACCTGCTGCTCCTGCCCCGCCTGGCATCCGGCCACACCGCTCCTGGNTATTTAGAACCAGCCTGTTGTTCCATGTCCAGTTCTAACTGTTACTTCCTGACCTGCATATAGGTTTCTCAAGAAGCAGGTCAGGTGGTCTGGTATTCCCATCTCTTGAAGAATTTTCCACAGTTTATTGTGATCCACACAGTCAAAGGCTTTGGCATAGTCAATAAAAAATTAATTTTAGTGATAGTTAAAAGTGAATCAAAGCCTACAACAGTGGTTCAGAAAACTCAGTGAGGTTAGGAAGGGTCTTTGCTTTTAGTCACTGAAGATTAATTGGAAGGTCCTGCCCAGGCTGGGCAGATACATCTTAACAGGTTTATGATTTTATCTGTTGTAGCCTGGAACCTTCAAGTGCCCCCAGCTTAGTATATTAAGATAAAAACATGTCTTTGTTGGTGTTACTGTTCTTAAGTTCCACAGGTAAATTATCATAAGCCCTCTTTGAGGAGTAGTGGTGGTGGTTGATAACTTGATTTTATACAGTTGATTGGCATACTTCTTTCTCTGAAGCAGCTGAAAAACAGAGTGTGTATGAACTCACAAACCCACGCTCTTGTGGGTCTCACCAAATGGCTTGCATAGAGGACTGTATTATTTAATCATGTTGGGTCTTGGTTTCCCCATCTGTAATGACTGCGTGTTACCATACTTAAGGATCATATTGGCCTCTTTTCGTTTTCTTGAGAGCTCGTTTGGAGATTCTAGTAGAAGAGCACAGCTACTCGTTAAACCCTTGGCTGAAGACCGATCCTCCTCTATCGGGGATGGTCTTCATCTCCCACCGAGTGTGCAGCTTCTGGAGGGGCGCTCCTGGAGTGGTGAGGGAGGGAGGGGCTAATCTAGCCAGCCAGATTAGCTGAAGCAGCCCCGGTGATCAGTGGCCTGACAGATGTTGCAAACAGATTGCCCTTACACCTTTCTTCCGTTGTCTTAACCTGTGGTTTGAATAGTTGTAGGTTCCTCAGGATATTGTGTTCTTTTTTTTCTTCAGATCCCTATAGTACTGTGGTGTATCTAGAACTGCTTTAACAAAACAGGGAGTTCGCTTGCTTGCTTCTTTTCTCATTGTCTTATTTTGGCTTTCTTTCAGATTATTTTATATTCCGGAGACAAAATTTATGATGACTACTATCAAGATCTGAAAGGACGAGTACATTTTACAAGTAATGATCTCAAATCTGGTGATGCGTCAATAAATGTGACAAATTTACAGTTGTCAGATATTGGCACATATCAGTGCAAAGTGAAAAAAGCTCCTGGTGTTGGAAATAAGAAGATTCAGCTGACAGTTCTTGGTAAGTTATTTGTATCAGTGTTACTTATTAACAGGGTAAGGGATCACAGTACTGGAACAGCAGCATTTAAGTGAGACAAAACTTAGAATTCTAGAGTAGTAAATTTAAATATTTGACATACTGTCCTCAAATAGCATAAAACATAAAGCTGGCAATTTTTATTTTGATAGAAAAAATAAGTGAACAGCTTCTTTGTGAAGTTCATGAAAGCATTTGAAAGTAAATGAAGGAGTTCTGTGATATGGAGGATGAACCATAAGGCAGGGGTAGGGGATTCAGACTTTTTGCCTTGTTCTCAGGTTTGCCCTGGAAATTAAATAGAACCTCTTCATTTCCTGGGCCTCAGCCTACATTTTTGAAACATAAGAATAATAATCATTAAATCTCTATGCAGTCTCATTCAGCTCAAAATTGTGATGTGTGCTTTAAGCTTTATCAAACCGCATGTCCCAAGGAATAAATGAGATTTCTATGATGACTAATTGGAATATTTAGAGCAGATGGAATATGGTAGCTGGAATATTGAATTGGAGTAAGGCTATTAGATAAACCTTGGACAGTCCTTTAACCTCCCTGAGCGTCATCATCTTTTCATCCTTAAAAGTAAGGAGGCTAGACAGATGGCCTCTAGGACGTAGCTCTCTAGGACAGTTAAGAAGGAGAATAAGTATAAACTGCTTTGTGAACATCATAGAGTGAAAAGTTTATTATCCTTCTCTAGATTCTGTGGTCATGCACAAGCACCCTTAAGCCTGCAAACTGAGAAACTCTGAAAGGTATTGCTCAGAAATATACTTCTAAAATCTTGCTGTGGTAGCTTTGCCCAAAAGTACAATGAGCTGCCACGTATAGAATCTCAATAGTCTGGCACTATTATATGACAGAAAATTCCTGTGTGACCTAAGGTGTCAGGTTTGGGGGATACCTGGGGACCCACTTTACATAGGAAATGCTGACTGCCGAAATTGCCTTCCATATCCCTGGAAATAACTCATCTGCACAAGTCTCCCTCACATCAACTTCTACCTTTTGTTCCTTTTAATTTAGAGAACTGAGCAGGGGTTAAGTGTGTCGGATTCTAGACTTATTTAGAGCAGGTCAGTTTAGTTCAGTCCAGTCGGTCAGTCGTGGCCAACTCTGCAACGTCATGAACCGCAGCACGCCAGGCCTCCCTGTCCATCACCAACTCCTGGAGTCCACCCAAACTCATGTCCATTGAGTCAGTGATGCCATCCAACCATTTCATCCTCTGTCGTCTCCTTCTCCTCCTGCCCTCAATCTTTCCCAGCATCAGGGTGTTTTCAAATGAGTCAGCTCTTCATATCAGGTGATCAAAGTGTTGGAGTTTCAGCTTCAACATAGTCCTTCCAATGACTATTCAGGACTGATCTCCTTTAGAATGGACTGGTTGGATCTCTTTGCAGTCCAAGGGACTCTCAAGGGTCTTCTCCAATACCACAGTTCAAAAGCATCAATATTCTTCGGCGCTCAGCCTTCCTCACAGTCCAACTCACATCCATACATGACCACTGGAA
>SJYV01040688.1:85377-109749 GCA_006410875.1 Neotragus pygmaeus | reverse complement strand
GGTGTATCTGTGTGTGTGTGTGTGTGTGTGAGAGAGAGAGAGAGAGAGAGAGAGAGAGAGAGATCTCATAGGGGCTGTCATAGACTCTGGCCAGGCACATCCGAGGCAGCAGCCATGACTGTCGGGCAGGAGGGATGGCCTTTTACATTAAACCTCCCACCTCTGACATCTTCTTCCTCAGCCTGGATGGGTGGGAAACACTGACACTGTAACTCCTTTTGTTAGCTCTGTCTGAGATCACCATGATAAGCAAGCTCTGGTGTCAAACCAAGTGGGGAAGGAGAGACTGAATGAGGGGTGAGGGGAGAGAGGGGACAGTGATGGCTGAAGGGGGAAGCGGGAGTGACCTCTGACCGTGAGGATGACCTCTGAGCTGGTGAGACTATCTCAGAGCCAGAGGAGAATTTCTTCATCTCTCCTCCATGTTTTCAGGTGAGTCAGGACCACTGTTGGAGAAAACACTAGAAGTTTCTCTTGCAAGTGAGAGCTGGAGAGAAACTTAATTTGTTTGCTTTTTCCCTGAAAATACTGCTTAGGCAGTCTGGAGGAAAGATTAAACAAGATGCCTTATAGAGACCAGACTGTCGAGTGGAGCTTTTGTCAGAGGCTCAGCCTGATACTTCACTTCGATTTGCTTGTCTGAAATCTATAGATGCCACCATGGTGTCCCCATAGTAATGAAAACTTGTTCAGGGACTTCCCCCATGGTCCAGTGATGAAGACGCTGAGCTCCCAACGCAAGGGTCGCAGCTTCAATCTCTGGTTGGGGAACTGAGAGCCATGTGGCACAGCTAAAAACAATTAAGAAAAAAAGAAAGCTGTTCAGAGCCCTGGTTGCTGTACAGACATAAACGGGGATGACTGTTAGCTGCCTGGGTGTGAGGGGTGGTGTGTTGCTATCCCATGCTCTGTTGCTAGGGCCCGCCCTGTTCTTTCAGATGCACCAACTGTATATGTGGATGCAACTCAATAAAGAAGCTGGACAGGGGTGATGATGACAAGGGTTAGTATGGTGGCTGCTCACTGCCAGCACTCTGCCTGGGAACTCCAGAAAAACCTGTTACTGGGCCCTTTTGGTGTAAATAGACTTGGCTATTTTGGTGTATATGGTGTACTCAGACTGCACCTGCACCACGAGAAGGGCATGTGCAGGGATTCTGTCAACACTGGGATTTATTTATTTATTTTTTTTATTCTGAAATAATTTTAGTTTTACAGACAAGGTGCAAAACTAGCAGAAAGTTCATGAGAGTGTACCCATTACCTAAATTTTCCTAATGATAACATTTTGCAAAATCATAATACAGCTACTAAAACCAAGAAATTAGTATTGAAGCTATCCTATTAACTATGGGCCTAATTTGAACTTTACAGCTTCCCATTAATGCCCTTTTGTTCCTGGGTCAAGTCGAAGGTCCATGCTGAATTGATGTCCCCTTTAGTCTCCTCAAGTTAATGTCAAGAGGCGCATGTTGTTCTGTCTTATTGTTAACCATGATCACTTGACCTAAATTTTATCTGATAGATTTCTCCATTATAAAATTACTAATTTTCCCTCTGGGATTGAAAAATACCTCCCCTCACCAAATCTCCAATACCAGCTCTTTGTATATAAAATAAAAGTTGGAAAAACTAAAAAAAAAAAAACTAGCCCTTTATATATATAAAAGTTTGAAAACTTCAACAATAATAACAAAAATAGTAGCTCTTTGTATATAAAATAAAAGTTTGAAAACTTAAAAATCCCAGTGGGGGAGCCACTTTGAGACTTTGCAAATATCCTTTCTCCTCAAACTTTTTGCCTATCGATTTTTAGCATCTATGCATGGATTTCATCAGAAGTCGAGGTATTTTGAACCAAGCAAAAATACTAATCCTGGGTGGATGACATGATGATAAAAGTATATTCTGTCCCAAATAGAGATTTAGAGTATTTTCTGTAGTCTGAGGTAGTGGGCCCCTAGCTTGGAGAGATGATGATATAACACACAGATGGAACACAGCATTACTAAATTGGTGGGATGCCAACCAAGTGTAAGTTGAGAGTCATAGATCTTTAACTGAGAAGGACTATTTATTGGTTTTGTCACTGAACATGGTGACAGATGTTATGAGGACAATGGCTGGGTATCCTGGAGCCCCAGACCAAAGAAATGTTAGATAATAAAACTTGATCTTTGTTCCCTTTCTGGCTTTTTCTTTCAGTCCAGCAAGGTGTCATGGATTAAGAGTTAGTCTTCCCTATATTAGGATGGGTAAAATTATTATGGTTAGTGGTTGGGGTTGCCATGTAAAAGACTTGCACTCTCTCCTCCCTTTGGAAAGCAGGTAGCCACCCCTGGGCAGGGTTTCCCAGGTGTCACTAGTGGTAAAAAGCCTGCCTGCCAACAGAGGAGACATCAGAGGCCCGAATTCAGTCCTTGGTTTGGGAAGATCCCCTGGAGGAGGATATGGCAACTCATTCCAGTATTCCTGCCTGGAGAATCCCATGGACAGAGGAGCTTGGTGGGCTGCAGTCCATGGGGTTGCACAGAGTTGGACATGACTGAAGCAACCTAGCACACCTGTACTCCTAAGTGACACTCAGAACTAGCACTGATAAAATCTTGTTGTGTTGTGGATGGAGTATCTTGAAATCTCAAACTCAGTGGGACCCTGACTTCCTGAGCAGCCACTGTAAATAACTGCCCTTTATTGAATATATTTGGGAGGGAGACATTTTCAGTAGAAAAAAAGTTTAGGGTTAGAATGCTGTGTTACCAATAGATGCTTGATGTCCAAAGCATTGCTTCAATATCTCACTTACTGCTCATCTGTGTAATAAAAGATTTATTGGTAGTTCGAAAAAATGGAGAACAAGACTCATTTTGTTGAAGACTCAGGATGAAATAATTGTGCAAAGCTGATTCAAAAGTCCAAATGATGTAGTGTCCAGGGCGACTGATAGATGTGAAAAAGAAACAGATTTGCTTAGGAAAATCAACAACACAGTTAAATGCATCTGTTGATCCTTATTAGAAAGTGTACATTGTAACAGAATAACAGACAAAGGGGAGAAATCCAATTTTAGAATTATCAAGAAATGTGTGAAGTGAGACCATGATCAACACCCTTAGTTAAAGAGGCCCCACTGGGTATGACAGACCCTGTCAGCCAGATTTGAAAAACAGTTTGACATTTTCTTACAGAGTTAAACATTCACTAAGCTGATGTGAAGAAGGAAAACATATACCAGCACTTACAAGCAGCGTTGTTGTTTATAATGGTGCAAAACTGTAAAATCCATTCACATTTATTCTAGGTAGTGAAAAAACAAAAGCCCAACCGGAACTTGAAAGACTCAAAGAAAAAGCAGTCCTGCTATCTATCAGGCTGGGAGGATGGCTGCAGTCAGGTCAAGGGTCTATGGGAAGGTTGCTCTCCCAAGGGTGTGGAGCATTGGCAAACTCTGGCCTACGGCTGTCTCCTCACTGTTGCCCCCCGAGACACCTGCACTACTCCTCCTGTCCCGGGGAGCTCAGGGTGCTGGACTGTGCTCGTCTCCAGTTTAATCCCCGCTTCTCCTAATCCTGCCCCAGAAACGACATCAGATTCAGAACTGGTCTCTGCTCTTGAAGACTCTTCCCCGAACCTTCAGACTCTCGCTGCCTTGTCCAGTGACACGCCGCCACTTCTCACAGTGCCTCCTCGCCAGTCCATCTGATTCCCGTTGACTTCCCACCTGCTCCTGGCCTTACTGGGCTTTGGTAGTAACCCCCAGACAGAAACAGCATTCATCAATATCTGAATGAAAAAGCAAATTTGTGTTACAGTCAATGGGATCCAACTGAACAAGAGGAAAGAACAGATAACCGATATGTATACAACAACATGGATCAATTGGATCAATCTCAAAGTGAAGAGGAATTAAAGAGCCTCTTGATGAGGACGAAAGAGGAGAGTGAAAAAGCTAGCTTAAAACTCAACATGCCAAAAAACTAAGGTCATGGCATCCGTTCCCATCACTTCATTTCAAATAGAAAGGGAAAAAAATGGAAGCAGTTGCAGATTTTATTTTCTTGGGCTCCAGAATCACTGCAGACAGTGACTGCAGCCAGGAAATTAAGATACTTGCTCCTTGGAAGGAAAGTTATGACCAACCTAGACAGCATATTAAAAAGTAGAGTCAATAATTTGCCAACAAAGGTCCATCTGGTCAAAGCTATGGTTTTTCCAGTAGTCATATATGGATGCGAGAGTTGGACCATAAAGAAAGCTGAGCACCAAAGAACTGATGCTTTCAAATTGTGGTGCTGGAGCAGATTTTTTGAGAGTCCCTTGGACTGCAAGGGGATCAAACCAGTCAATCCTAAAGGAAGTCAACCCTGACTCCATTAGAAGGACTGATGCTGAAGCTGAAGCTCTAATACTTTGGCCACCTGATGCAAAGAGCTGACTCAGTGGAAAAGACTGATGCTAAGAAAGATTGAGGGCAGGAAGAAAAGGGGGCGACGTAGTCTAAGATGGTTAGATAACATCACCAACTCAGTGGACATGAAGTTGAGCAAACTGGAGATAGCGAACAACAGAGGAACCTGGCGTGCTGCAGTCCATGGGGCCACAAAGATTTGGACACGACTGAGCAACTGAGAAGCAATAACAGAAGCCTTATGATGAATAAAAGAAGCCAAAGGACACACTGTGTATTCCACTTATGTGACTCTCAGAGAAGCAAAGCCAACCTATAGTGATTATGCAGTTCAGCAAGAGGGTACGACCTGCCAAGGTGTTAACTAGTATTGAGGTGGGTTGCATGTAATGGAGCTATTAGCAGCTGCTCTAAACAGTACCCCAGAGAGACCTGGAGTATAACCTCAGAGCTGCCTTTCTATAACACTGCTCTCTGAGGGGCTTGGATTGCTATAACCATGGAATGTAATTGGCTCTTGCTGCTTTTATGTGAATTGTCCCTTTTATTAGCTTACCTTATCATAAACCCCCTGATTGTGGGCTAACAGAAGATTTAACACACACACTCCAAGGGACTACATACTCCCGGAAAACTATACTACGTGTCAAGCTCCAACTAGAAGAATAGGTTAGGACTGGAGGGGAAGCGTCCTTGGGTCTGAAGCAGCCCAGCCCGCATCATTCTTGCTTCTTTCAGATGCGCCCGTGGGAGGGGCACAGACCCACGTCTGAGCTGCTGCCTGGCCTCTTACGCAGTGGCTGCTTGCCTGAGCTCATTCTCGCCTGTTCTGAGCTGGACGCAGCTAAGGAAACTGGCATTGGCAACCTGTTTTAGTCTCAGTCTTGTCTACTCCGAACCCAGGACCGCTGCTCTTGATTTAGCGGTTTGTGACATGCTGTGTTTGTTTAAATCAACATTAGAAACATACATTCCGTTTTCCTGTATGAACTTATAACTGAATGTCTTTTCTTAGTTAAGCCTTCAGGTACACGATGTTACGTTGATGGATCAGAAGAGATTGGAAATGACTTTAAACTCAAATGTGAACCAAAAGAAGGTTCACTCCCACTACGATATGAATGGCAGAAGTTGTCCGACTCACAGAAACTGCCCACCTCGTGGTTACCAGGTACTGCTGATTATTCAGCTTGATTCTGTGCCATCGATTTGAACTTAAGCCTGGTAGGATTTGTACATGTATGTATAGATGTTTTAATCCCGAAAGCCTTCCCTTTCGTAGACAGAGCAATCAGGATTCTAAGGGAATTAGTGTTTTATAATGACAACTTGGTGTCATGTATACATGAAGAGACATTTTATAACTGTTTAGGGTATTATAATTGATTTCTTTGGTGTGTATTTTTAATTACCAGTAATATTGATGGAAACTTCATTATCATAAATTAGTGGCTAAGCTACAAGGAGAGATGGATCGTGAGTGTTTTGGCTCGATTCAGGTTGAAGATATGGTTATTTACACATGGCATGTCTATAAAAACAAACAAAAACATTAGCTGTGTGACACTAACCACAATGCTCATCTGTGTGTTACTATTAATCTATTCAAACTGATTAACTCCCCTCCACGCCCTGTCCTCCGTAGGATCTCTCTCCATCTCTATCTTTTTTCAGACTAAGAAGCTGAACAGTAGGACCCCGTCTACTTTTCTGTTTCTTCTGTCTAGGGGGATGAGATACATTTTGCAGATCTTGCTGCTGCATCTAAGAGCTTTCATGCCACGGAGTATTCTTTTATAATCAGCGTGGCCCTGTTTCAGCAGAGACTCTATGCTTGGCTGAAGGGTTCATGATTACTGTGGCTCTGACATGAATGAACCGGAGGTGCAATGGTTTGCATTCGGGAGACATGCACGTGTCTTGTTCTGCGTCTCGCTTCATTTTGTCTCACTTTTACCTGGATTGTCAACCAAGTAGGGTTTGCCTTTACTAGAAACTCAGCAGTCTGTTATTATAAGAATGGGTTTTGCTCCCTCACACCCTCTTTCTTCCCACAGAAATGACGTCATCTGTTATATCTGTGAAAAACGCCAGTGCCGAATACTCAGGGACATACAGCTGTACGGTCAGAAACAGAGTGGGCTCTGATCAGTGCCTGCTGCGCCTGGATGTGGTTCCTCGTAAGTATCTTCCCTGTGCTCTGATAAGGTGGTTTCGTGACGTTTATAGAGTCGCCTTTGGTTCCATCAGCAAGTGTGTGTTATGGGCAGTGGGATGCTGCCTTTGATCACAGCACTCTGGCTTGGTTACTTGCTTTTTTAAGACATGGAAGGGAAAGAAGTACTACATTTTCTTAATAAAACCTTCATTATTGTAGCACCATTATGGAGGCAAGAGTTGTCAAGTTAATTCTTGTACCATATTTATACAATGTAAGTAAGGCTTCCCTGGTGGCTCTAGTGGTAAAAAGAATCCGCCTGCCAATACAGGAGATGTAAGAGATACAGGTTTGGTCCTTGGGTCAGGAAGATCTCCTGGAGGAGGGCATGGCAACCCGCTCCAGTATTCTTGCCTGGAGAATCCCATGGACAGAGGAGCCTGGCAGTCCATAGTCCATGGGGTTGCAAAGAGGTGGACACAACTGAAGTGATTTAGCATGTGTGTGACTAAGGACAAATTATTTAGAACATTCTTATGCCAACCTAGATAGCTGTGAATAGTAAAATCTTTCAGAGTGATTTTATTTTTTTTATCCTTGAAATAGCTTATACAGTTCAGAAGAAAGTTCGTTTATTAGATTTTCCCCTGACCAGAAAAAGCTAGCTATTTGTCTCTTAAAGTTAATATATGCAATGAAATCAATCTGTTATTGTGTATCATTACCTTCAGTATGACTAGGTAAAAAGTATTTTTCTTTTGTGTTGTTTTTAGTGTTATTTATTTTCTTGTTAACATTTTATTCTAGCTTCAAACAGAGCTGGGACAATTGCAGGAGCTGTTATAGGAACTTTGCTTGCGCTCGTGCTCATTGCTCTTATTGTCTTTTGCTGTCATAAAAAGCGCAGAGAAGAAAAATACGAAAAGGAAGTTCACCATGATATCAGGTAATTAAGTGCACAGGAGTTGACTGATACACTGAATTTATTACATCCCTAAAGCATTAGTTCTCTTAACCATCTGAAGCATTTGGCTGCATGAGAACTGGATGAAAAATGTAGCTTTTCCCCTTAACACATTTGAAAGCATTTTAATATTTATTTCAAGTGTGTGGAGCCAACTAACCTCTCCCCTACTTGGGGCCCTACTTTAAGAACCACTGCGGAATGGTTACCTCAAGGCTGTTTGCCTTCTCCCAATAAAGTACAGGCATGACGTTTTCAAGAAATGAAGATGTTCAGATTGGTTAGTTTGTTTTTTAAGTCTGATTGTATCTAGTAGCTAGTTAATAGATCTATTGGTAATGTGATTTAATTTTTTAAAAAATATTCTAAACCAGTAGATCTTAACTAGAAGTGAATTATAACATTGAATTATAGAACTTGTAAAAATAACAACATATGACCAAAGTAACACCCAGAAAATTGACATTTGCTGAGTCTGGGGTGGGGTCTGGCACTTTTCTTTTTGAAGTGTACCAGAAGTAACTCAGATATATATTCTATGTCAGTGCTTATTATGAAAATTCTTATGCCTGCTTCTCAGTTTTTCCAAACTTAAATCTGCTATGTTTTCAGCTAAAGTCTTAGATGAGTAGCTTTCATAATAAAAAGGATATTTTATCTTGTTCTTTTTTTTTTTTGGTTGAAATATCTGTCAGTTTATTGACTATGAAGTACTACACGACTATAACCAGATTATCTAGATCAGTGATACTAGAATGTGAAAATATTTGAAGTTTGTTCTTTGTGAGACAACATTATAGAGTCATGCATTTTTGAAAAACCCACATTTCGTTGTGTGTGAAGATGGAAACTCTGTATTGATCAACTTGGGCCAAACACACAGGTGATGACATTGTGCCTGCCTGGGCTTGTTTTCTGTGTGTCACTCGCACTTTTACACACTTGATGCTTAAATAGCGGCTCTTCCCTCATCCCTACCCTTGAGTCACAGCTCACATAGTCTAAGATTTTTTAGAAACGTTCTTTGGGATCTTCGCTTTCTAGAGAAGACGTGCCTCCTCCCAAGAGCCGTACGTCCACTGCCAGAAGCTACATCGGCAGCAATCACTCATCCCTGGGATCCATGTCCCCGTCCAACATGGAAGGATATTCCAAGACTCAGTACAACCAAGTGCCAAGCGAAGACTTGGAACGCGCGCCTCAGAGTCCGACGCTCCCACCCGCTAAGGTAGCTGCCCCTAATCTCAGTAGGATGGGGGCGGTGCCTGTGATGATCCCAGCGCAGAGCAAGGACGGGTCCATAGTGTAGAGCCTCTGTGCCCGTCACCCATGCTCTCCTCTGGGAATATGAACACCCGTACGTTTTGCTACCAGCCTCAAAATACGTGAGAAAAAAAAACTAACCAAAAACTGTAAGAATAATACATCAAAAAGTTTTGTTTGGATGTATTGAAATAGTAAAGGCATTGAAGTTCTGAGGATAGATTCATTATCTAAATAATATTTCCTTTAAGAGCTTGACTTTATAGGTTTCTGAATATCAATACTTAAGTCAGATGTGGCACTTTGAATATGAAATCAGAGGCGAAGAAGGAAATTGGTGAACTTTCGTGCACACCAAGTTGATACTTGAATCATCTGAAATTTCTGCCGTTGTCTTTAGATTGCTTTTTTCCCACTTAATTTATGTGACCCGATAGTGTTCCCCTAACCCCCTCAAAATTGGTAAAGAACGATTCATGGCAAAAATACTTACATGCGTTTGTGTTTGTTCTTGTTTTCACTTCTTTGAAAGCTTTGTGTTTGAAATGTCTCTAATAACTAGAAAACACTACAGTGTTCTGGAAATCACCTAGTTCCGTGTAATTCATAAGCCTTGGATATGAAATGACTTCTCAAGTATTTAATGGATAGATTGCTGTGGGTGGCAGGGACATAGGCTCTTTGGTATGCTAAATTAAAGGAGCATTTATCTGATTTGTTTAGAAAATTTGCTGTTCTGTGTACAGTGATGACACCAGTGGTGCAATAGTGGGGATGGATTTTGCTGATTAATGTTCCAGGGACCCGAGGCCTGTGGTGGTCTGCAGTGGCCTGCTGTCAAAGATGGAGAGTATTTTGCAGTTCCCAAGTAAATGCTGGCCCTGTGCTTTAGGTGATATTTTCCTAATAAGAAACAAAATTATAACTCATTTATTGTTTGGCAGTTACAGATTGTCATTCTCTAAATTATTGGTTCTAAATTGAAGAATTTTTTGTTTCCCTGGTTCGGTTTTTTTGTGTTTGTGATGGTGTTGCGTAGTATATGTTCTAGAAAGGTAATCTGAAATTTACCCTCTTGAATGCAGTTCCCGGAGGATATTTTCTTCATAGACTTAGAATGATGAACTACATTTTAAACTAGTAAGTGTCCTCTGTCAATTCTGTATTTCAGATTTGGGAGGATGTACAGTTGCTATTGTATGGCCAACATGTCTTGTGTAGTTTCAGAAAATCAAGTTGAGCTTGGAAAAGGTTGTCTTAGTTTTGTGGAAGTGACTTAATCTTTTAAAAAAAAGAGAGAGAGAGAGAGAAATGAAAGGAAAAGGAATTAGAAAAATACTCCTACTGCCAAATGTGTTAAATACTGTTTTAGTAGATGAAAGTGAATTTATTGTACTTCCCTTGAGATTGTGAGGGAGTGTGGATTTAGTAGAATGAGCCAACAGTTTCTTTATAGTAATAAGGTCTGCAATAAATTATTTCACTAGCTCTAAAACCTTTTCCCTAGATTTTAGTAGGGAGTTGGTTTCTGTTCATCTCTTTGGGTGCTGTGGTGGTAAATGCTACATTATACATTAATGTTGGCATGTATTTATGATTAGGCAGAGGATCGTATACATTTTTTAATGGCAAATTAAAGCTGAATGTGTAATGGATTCGTGTATAGTTTTACATATTTGGAAGCATTTTTAACATAGGTTTTTAACATTACATAATGTTGCTTTTATACTTATGTTAACATTTTCATCCGTGCCTTTTGGGTAATTTAGTTTTATTATGAATTTCTGGTGCCTATGAGCTAGCTATCACCTGAAAGGTGCTTAGAAGTGAAGGTACTGTTCCTGAAAGTGCATCACTGTGATACCTATCTATCCTCATACCTTCAGTCTTGCCTCTTCCTGTTCTTTTTGGATACAAGGTAACTGATTGTGTTACTCATATAAAGTTTTTAAAATGTCAACATCCCCTACACTCTTTGACTGTGTTTCTGATTTTATAATAATAACTATTTTTGAATATCAGATCTCTGATCTGTTTTATATGAATAAAATATATAAGGTATTATAGAAGTAAATAACCGAGACAGACATTACTAATAAGAATTTTGGTCCTTCCTAGTCCCAGTTTTGTAATGAAAAGTATGCTATCAGTATAAGTAGAAATCCCTACAAAAAGTGGATATATGTAAGGCTTTCCTTACCTTAGACTTCGTAGTTAATCTGGGATTTGGCTGTAGAATCTCTTCTGAAAGTGCTTTTCGAGCAAGAATCCTGGAGTGGTTGCCATTTCCTATTCCAGGGGGTCCTCCCTACCCAGGGATTGAATCCGCGTCCCTTGTGTGTCTCCTGCATTGGCAGGTGGATTCTTTACCGCTGGTGCCATCTGAAGCCCCCCATCGTTTTCTCTTCCCTTAGACTTTGCAGTTAATCTAGGATTTGGCTGTAGAGTCTCTTCCAGAATGCGTCCTTCCAATCCAGGTCCATTACCACCTACAGCCTGAGAAACAAGCTCAGGAAAAAAGGCCACTGTCATGACCTCAAGAGACCTGTGAGATGTGGTTGAGTTTAAAGGACAGAACTCAGTTTTCAGTTTATACCTCCAGCTACTCGTAAATTTCAGTGAATCCAAAAGTCAGATAGTACTAATAACTTATAAATTATAATTCTGACTGATAGTTTCCACTGAACTAGCGATCAAATATTTGTTCTGTTGAATTACTTTTGGTAATCATCAAGCAAGTCAACAAAAGATTATTATTCGAGCATTTCGAAATGTCAGTCAAGGACAGCACTGAACCATCAGAGCAAAGCTGTTCCATTCCACTCTGTACCTAAGAGAGAGACACCACCTTTTGAGTTAATTGGGGAACCATTAAAGGAAACATAGAGGTTATAATTCTGAATATGTAGGTTATAGGTGTTTGTTTTCATATGGCAACCTTACTAATATTTCCCTGTTTGGAGATCAAAAACAATATTGATTAAACTGGCCAGTTATTCCAGGCAGATAACCTTTAAATTTGAGCTGTCATGGAGTTGTTGCAATGGAAACACAGACCGAGTGTGTCTTATGGGGAGGTTAATTCAAGAAACACAATTAGATTATTGGTATGAAGACCTGGTTCTTATTAAAAAGATGATTTTTAGGATTGAGTTCTGGAAATTTGTAGCAGGTGAAGGGGCAGATAAGACAGTTTGATTAAATATGAAAAGAATCCATTGCATGAAGTTGGATATCCAGTCCTGTAATGTATGACTTATTAACTATTCTCTGTCTTTCTGTGTGCGTGCAGCATGTAAATTTGAAGTTATATAAACATTTAAAGTTTTTTTCTAATCTTTTTTCATCTCCATAATGTTTAGGGCTTTCAGATGGCCTTATTCCATTGTGCAAAGAAAAAAATTCATATTTTTTGTGGTTAATGCTTTGATGTGTCATGTAAGGAGTAGTTTGTAGAAAATGTTGGCACAATTTTAACTTTTTAGTGGCTTGTGACATATATTATATATATGTGTATATATATATATCTTTATAATATTTCTGTGTTTAGTAGTATAAATGTTCTGGGCAAGTTTTAATATTTCAAATGCCTTTGGATATTCTTGCAATAAAGGCAACATGTTCTGTAGTTAGACCTTTTTTACTCATTTGACACTAAAATGGTTCATAACTGAGCACAAATTCTACCTAATAGAAATAGGAATGAACAATATATATATTGGTGAATTGTGGTTCTGTTTGTCTTATGAAAGGTAACACCAATACACATTAGTTGTTTTGACTTCTCACTGTTAATTAAAATCTAGTTTTGCAAAATATCCTAGTTTGTGATTTCAGAGTGTGGTAAATGTCAGTTGAGTTTGGTTTAGACGTCAAACACTAAAAGCTCCAAAGAACTCTGTTTTCTACTAACTTATTTTATGACACAAGTGTTGAGAGAGCCACAATTCACTGATTTGCCTATTCTCATCCCTAACTGTGAATTTTTGTGACAAATACACTTGTACTACTGAGAAGAAATATTTTGACACTTCACATATGCAAGTAGAGAACTGTGAGTGTCAGTTTCAAAACTGATTTTTTTGTATTTCAAGTTTCTGGCTTAAATATCCAATGGTGCAGATTTTGAAATTTGTAAGAACAAAGTTTGGTTTCAAAAAAGCCAAAAACTTGCTCTAGTTTTGTGACTTTGTGTACTTTGAAAATAAAATCAAGAAAGCAATTTTTTGCCTCATGGTGTGGCTTCATTGTGCCTCTTATTTAAAAAGAAAAGGTCTACTTTACAGTGTTTCAATATACTGTTCTCCCTGCTTTCCTGAGCCAGGGTTTCTTCCCCCGCAACCCCCTTGCATCTTTTATTAAACAAAGTAAAGATCAGAACAATCACACATCAATGAAAACTTATCCATGAAAATTTCTCCAGTCCTGTGCATCTATATGACAGTGTATAACAATATTTTGGGGATTGAAGCCTCCAAAATTCCATGGAAGATCATGTCACAATTACAGTCTAAACTCAAGCGTTTTCAGATACATTAAAAAATGTGTGTACAGTGACTTCCCTGCTGGCCCAGTGGTAAGACTCCATGCTTCCTATGCAGGGGGTTCGGGTTCAGTCCCTGGTTGGGGAAAATCCCCCATGCCCTATGGTATGGCCAAAACGAAAAAATGTTTATGCATATATGTATTAAATACACATACATCTAGTTATGCTTTAAAGCTATTTACATTGACTCTAAACAGTGATTTCAGAAAAAAAAAGGGGGGGTTGTAATGCTTTTGTAAGAAGATATTTTGAGAAATATTTTGTTTTTACTATAGTTTCTCAACCTTGGCTCTTTTAACATTTGGGGATGGATAATTCTTGGTTGTGGAGGACTGTCTGTGCATTGCCGATGTTTAGTGGTGTTGCTGACCTTTACCTACAAAGTGCCCATAGCTCCTGCCCTCCCTGCCAAGAAGTGACAACCAAAAATGTCTTCAGTGTTGCCAAATAGTCGCTGGGGTGGGACAAAACTGTCCCTGGTTGAGAATCAGTGGTTTGTACTAATGTGAAGCTTTCTACTCACATTGAAGAGCATAGACTTTGGAGTCAGACATATCCGAGTACCATTTATTACTAGATGCTTTACTTCACTTCAGTCGCCTGGTGTTTAAAACAGGGATAAAAATACCTGCATCACAGGGGATGTTGGAAGATTTTAAAGAAATAAAATTGATATAACGATGAAAATTCTTTGCATTTGTCCCTGTTTGCTGGGATGCTGATAATGAGGCACAGATTTGCAGAGCATCAAGATTACAATAATATTGGCTTAGTAAACTACTAAGTATAATTTAATGCTTTTCATTTAGATCATGTTTTAATCATTTATTTCTGAAGGCCAGATCATACTTCTGGATAATTAAGTGCCAAATGGCAAAACTGTTGAAATTGAGACAGAATTTTTGTCTCACATTTGAACATTAAATAATGTTGTTAAATAAAAATGGTTCAACTCTAAGGTGTAAACAAATGTAATTTCTAAATGTGGCAAAGGCAGCCGAAAAAGATCAGGAAGCCAGTGCTAGAAATTCAGCTGTTTTTCTTGCTGGTATTTCTGATGTATAAATCATATGGGATTTGTTGTTTTTCTATTTACATGATTTTTCTAAATTTTTGAACTATTTACCAGGGGGAAAAGTCATCCTAAGATAACTGCAGAGAAAGTAGAATTTCCAGAGTTAATGAAGGACTGAGAAATAAATTTTAGTCGAGTTAACCAAGGACTAGGTTCTCGATCAGTATGCTTCTTGTTTTAAGTGCCGAGCTTGGAAATTCTAACTCTAATGGAGAATGAGAGGAGGTGAGAAGACGACACAGGAAATTACAGAGGTGACACCTGATGTTAGCTGCCAAGAAAGTGCTGAAAGCGTCGTCATCTTGACTTCGTCTTTCCCTAAGTCATTTGTTGTCTGTGGTCCTAGCGGATTGATTGTCTTAAAGTGTAAATCTGATTGTATTGAAAGTTAAACCAGATCATCTTAACCTGACATAGAAGGTGTCTCACGACCATTCCATTTCTCTGTGGTTTATTTTTTGTACAGTTCTAGGTGCATCTGTGTGATAGCCATACTCCAGAAATAAGGGGCAAGGTCTCATAACTTTGTGATCATACCGTTTCCTCAACCAGAAAGGAACCCAGCCTTGTTGATCTGCCCAGTGTATATTTGCCTGCTGTCAGTCCACACTCTTGTCCCCTTGGAATCATTTTTCCTATTCACAGCCCTGCCCCTCAACTCAAGCTAAACTAGGGGTGTAGGAGCCTCCACATTGCCAGTATGGTGGTCTTTATGGCACAGAACTTTTTGCATTCTAATTGTTCAGCATGCTCAATATATCTTCTTGATGAGTTTGACTGACCTTTATCCCCAGTTCTTTACTCTAGTTTGCATATTGCTTAGTAAATGCTGAATAAATTTTTGGAAGGGACGTTATGGGCATGTGTCATGTGTTTTGTAAGACAAGTGGCCCGATTTCTTCCAGGAAGCCACTATCAAGAGAAAAAGGGTGAGTGAGTACGTGTGGTGATGGAAAATTCTGCATAGGGCTTAAAAAGATAACTTGTGCAAATAAAGACTAGGTGAACTAACTCAATAAGAGCCAACACAGAAACAACCTAGTTATTATACAAACCTAGAGCAGTGGAGAAGCATTGGAGAAGTACGTTTCTAAAACCCTCCTCAGAGATTCCGAGTAGGTTCAGGTAAGGTCAGTGGGTCTGTGTCTCTCCCAGGTTATTTTCAATAATCACCCAAACTTGGAAACTTCTGAATTGTTTGGAAAACTCTGTGCAGATGACTGGTGTCCATGCTCCATCACTGGTAGAATGTTTTTTCTTGAGCTTCACGAACTTTCAGAAATATTTGAGTCCACATTCAGTGAGACCAAACAGGTATCATGGCCTAATTTGAATATCAAAATAATATTTCAGAATTTAGGGAAACCTACTTAGGTAAATAAAGCACCATATCTTAGAATATTTAATTTTTAATGAAAAAAAATTGTTTTAGGTGACATTATGTCAGTTGTTTTCAAGTCTCTGAAAAAGATTAGTCTCCTGGACAGACCTGGTCATTTATAATTAATTCTGTGTGCAGTTGTATTAGTTTGCTGGGGCTGCCATAACAAAGTACCACAAATTGGGTGACTTAAAAAACAGAAAGTTACTGTCTCACAGTTCTGGAGGCTAAAGATCTGCGAGCAAGGTTATGGTAGGATTGGTTCCTTTTCCAAAAAATTTTGAAGTATAGTTAGTGGATTTACAATATTGATTTCAGGCACACAGCACTGTGCTTCAATATTTTTTTAATATATTATACTCCATTCAAAGTTATTATAAAACAATGGCTGTATATCCATGTGCTGGATGATAAATACTTGTAAGCTTATTTTATACATAGTAGTTGGTACCTTTCAATCCCATACTCCTCTCCTCCCCTTCTCTCTCTGCTGATAACCACAAGTTCTATATTTTTGAGTCTTTTTGTTTTGCATATATATTCACTTGTATTAGTCTTTGATTCCATGTGCAAGTGATATCAGACAGTATTGATCTTTCTGTGACTTAATTCACCAAGTATAATATTCTCCAGGTCCACCCACATTGCTGCAAATGGCAGAATTTCATTCTTGTTAATGGATGAGCAGTATTCCATTATATATATATATATATATATGTGAGATTTTATATATATAAATATATGAAATTTTTAATATATGAATATAGATATATATGGTGGTGGTTTAGTCATGTCCCACTCTTTGCAACCACATAGACTGTAGCCCACCAGGCTCCTCTCTCCATGGGATTTCCCAGACAAGAATACTGGAGCAGGTTGCCATTTCCTTCTCCACATCTTAATCAATCATCTGTTGATGGGCACTTGGGTTGCTTCCATGTCTTGGCTATTGTAATAGTGCTGTTATGAACATTAGAGTACACTTTTCAAATTTGTGTTTTCATTTTGTTTGACTGTATACCCAGGAATGGAATTGTTGGATCACATGGTAATTCTATTTTTAGTTTTTGAAGAACTTCCATACTATTTTCCATAGTCAGTCACTCAGTTCAGTCACTCTGTCATGTCTGATTGTTTGTGACCCCGTGGACTGCAGCATGCCAGGCTTCCCTGTCCATCACAAAGTCCCAGAGCTTGCTTAGACTCATGTCCATCAAGTCGGTGATGTCATCCAATCATCTCATCCTGTCATCCCCTTCTCCTCCTGCCTTCAAGTTTCCCAGCATCAGGGTCTTTTCCAGTGGGTTGATTCTTTGCATCAGGTGGCCAAAGTATTGGAGCTGCAGCTTCAGTATCAGTCCTTGCAATGAATATTCAGGGTTGATTTCCTTTAGAATTACCTGATCTCATTGCAGTGCAAGGGACTCTCAAGAGCCTTCTCCAACACCACAATTCAAAAGCATCAATTCTTCAGAGCTCAGCTTTCTTTATAGTCCAACTCTCACTTCCGTACACGACTACTGGAAAAACCATAGCTTTGCCTATACAGACCTTTGTTGGCAAAGTAAGGTCTCTGCTTTTTGTTGTCTAGGATTGCCACAGCTTTTCTTCCAAGAAGCAAGCGTCTTTAATTTCTTGGCTGCAGTCACCATCTGTAATGATTTTGGAGCCCAGGAAAATAAAGTCTGTCACTTTTCCCATTGTTTCCCCATCTATTTGCCATGAAGTGATGGGACTGGATGCCATGATCTTCATTTTTTGAATGTTGAGTTTTCAGACAGCTTTTTCACTTCTCTTTCACTTTCATCAAGAGGCTCTTTAGTTCCNTCACTTTTCCCATTGTTTCCCCATCTATTTGCCATGAAGTGATGGGACTGGATGCCATGATCTTCATTTTTTGAATGTTGAGTTTTCAGACAGCTTTTTCACTTCTCTTTCACTTTCATCAAGAGGCTCTTTAGTTCCTCTTTGTTTTCTGCAGCAAGGGTGGTGTCATCTGCATATCTGAGATTACTGATATTTCTCTTGGCAGTCTTGATTCCAGCTTGTGCTTCATCAAGCCTGGCGTTTCATATGATGTACTCTGCATTTAAGTTAAATAAGCAAGGTGACAATATACAGCCTTTTCCATAGTAGCTAAATATTTTCATTAGTAGCTGTATCAATTTACATACCCATCAACAGTATACAAGGGTTCCATCTTCTCCACATCCTCACCAACATTGATTTGTAAGACTTTTCAGTGATAGCCATTCTGACAGGTATGAGGTAATGTTTTGGTTTTGATTTGCATTTTTGATCATTAGTGATGACCATCATATCATGTGTAGCTTTTGGCCATTCATATGTTTTTGAAAAGGTATCTATTCAGGTTTTCTGCCCCTTAAAAAAAATTATTTTTAATTGAAAAATAATTAATTTACAAAATTTTGTTGGCTTCTGCCAAGCATCAACATGAATCAGCCATAAGTATATGTATGTCCCCTCCCTCTTGAACCTCCTTCCCATCTCCCTCCCCACCCCTCCCCTCTAGGTTGTTAGCCCCTCTTTGGGTTCCCCGAGTCATACCCCAAATTCCCATCACCTGCCCATTTTTTAATCAGTTTGTTTGTTTTT
Source organism: Neotragus pygmaeus (assembly GCA_006410875.1). Lineage (NCBI taxonomy): Eukaryota > Metazoa > Chordata > Mammalia > Artiodactyla > Bovidae > Neotragus > Neotragus pygmaeus. Next base: position 91,338 of record SJYV01040688.1, on the reverse strand, counting down.
TTTGATATTGAGTTACATGAACATTTTATATATTTTGGATATTAAACCCTTACCCATCTTATTGTTGGCACATTTCTTTTAGTAAGGTGTCTTTTTGTTTTGTCGACAGTTTCCTTTGCTGTGCAAGAGCTTTTCAATTTAATTAGGTCCCATTTGTTCGTTTTTGCTTTTGTTTCCTTTGTGTTAGGAGATAGATCCAACAAAATATTATAATTTGTTTCAAAGAGTATTCTCCCTGTGCTTTCTTTTAGGAGTTTAATGGTTTCTGGTCTTATATTTAGGTCTCTAATCCATTTTTAGTTTAGTTTCTGTATGGTATGAAAAAATGTTCTAATTTCATTCTTTTACATGTAGCAGTCCAGTTTTCCCACTTACTGGAAGTCCACTTATTGAAGATTCTGTCTTTTCTCCACTGTGTGTTCTTGCTGCCTTTGTCATAGATTAATTGGCCATAGGTGTGTGGGCTTATTCTGGGCATTCTATCCGTTTCCATTTATCTGTTTTTGTGCCAGTACCATATTGTTTTGATTATCATAGCTTTGTAGTATAGTCTGAAGTCAGTGAGCATGCATGATTTCTTCAGCTTTGTTCTTTACCCTCAAGGTTGCTTTGGCTATTGGGGATCTTTTGTGGTTCCAAATAAATTATAGGATTTTTGTTCTAGTTCTGTAAAAAATTTCATGTGTGAAATTATCCTTCAATTGAAAAATATAAATTTTTTTTTAATGTCATGGGTATTTTGATAGGGATTGCATTGCATTGATAGATTGCCTTGGGTAATATGGACATTTTAACAATGTTTTTCCAATCCATGAACATGGAATTTCTTTTCATTTAGTTGTGTTTTCAGTTTCTTTCATCATTGTCTTATAGTTTCGGAGTATAGGTCTTTCATCGCCTTGGTTAAGCTTATTTCCAGATATTTTATTCTTTTTGATACAGTTGTAAATGGGATTCTTTTTCTTAAATTCTCTTTGTGATAGTTCATTGTTAGAGTATAGAAAAACAACACAATTCTGTACATTAATCTTGCATCCTAAAACTTTGGTGAGTTTATTTCTTAGTTCTAATAGCTTTCTTGGTGGAGGAGGTTGGTTCCTTCTGATTGCTGTGAGGAAAGTCCTCTCTCCATGGCTTGTAGATGGCTGCCTTCTCTGGGTCACTTCAGGTCACCATCCCTCTGTGTCTCTATCACTATGTCCTCCTAGTTCTCCCTTTTTATAAGGACACCAGTCATATTGGATGAAGACCCAACCCTAATGACCTTATTTGAACTAATTGTATCTTCAACAACCCTGTTTTCAAATAAGGTAACATTCTCAGGTACTGGAGATTAGAACTGCAGCATAGGAATTTAGGGGCACACAATTCTATCCATAACAGCAATGATGATTGGAAATTGTGAAGCAGAACTAATGAAATAGTGAAAGTTGGACAGAATACAATCTCAGAAAGTTTTCCTTTTTTTTCTTAGTTGTTAGTGGTACGGTAAAAAAAAAAAAATCAGCACCTAAGTAACTGTGCCAGTATAGTTTTTTCATAGTTTTCAGTCTCCCCAGTTCTTAACCCAGGAGTATACTATCTTTATTTCAAAGATGGAATGACCATAATACACTATTAACCTCACATCTGCTTGTCAGGTGAAAGAGTCATTGATGAAATGATTATGGATCATCTTCTTAGGAATCTTGCTGACAAGGTGAAACTATTTTTCCAGGGAAATCGATTTTTAAAGTTCTGTATTTCAAGTTGCTAATACAGTTTTTTGTGAAATGAACAGCTTTTTTTTTTTTTTTAAATGTTTCAGATAGATAGTGCACATGATAGAGAGTGAAATGTAAATCACCTTCTCATTCACGTTTTTCCATTTCTGTCCTCAGTTTCCTTCAAGAAAGAGAATTTTTTTGTTAATTTTTTAAATAAGTAGTTCATTAATGGGGTATAAAATTCATAAGGTATGAGAGCGTGTAGTGAGAAGTATGATCAGTTTCTTATTTACCCTTCTAGAAATACTTTACACTTACAGAGATACATGTCTGTATTTTTAATACTTATTTTAAAAAACTAATAGTAAATGGATTGACCATAGGAGTATGAGGGGATATTGAGTAGGAGATGAAAACATTGAATCCTGTTTCTATTAGAAATCATTGGACTCTATGGAGGGTGATAGTAGGCAGGTGAATCCTAAACCTGGATCTAAATAGAAAACTCAGGGCCAGAGATGTAAGTGTGGCAGTCATAAGCATGAAGACAAGAAAAGAGCATGACAGAGGAATAATAAAGGTGGGGGTTGGAGTCCTGACTCTCTGAGTGTTTGAAAGTTAAGCTAAGGAGTTCGGTTTTGAACATGTTGAGTTTGAGAAGTTTATTATGTGTATAAATGAAGTGTTGGATGGATACACGGATATGTGGATCTAGAGTGTGAGGGGTGGGCTGAAAATGGAAGTCACGCGTGTGAAAACTTTGGCGGTTACTCAGGAAGTGATGTAGGGAACGATGAGTGACCAAACCAGGCACTTCACTTATGGAACCAGTAAGAAAATGAAGGAGGGGAAAGTGTATGTGTGTGGAAGGTTTGATATTGTGGGAGTCCAATGCTGTCAGCCAGTGGAGAGCTAGTATTCCTGGAAACTTTGGAAGAGCTGTTTCAAACCATCTTTCTGTTCCTGTTGAGAAGGTTTTTCTGGTATTTTGAAGAGTTTGTTCCTCAGTTTTGGATTTTTATTTTTTAGGGGATTGCTGCTTTAGTTGGAGAGAAAAGTACCCAGCAGGGATCCATTTATTGAACACATTTTACTTTGGTATTACAAGCAGTCAGTGTAGGTGTGGGGTAGGGTGGGGCCTTCAGACAGGGTAACACTATAAAATGAGTTTGGAAGACAACTTGCCTGGTTCTGTCTGGGTAACCTTAGACAAGACACTTTACCTGCATTCTCCTTTTCCTTAACACTACAATGAGAACCATAGGACCAACTTTGTGAAATTTTTCTGAGAATGATTAGCACATCTGAGGCACTTAGGCTAGCACATCAGTGCTCTGTAAGCTGTCATTATGATTATTACTGTGTTGTAATAGCAGTATTTGCCTCATATCTTATGGGATTGGGTGACTGTATCCCTTTCCCCAAGACAGTTCTGTCTTTGCCTGTTGCTGCTGCTGCTGCTAACTCGCTTCAGTCGTGTCCAACTCTATGCGAGCCCATAGATGGCAGCCCACCAGGCTCCCCTGGCCCTGGGATTCTCCAGGCAAGAACACTGGAGTGGGTTGCCATTTCCTTCTCCAATGCATGAAAGTGAAAAGTGAAAGTGAAGTTGCTCATTTGTGTCCGACTCTTAGCGACCCAATGGACTGCAGCCTACCAGACTCTTGTCCATGGGATTTTCCAGGCAAGAACACTGGAGTGGGGTGCCGTTGCCTTTGCTTGTTATCTCACTGTAAATACATACAGCAAAAGATGTTTTGCTCAAGAAAATGTCTCGGTTTGGACAGCAAGATCTACCATTACCCTGCCTTTGACATGCATGAAGTCATGGTGATGTAGTACTTGCCATCAAGAAAGGAAATGTCTGTGTTCACTTTTTCTGACACTGTTCAATGAAAAGCAACACCAATATATTTACATATAATTAAATTTCCTTTATGTTTAGGTTATTCCTACAAGTCTAGAACATGCACCAGTACTACTATAACGCGTGGGATTGTCCCATGTGTTACGTAGGAATATTTACCAGTATGGAAAGTAGTGAAGAAGTGTCAGTTCCAAAATAGGTTTAACTCATTACATCTTCTAAATTTGATTTCATCTGATTTGAATGGTGGAATATTTTGAAAATCTCTTTCCTTATTAAGATAGCATTGTAACAACACTAAATGAGTTGAAAAATAATTTCATCTAAATGACGTCACTACCAAAGACCTTTCTGTTCTATTTCTCTTCTAGTATATTTAATATCCCTATTATTTTTAAAGTGAGCACCCTCTATTTGATTTCTTTCTCCTACTTGATATTGTATCATATTTGTATCTTACCTGTTGTTAAAAGTATTTATATGTATATATATTCATTTTAATAGCTGCATGATGTTTCATTAAGATGATCCTATATAATTTATTTTTTTCCCCACTTTTGGACCTAGAAGTTGCTTCTGATTTTTTGGTTATATGTAATTTGATTTGCATTCCTAGAGTCTCCCCCATTCTTTGAGGTATTTCAGAGCACAAGTATTAAAACAGTGGGTTGTTAGGGCAAGTTAAGTTGTGGGATTTAAGTGAAAGTACTGTTTAGTTGTTTCTTGTACAACTAAACTAGATTATTTCACAAACTTCTTTTTGTGAATGCAAAGCACAGTTTGAGGAACCTGGTACGGTGGAAAAGTGAAGTTCTGGCCTTTTAAAGCCAAAGGCGCATACACACACACACACACACACACACACACATACATACATTAAATCTGTCATAAAAAAGCAAAAGGGAGGGTGAAATCACTCAGGAGAGAGTTGTGTGGGATGGGAAGAGGACCCAAGTCAGCCCTCTGGAGCACAACAGGCTGAAACAGAAACCATTCTGGGAATGAAGTCATTCATAATGACGGACCAGTACTGGTGGAATGGTTGTCCCGACCCTTAGTTCTGTGGGTTGAAGCATGGATGAGAGCTGAGGAGGATCTAGAAACATAGTTAACATTCAAAACACACCCCACTCAGATTAAATCCTACCAAGTCCAAACGGTTCTTGTCTGTCTGCCCACAATATCCCCACCAGCTTTTGAGATTTCTCATTCATAAGATGCAATTTGAAAGCTATATTAGACTATTCTTTCAATCTTCTTGGCCATGAAGGGAAGCAGGAAGGCAAAGGAAACAGTAACTAGAGTGGGGTAAAGGTTAGCTACTTTGTGAGGCTGCGGAAAAGGAGTCTGGAAAGAGGAAGGGGTCAAAACGGAATGTGGGTAGGATTGAGTTGATGAAATCAGAGAACGTCTTCTGAGATTGAGGGGAAAAAGTCAGTGAGGTTGGGAGCAGATTTAAGAGGATTGTGACTGTGGATGGAATAAAATTAGATAGTCTCACTTTTCTCCAGGAAGTAAAGGTTAGGTCATACTCTGGGAGGAGATGTGTATAAGAGACAGGTCTATCACTATGTCCTCCTAGTTCTCCCTTTTTATAAGGACACCAGTCATATTGGATGAAGACCCAACCCTAATGACCTTATTTGAACTAATTGTATCTTCAACAACCCTGTTTTCAAATAAGGTAACATTCTCAGGTACTGGAGATTAGAACTGCAGCATAGGAATTTAGGGGCACACAATTCTATCCATAACAGCAATGATGATTGGAAATTGTGAAGCAGAACTAATGAAATAGTGAAAGTTGGACAGAATACAATCTCAGAAAGTTTTCCTTTTTTTTCTTAGTTGTTAGTGGTACGGTAAAAAAAAAAAAATCAGCACCTAAGTAACTGTGCCAGTATAGTTTTTTCATAGTTTTCAGTCTCCCCAGTTCTTAACCCAGGAGTATACTATCTTTATTTCAAAGATGGAATGACCATAATACACTATTAACCTCACATCTGCTTGTCAGGTGAAAGAGTCATTGATGAAATGATTATGGATCATCTTCTTAGGAATCTTGCTGACAAGGTGAAACTATTTTTCCAGGGAAATCGATTTTTAAAGTTCTGTATTTCAAGTTGCTAATACAGTTTTTTGTGAAATGAACAGCTTTTTTTTTTTTTTTAAATGTTTCAGATAGATAGTGCACATGATAGAGAGTGAAATGTAAATCACCTTCTCATTCACGTTTTTCCATTTCTGTCCTCAGTTTCCTTCAAGAAAGAGAATTTTTTTGTTAATTTTTTAAATAAGTAGTTCATTAATGGGGTATAAAATTCATAAGGTATGAGAGCGTGTAGTGAGAAGTATGATCAGTTTCTTATTTACCCTTCTAGAAATACT
>SJYV01040688.1:26622-85132 GCA_006410875.1 Neotragus pygmaeus | reverse complement strand
AGTCACTAAGTTGTGTCCGACTCTTTGCAACCCCGTGGACTGCAGCACGCCAGGCTTCCCTTTCCTTCACCAACTCCTGGAGGTTGTTCACACTCATGTCCATCAAGTCAGTGATGCCATCCAACCATCTCATCCTCTTGTCTTCCCCCTGCTCTTTAACTCAATCTTTCCCAGCATCAGAGTCTTTTCTGAGTTGGCTCTTTGCATCAGGTGGCCAAAATATTGGAGCCTTCAGCATAAGTCCTTCCAGTGAATTTTGACAGCTTTAGATAGAAATAATCTATCCGGTATTTGAAGTGAGTAGATGATCATTTCTCTATAGTTACCTTTGTTCAGACAAAAGTTGATTAAAACTCTCCAGGTCAAAGTTAACCTTCTTAAAACACTTTAGTGCATTCCCTTGCTCGGAAGTTTTCCTGGACAACATCTAACTTAAAGTCCACGCTCTGCCTACCTTTAAACTTTCACAGCTAGCTCTCCACTGCAACATTTACTCTATGCTTATGCTTGCATATGTGTACACGTACATTGTGTGTTCATTCGCTCAGCTGTGTCCGACTCTTTCCGACCCCATGGACTGAAGCCTGCCAGGCTCCTCCAGGCAAGAATACTGGAGTGTGTTGCCATTTCCTTCTCCAGGGGATCTTCCTGACCCAGGGATCAAACCCAGGTCTCCCGCACTGCAGGCTGATCTTTACCACTGAGTCACCAAGGAATCCCCACGTGTGTTTTTTTAAAATAATGTTTTATGCACATTTATTTAACAAATCCTCTCAGACCACCCTATGTCTATTTATCTATTATCTATCATTTATATATCTATATAAAATAATTTTATTTTCAAAACTCTATTACTTCAGAGTGCTACACTGTAACTTACTTAACCAGTCTCCAATTGGCCACTTAAGTTGATCACATTTTTTTTGATACCAGTAAAATTATAAGTAGTATTTGTCTATATATCAGTTTTCTTATGTGCAAATAAATCTTTAAACTTCTAGAAGGGAGAGGTATGAGTAAAGCCTATTCTGATAAGCTGTTATTATAATATCTTCTTTAATTAGTGTAGCAGCTTATGCTTGCAATGGATGAATGCTTTACTTATCTCCTTCCAGTTCCTCACCAATACTCTTATCCAACATTTTTTATCTTTCCTGATCTCTGAGAAGAAAATTTTGTCATGGCTTAAAATTCTATTTCTGTGTAGTTAATTGAGCATCTTTTCCTATGTTTAAAAACCATTTGTGGTTTTGAGAACTGTGTTCATATGCTTTGCCCGTTTCTATCACAATTCTGCTTATTTGGTATTATCACAAAGAGTTGGATACCACTGAGTGATTAAGCACATGCATTCAAACTTTGTTCATAATAATCGAAGCAGTTCTATGTTCATATCGATTCATTGCCACAAGTGTACCTATCATTGTGTACTTCTTCATCATTTATCCTTGGTTTCTTCAAGTTTCTGGAGTTTTTGCCCAGAGCAGTTTTATGGAATCAGCACAAACTACTAATGGTGAAAATGAGTTATCTTGCACTTGAAAAAGATGTGTTGGTCGTGTGTTAGGTCAACTGTCACGTTGGCTACTGGCACTGTGTTCTTTTTATGTTGCTAAGTAGGACATTTTTCCTCATGGCGTCCCAGAACTGTCAACAGTGAGAACATTTCTGGAGAACAGTAGTGACCTTGCAATTCTGAGGAGACTGTGATGGTGAAGATCCAGTAGTCCCCTCTTAACCCTGGGGCATACAGTCCAAGACCCTCCTTGGACACCTGGATCTGACACCGAATCCTATGTTTACTGTGTTTTTCCTACACATACATACCTGTGTTACTGTTTCATTTACAAATAGGCACAGTAAGGTTAATAACTAATAATACAGAACAATTAAAAATGTGAATGTAATCCCTCTCAAAAATCGTATTGTACAAATTTAAAGCCTTTTCCATTTAATTAAATACCTGCCCCTCTCAGTGGCTATAACTTGGCAGTTTGAAGTGTGACAGCAAAACCACCAGATTTTTTTTCCTTTTTCACAATTTACAGATGAAAGATTTATTCTTCCTGTAGATGTTAGCAACCTCAGCAGTTTTTTATTAAGTAAAGTTTTACATTTCCACTTAAAGGAAGCACTTTATGACTTTTCTTGGGCATATTACAATCATCAGCATCGCTACACTTGCTAGAGCTATCAATAAGCAACACAAAGGGTTACCGGGACATGAATGTTCATCTGATGACTGAGAGGGTCGCTAAGTGACTAGCAGGTGGGGTACACAGGACAAAAGGATGCTTCATGTCTCAGGCAGGACGAACAGCGTGGCGCAATATTTCGTCACACTGCCCGAACAGTGTGCAATTTAAAACTTATGAATTGTTTATTCGTAACAGTAATATTAAATGGAAAAATGTTTGGACCATGGTTGACTGCAACTAAGTGAAACCGTGGAAAGTGACACCATGCAGAGGACTACTGTGCCAATGATTTGAAAACTTTTGGACAATCAACCCTCCATCATTCAGTCTCCACCAGCCTTTTGACCTCCCAGTAAGGAGGAAGATGATTTATATGTTCACAGAAACAAGAGAACACAAAGCAAGATAATTGCATGAAAGGAAATGTAATCTCTGCCTTGCCAACTTAAAGATACAGTCTGTTACATCGAAGACACTGGATAGTAGCCAACAGAACCTGATGAACACATGTTTTTGTAGGTTTGATTTTTTGGTGTGTGATTTTGTAGCATTTTCACAATATTATGGGCAGAAGATTTGTAATATATTTAAGTGAAGAAAATTCACATAGCAGTTAAATTTGGTAAAAGCCAAACAACCCCCAAGATATCCTTGGGCTATGTTATCCAATTCAGTATCATTTTGTGAGGGCTTCCCTGGTGGCTCAGGGGTAAAGAATCCACCTGACAATGCAGGAGACTCAGGTTTGATCTCTGGGTCAGACAGATCCCCTGGAATAGGAAATACCAACTCGCTCCAGTATTCTTGGCTGGAAAATTCCATAGACAGAGGAGACTGGCAGGTCCATGGGGTCACAAAGAATTGGATACGATTTAGCAACTAAACACAAACATCACTTTATGAAAATATCAAGATTCAGAAAGGTTTGGATTTACCAAAGCAAATAGAAACGAAATTCAGGTTTCCTAATGGTATTTTCTTGGCTGTGTGGGCTTCTCTAATTGTGCACTGGTTTAGTTGTGGCATGCATATGAGATCTTAGTTCCCCAACCAGGGATCCAGTCCTCTTCCCCTGAATTGCAAGGGAGATTCTCAACCACTGGGCTACCAGAGAAGTCCTGATATTAGATGACTGACTGTATATTGATACATTTTAAATTTTTAAAATGTTTATTGGATAGATCATTTGTAATGGTTTCCCACCTAAACTTTTTGATTGGTAATCCTAATCATGCTAGAGAGGGTAATTTTATAATAAATCTGCATGCCAAATCCCTCTAAGAGAGCTTGCATTTTAGTTTTTCCTGTCCAGGTTTCACAGTGACTATTGAGCATCCACAAGTGGTCTTTTCAGAATTATTTACAAAATAATTTGATCTTACCAGCTATCAATATCTGATTTTAAATATGGTCTCTTTGGCAATATTAGGAAACATGAAATCATACTTCACTTTAACTCAGGTGAAAAAATTTAAGTTTACATTTGTCATGTTCCAGTCACTTTAGACAAAGTTTATAAATTTTAAATATTTTTAATCAGTAAATTTTATTTCGTCTTTATGTGTTTGATGAATGATCAATAAGATTCAAAAATAATTTTTCATTGAATTTAGTGAAACAGTCCTATTTTTCTGTTGAAATTTTACAGCTTATTAACTTGATTCTTAAGGAATTTATCATCTATAGACTTTCTGTATGTAAATTAAACTGGCAGCTCTGAAACCAATTTGCTCATTTATTTCTGGACTTCAAAGGAATACCTCCCTCCCCCCAACCACCTCCAACAAAGGAGATATATATTTAAGTAATGTAGCTAAGAAAAATTTCCTAAAGAGATCGGTAGCTTAGTAGCTAATGATAAAGACTGGTTAAATCAATTAAGGTACATAAATATGAATACCATGAAAATATTAAAGATCATGTTTTAGGAAAAAAACAATGATATAAGAAAATTTGTGAGACCATAAAATGAGTATATTTCATAACAACAAAACAGAAGTTTATAAAGTAAAAGCTCCCTCTTAAATATCTCCATCCACTAAATAGTAACTCAGCTACTAGATACAACAGTTTGCTAGATAACATAGATATCTCAGATGGAAATATTATAGTTAATTTTGATCATCTCTTTCTTTGTGCTTTTAGGTACTTTTCCTAAATGAACTATATATATATTTAATTAACAAAAATGATTCCAGTAAAGCAATGTATATAATAACTTTGGCATACTTAACATTATCCATTACAAGTAGCAATTTCTGTACGTAGATGTCTAGGAAAAACAGTGATTTAAACTATAACCACGAATTCTTTTCCTTGGAGAAGGGAGATTTACAATTATAACCTTTAGTTTGGAAGTTGGAAAAACATCTGATGCCCTCTTGTGGCCAATAATTTTGGTAAAGTGATTTTTCTTTTTCACTGAAATCCAGTCTAAACTAAGAGAATAATGCCATAGCTCAGTCAGTAAGGGGCTTCCCTGATAGTTCAGTTGGTAAACAATCTGTCTGCAATGCAGGAGACCCTGCCTGGTTCGATTCCTGGGTTGGGAAGATACGTTGGAGAAGGGATGGGCTACCCACTCCAGTATTCCTGGGCTTCCCTTGTGGCTCAGCTGGTAAAGAATCAGCCTGGGTTAGGAAGATACCAGGGAGAAGGGAAAAGGCTACCCACTCCAGTATTCTTGGGCTTCCCTTGTGGCTCAGCTGGTAAAGAATCTGCCTGGGTTAGAATATCCCCTGGAGAAGGGAAAAGGCTACCCACTCCAGTATTCTGGTCTAGAGAATTCCAGGGACTGTTTAGTCCATGGGGTTGCAAGAGTCAGTCACAGCTGAGAGACTTTCACTTCATTTTAGTCGGTAAAGATCTGCCTCGAGTGCAGGAGACCTGGGTTCAACCCCTGGATTGGGAAGATACGCTGGAGAAGGAAATGTCAACCCATTCCAGTATTCTTGTCTGGAGTATTCCATGGACTGAGGAGCCTGGCGGGCTACAGTCCACGGTGTTGCCTAAGTTGGACACGTCTCTGCAGTTAACTAACACTATTGAAGAGCACAGTAACATTGAAACCAGAAGTCTCTGAGGTTTAAATTTTCTGTTGAGATTGCAGGCATTTTGAATTCCACATGCCCTGAGAGCTATCTTTATGATTTGTGTACTTTTCTGGTAGTCTATACTCAATAGAATTTGTCACCAGGCAACAGGAATATCTGAACAGCCAAGGACATCCAATGTTTATTAGCAAGTGGTGATTTTTCTGAATTTAGGACTAGAAATTTAAAGATGTGGATAATGAAAAGTGTAATGATCTTTTTAAAAATATACCTTTGGGGAAAAAGTCCAATTTTTTTTTAATCCAAATTTTTTTTATCTCTTTTTGTTTTTGTAGTTCAAGTACACTTACGAGACTGATGGCACTACAGTGGTATAAATACGAAGGACCACTGAAGAATCTGAAGTACTGTACTGTTTGACTTTATTTTAGACCACTAATAAAGACTTGAACATGTTGAAGAAAAAAAGCACAAGGCAGAGTTTAGAGCATCTACAAGAACGTTTCTGCTTTATGCAATGGCACTAGGCATATAAGCCAGATGTCTTATCAACATTTGTACAGGCCAAATTCTAGGCTAAGAAAATCCTATATATCTTCTGATGACTGAAAGATGTTTCACTATATTTATATTTTCAATTAGCTACTACTAACAAGTTTTAGACTTTTTATATGAATCACCTGCCTTTGGGAAAGCTATGGTTAATAAAAAATTAATTTTTTAAAGAAAAATAGAAATTGCTACATTGCTTTTTCTTTGCTAAATATTAAACACACTGCAGTGAGATATCCCTTTCACTCTTCTCTGTTTATACACAGAACAGAAGCACACATTGGCATGCCTCAAACTACTTTTTATTTGCAACTACATGATTTTATGCAACTCTTCTAAACAACATAAAATAGATTTCCATGTGTATAAATAACTTACATACTTTCCATAAAGTAAATGCTCAAAGGTGCTAGAACAGATCATCCACTCCTACAGTATCCTCATAAGCAACAGAGCACAATATATAAATACTCAAGTTTAATATTAAAAACTCAGGCACTTGACTAACTTTTATAAAGTTTCTCAAACTATATCAATATATCTAAAGTGCATATATATTTTTAAGAAAAGATTATTCTTAATAACTTCTCTATAAAAATAAGTTTGATGGTTTAGCCCATCTAACTTTACTACTTTAAGTATGAACTTTTAATGTGTAGTCAGGCTTATTCTACCTTCTCTCAACATGACACCAACAGACAAAAGCAGCTAGTGAGGTGCTAACATGTGAGGATTAATCCAGTGATTGCGATCACAATGCATTCCAGGAGGAGGTACCCATGTTACTGGAATTGGGCGATATGGTTTATTCTTCCGTCCCTGATTTGGATAACCAAATGGAATGGGAGGAGGGTAGTGACTTTGATTGCCATTCCCTCGATACATTATTGGCTTTTTTCTGGGCAACGGGTGCCACATTGGAAGAGGTGGGAATATCAATTCCGAAATCTGTAGGGAAAAGAAAATGGTAAATTAATAAAAAACAAACTCACTCACCCACAACCCAAAGAGTAGCTCTAAGGGACATTCCCTACAGTCAAGTCTAAATATGTTAAAAACTTCAAATATAGTAAGTGATCAGTGTTTTTCAAATGAATGAATATTAATAAACTCAAACATACCCCTCGAAAACCAGGTATTCTCTGGCTATATCAAGCAGAAAAGATGAAAACACAGAATGAGCAGAGGCCTATAGGGACATATGTTTAAGACCGCTGGTGTCCAAAGCTGGCTAGAGAGTCACCTATGAAGCTTTTAAACACAAAAATGTCATGCCCCAGTCGTGTTCTACTTAACAGTATTAACATAATTTTAGGAAGAGAGGCCAGGTATTTTGATGACATTCTGCAGGTGATTCTAATGTAGCCAGTTTAGCATTTTGGAACAACAGTCTTAGATTATCCTGTAAGTCAAGTGGGACATCAAGTTCACATTATGCAAAATGTTTTCAGCAGTTTGGGACCTCTATGCTCAGAATACTGTGCCCTGTGATTATGAGTTTCAGAGTTCTCTGATTTCTAATCTGCTCTTAACATAGGGATTAAAAAATTTATATTCTGTATATCAGCACTACATTTAGGATAGAAAAGTCAAAAGGCACGAAGTTGTATATAGTGGAAAAAAAAGTCTCCTTATCTGATTACTAGCTATCCTCTCAGAGGCAGCAGACACTAATCCATTTTTTGATTATCTTTAGAGATATTCTATGAATATACTCGTGTGTATATCTATATACACATTAAATATCCACAGTTCTGCATACTGCTTCTACACTCAATAAATACATACCAGAGATGTTCATATCAATATACAATGACTTTTTTCATAAATCTACAGCTAGACAGTAATGCAGTGACTATGCCATAACTAAATTAAGTGGTATCTTATTGATAGGACATTTTGGCTGCTTTCAGTCTTTTAAAAAAAAAGATGCACAAAAACAAACAAAACAATACTGCAGTGAATGACCTTAGCATGCAGTTAATTCTTGATTACCTACAATAATGGGGAAACAAAAAAATTTATTAAGAGTTCCAACTAATAACTGACCTATACTACAAACCAACAGCAAAGTGGAATGTTTTCATTTCTTTCTACATTGGGGTCCTGGTAAGCTTTTAAAACTCAAAGTAGACACAATTCTGGAATCATGATTCCCACAAGCAACCACTGTTCAAATTTCTATCACAGACTGAGTTTTCCCTGTTTGTGAACATCATATAAATGGAAGGTATATATTCTTTTGTGTCTAGCAATATTCTTTTTTGGGGGGCTGTAACACATGACTTGTGGGATCTTAGTTTCCCGACCAGGAATCAAACTTGTGCCCTTGGCAGTGAAAATAAAGAGTCCTTAACCACTGAACCACCAAAGAATTCCCTAGCAAAATTCTTTTGGTCAACAGAATGTTTTTTAGGTCTTTCTGTACTGTGTCTATTATGAAATGTTTTATTGCTATTATCCTACTGTATGAATGAATATATGACTATCTTCCCCCATTCACTTGTTAATGGATATTTGTTTTTTTTACTGTTATATAAAAAAAAGCTGTTATAAACATTCTAGTAAGAGGCTTTGTAGATATGGTTCATTTCTCTTGTTAAATACTTAGGAGTGGAACTGTTGGGTTATAGGGCAGATGCATATTTAAGTGCCAAGCAGTTTTCAAAGTGGTCGTACCACTTTTTACACTTCTATCAACAGTTCATGAATCCAGCTTCTTCACACACTTGTCAGCACTTGGTACTGCCAGATGTTTTAATTTTAGCCATTCTGAAAGTAGTGTTTCACTGTGGCTTAAATTTACAATTACCTGATAACAAATAAGGTTGAGCACCTTTTTCATTTGCTTACTGGCCATTTATATAACTTCTTTTGTACAAGTGTTTTTTCACATCTTATACCCACTGTTGTTATTTGGATCATTTGTCTTTTATTGTTGATTTATAGGACTGATTTTTAAAGTATATTCTGAAAACAAGTCCTTTGACAAATATATGTATTGAGAATATTTTGTTGCAGCCTATACTTCTGCCCGTTCATTTTCTTTACGGCTTCTTTTGATGGGCAAAAAGGTTTAATTTTGATGAGGTCAAATTTATTAACATTTTTGGGAGAAATCTTTGCCTATCCTAAATAATAAAGTTATCTCCCTATGTTTTCTTCTGAGTGTCAGAGATTTAGCATTTATGTTTAGGCCTGTGACCCATTTAAAATTAGGTTTTTTTTTTTTAATGTATGGTATAAGGTAGCAGTTAGGGTCACTTTTAAAAAAATAAATGGATTATCCAATCGTTTCAGTACCAGTTCTTAATAGATTTTCCCCACTGAATTCCTTTGGCACTTATTTAAAAAATTTTTGTACATAAGGAGTCTACTATCTGTTCCAGTAATATATTTGTGCATCTTTAAACCATTACCACAGGGATTCCCTAGTGGTTCAGTGGTAAAGAATTCGCCTGCCAGTTTAGGAGAGGCAGGTTGATTCCTGGGTGGGAAAGATGCCCTGGAGAAGGAAATCATAACCCACTCCATTATTCTTGCCTGGGAAATCCCATGAAGAGTGGAGTCTGGTGGACTACAGTCCACGGGGTCACAAAAGAGTTAGACATGACTTGGCGACTAAACAACAAACCATTAACACTGTCTTGATAAACGTAACGACTTGATATTAATGTGAGATCTCTGACTTGATTCTCTTTCCTTTGAATTTTATCTGGAAAAAAGCCTTTTGGGATTTTGATAGCAAGGTGAATCTGTAGACCAATTTGGGGAGAAATTATATAATCTTCATTCTTAGTGGAAAATTATCTTTGGAGGTTCCTTTCAGAAAATACAGACCCCTATCAGAGAACAAAGACCCCCAAGCTAGAAATTATTTTGTCTATACTTTGATAACCTCTTTTTTTAAGGTTCTTCTTGGTAAAGCCGGATTTAAGATGAAAAAAATAGACAGGTAAAAAAAGATCTTAAAGTGGACCATCTGCTCCAACTTTATACACAATGACTATTAACAGCTGAACTATGCTTTTTCATTATGAAATGTTTTGTAAGTGAATGTAATGTCAAGAAGAACTGTTATATTTTTAAAGCACATAAAAGACACTTCCATTTCTATGCTTTTCTGTTATAATTTTATCCCAGTAGTCTTTCAACAAGGGGGAAAACAAGTACAATTTAATTTTAAAAGAAAATCTAAAAATTAATGGTCAATTTACTTGTAAAAATTAGTAGCAATAAGTTCAATTTGGGATTCATATTCTTGCTTTACTGAGTAACAACAAATAAAATTCTGAGATAAAATTATCACACATCTAAATGAATTGCAGGTAATTTAACAATGGTAATTTGTAGCCAGGACATGGAAGCAACCTAGATGGCCATCAGCAGATGAATGGATAAGAAAGCTGTGGTACATATACGCAATGGAGTATTACTCAGCCATTAAAAAGAATACATTTGAATCAGTTCTAATGAGGTGGATGAAACTGGAGCCGATTATAGAGTGAAGTAAGCCAGAAAGAAAAACACCAATACAGTATATTAACACTAACACATATATATGGAATTTAGAAAGATGGTAATGATAACCCTGTATGTGAGACAGCAAAAGAGACACAGATGTATAGAACAGACTTTTGGATTCTGTGGGAGAGGAAGAGGGTGGGATGACTTAGGAGAATGGCATTGAAACATGTATACTANAAAGCTGTGGTACATATACGCAATGGAGTATTACTCAGCCATTAAAAAGAATACATTTGAATCAGTTCTAATGAGGTGGATGAAACTGGAGCCGATTATAGAGTGAAGTAAGCCAGAAAGAAAAACACCAATACAGTATATTAACACTAACACATATATATGGAATTTAGAAAGATGGTAATGATAACCCTGTATGTGAGACAGCAAAAGAGACACAGATGTATAGAACAGACTTTTGGATTCTGTGGGAGAGGAAGAGGGTGGGATGATTTAGGAGAATGGCATTGAAACATGTATACTATCATGTATGAAATGAATCACCAGTCTAGGTTCAATACAGGATATAGGATGCTCGGGGCTGTCACACAGGGATGACCCAGAGAGATGATATGGGGAGGGTCGTGGGAGGGGGGTTCAGGATTGGGAACTCATGTACACCTGTGGCGGATTCATGTCAATGTATGGCAAAACCAATACAGTATTATAAAGTTAAAAAAAAAAAATGCTAATTTGTAGTACATAATGCATCACACAGAGGGGGAAAAAAGTCCAAAATATTTGTCAGTGGTCTTAAAATGATCCCTGAAATACAAATATTATGTTTACTTATCTATATAGGGACTCACTTGGAAAGGATACAAAAATAACTGGTAATGAACACCTTCATGCAAGGGCACAAGACTGGTGGTTGGGAAAGAGGAGGACATGTCCCTGTTGTACTCTGGCTTTCCAGGTGACACTAGTGGTAAAGAATCTGTCTGCTAGTATAGGAGATGTTAAGAGATGTGGGTATAATCCCTGGGTTGGGAAGAGTCCCTGAAAAAGGGCATGGTAACCCCTCCAATATTCTTGCCTGGAGGATCCCATGGACAGAGGAACCTGATGGGCTACCGTTCATAGGGTTGCAGAGTTGGACACAACTGAAGTGACTCAGCATGGACGCACATACTGTTTCAAGTTAATTTTTTTTAAAGGTTCAGTCTGTAATACTCGTGATACTCTTGATTTCTTACTCATTAAGGACTAAATTCTCATTTTAGGCCAAATCAAACCCTACCAGAAACCTGTTATATTTAATTATATCTAATTAAGTCCAACTTAATAAAAATAGGTATATTTAAAAATAGACTCAAAATCAGAAAAAGTACATGTACAGAAGAAGGCTCAAAAGATTTTTCATTTATTTTTTACTTGAAAATATTTCCTGTTGAAAAGTACTGCCGTTAAGAATTTTTCAAACTATAATACATTAACTGTTCTTTGGTATGTAGGGTAAAGTAATAAGTAAGTGAAAAAGTGCATGCATGACTGCTATGTGTTAGTTGCTCAGTTGTGTCCCACTCTTTGTGACCACATAGACCACAGCCTGCCAGGCTCTTCTGTCCATATAATTCTCTAGGCAAGAATACTGGAGTGGGTCGCCATTCCATTTTCCAGGGGATATTCCCAACCCAGGGATCGAATCCAGGTCTCCTGAATCACAAGCAGATTCTTTACCAACTGAACCAGCAGGGAAGCTCTCATGCCTGCTATATGATTCTTTACATGTTAAGGCAAAGAAAGATATTGTTTGGGCTTGAATTTCCTGTGGTCATGTATGGATGTGAGAGTTGGACTGTGAAGAAAGCTGAGCACCAAAGAATGGATGCTTTTGAACTGTGGTGGTAGAGAAGACTCTTGAGAGTCCCTTGGACTGCAAGGAGATCCAACAGTCCATTCTGAAGGAGATCAGCCCTGGGATTTCTTTGGAAGGAATGATGCTAAAGCTGAAACTCCAGTACTTTGGCCACTTCATACAAAGAGTTGACTCACTGGAAAAGACTGATGCTGGGAGGGATTGGGGGCAGGAGGAGAAGGGGACGACAGAGGATGAGATGGCTGGATGGCATCATTGACTTGATGGACATGAGTCTGAGTGAACTCCAGGAGATGGTGATGAATAGGGAGGCCTGGTGTGCTGCGAGTCATGGGGTCACAAAGAGTTGGACACGACTGAGCGACTGAACTGAACTGAACTGAATGAAAAATTAACTAAAGAAAAATTTATTGAGGTTTCTCTTTAACCACAGGGAGGGAGGAACATGAAAGTTAAACCTGAAGTTACAAATTGGAAGTGTTAAAGGCTACGAAAAAAAAAAAGTGGCTATTTCTGAAAGCACTAAGGATTTTAAAACATCAGGAATGTTTTATTTCCATGATTCTTCCTATTCTTTTTGAAATATATTTATCCTACTTATTGAACAGTAAAGCAGACCTTTGACAAAATGACTCAGGATGCCTATTCTACTTCCCCTTAGTGTGGAAAGGCAAGAACTGTGATCTAAAATCTCAAGTCAGAACCCTGGGCAATATGAGGACTACCCAGGATGACCTTGCAAGCTCTGCTCAGGACCTTCAGTATAGAGCCACTTCATGGTTACCTGGTACACAGGGCTGGGGGTCGCAGCAACAGAATTTGGTTTCACTTCCACTTCCTTACATGTTTCTTCATCTGAAGAAGAGGATCCTGAATGATAATCAGAGGTAACCTTATCAAGGGCCCTGGTAACTTTCTTGGAAATCTCATCCTTGTTCTCATCCTCATTTTCAAAGCTGGCAACAATGAATGCATTATTTTTCTCTCCATACCTAAGAATAAAAAAATCCAAAAACTTTGAAACCCTGAAGTTACATCAACAAAGCAACAAATGTTCATAAAAATTACTGAACAGGTCTGGACATGCCACCAGTCCTGAGCCAAGAAGGAACCCTCCTAGAACTTGATTCTACATATATAGTATGTTAACCCAGCTCCATGCCAACAGGCAGGCCACAGTTTTCCAGTCTATTAACATACCAAAAAGTGACCTCATTCATTTTTTTTCCGATTTTCTTTTCTACTGCCCCAAAAGAAATTCGTGGATTACATTTTTGTATGCATCATTGAAATTGGCCATACATTAATGTATTGGGCATTTACATTAATACAGTAAAACTTTCTAATGAATTTTTAATTGACCTCTATATTGTAGATGATAGTAATTCAAGTCAAAAATCAATTAGATAGTTCTTATGGGATTTATTTTTACTGCAATTAAATTAAAAAAGGGGCCTGTGTTTCCTGTATCTACACTGACAAAAATGAGAACTGAGGCAACTGTTGAGGTTAAAGAGAAAAAGAAAATATAGCTACTGTTGAGGAAAATAAAAGGATTTTTCTTGAATTACACTGCTGATTTCACAGAGATTCTTATGATAAATGTTCATTTCTTTTAAATTAAGCAGTGTTTTTTATTATTCTTCCAAAACATTTTTAAAGCCTTGATCTAAGAAAAACTGTCAGGATATCTAACTTTGGCTATTGGTTACTAGAAAAAAAAATTCTGCCATCAGGGGAAAATAGCATAACACACAGTAAAACTAGGAGTTTTCATTGAGAGGACAGAGAAGAAACCCACAAATCTATTCAAATAAATTAGACATCATAAACACTATGAAACAATTTCTAGGAAGTGTTAGGACAAAGGAAATGAACTGTTAAGCAGTCTTGCACAGCATGTAATTTAAAGTTAAACAAATGATTCCAAGCTTACAAAATATAAGAATGACTTCAATAGAAAAATAAGGTTAACTAAGATGTCAATTAATTTCATTTCAAATTATTTCTGAATCAGGATATTTACAATTAAGTAAAAGGCCTAATTACAACAGTCTATGAAAGTTTAAATGGCAATCAAGTAGTCTCATAGGTGAGTGCTATTCCTTTCGGCTGTGCTATCTTCTATTCTCATGGGCTGAATGTAGCCATAAATACAATCTAAATACAGTATAGAATCCCTTTTTCTATTCTTTTTCAGTCTTTCTCATAAACCGCTATAGGATGGTGGAAAGAGCATGAGACATGTTTTTGGTTCTGCTCTGCCATGTACTAGCTGTACCCAGGTACAAGTTATTCAGTCTCTCCAGGCCTTAGTTTCTTATCTGCAGGATGAGGAAGCTGGAAATAGTGGATAGTGGTTGTTCTTCAACTGGTGATTCTTCTTCTTAGAAAATGCCTGAACAATTGGGTGAATTCTTCACAACACAGAATTCATGAACTACAATTTCAACTCAGGCAAAACAGAAAGGCAAGAAATCTGAGAAAAAACCCTACCTCAGTAGAAACAGAAACCTAAACCAAGGGCATACATCTAAATGACTGAAGGATCAGCTTTATTAACTCAGATTTCTTTGACACTTGAGCTCAATTAGGTTTTGCATTTTTCCCTTGGTAGTATTTTGGCATGAGGGCTCTCTTCAGGGTAAGTGAAGCAGCTTACTATATTACCGTAATATTAGAACATGCAATTAATTCTTCAGAATTAGTAAGGGACAAGTTTTAAACTTTACAATTTATAATTTAACACACTGCTGAAACATTAAGACCAACTGAGTTAATTTGAAAAATACCAATAGTATCTAATGCTCTTTATCTTCCAGGAAAAGAAAGGTTACAGAAATTACAAACAAAAAGAAGTGTAGACTACTGAGTAGATAATAACATGCCAGCTATTTGCTATTTTCTCCTTATAGGAAAAGGGTTTGCTATTTTCTCCTTGTAGGAAAGATCTGTTTTCTATTCGGTATAATCTGAAGTATTTCACGAAGTGATAACCTTTCTAACTATACAACGCTTTTGCATTCTTCCAATATCTATCCTGATGGAATAATTCTATGAAAAATGTTCTGAGTAGATTTCAAATATTTTTTACAACCATAGCCTTTAGTATACAATGATTTATTATTTTTAATGACTCAGATTATTTATTCAACTATGTAACTGCTATATCAGTTTTAGTTTTCAGAATATTCCCAGCTTGGATTCAAAAGCACTAATAAATATCTCAATTTCCTTTATTAATTTATAGCAATCATCTCTACCCAATTACTAACACTTTGTTTCCCCTGGGATTTCTATCATCACTTAATGAACATTCTGAAGATAATTTCTATTAACTGTGAAGAAACTCACATCATAGTCAATTTGAGGCAAAATTTTAATCATACAGAAGGATCATACAAGGATTTTCTTACACTAGCAAGATGAGAAAGCTCAGTAATTTTTCATTATCTGGTATTATCAAATAATGAAGTATTCACTTAAGTAAAATAGAATGCCCATGTTAACTAAAGCTCTCATCTTCAGGTGTCAAGATATGGTTTAAGCATCTCAAATCAATATGTCCAAAATGTTCATGTAATTCGCCAACTTCTTAAACATCCTTGGATACAGAAACTTTCCCCTAATGATTTAAGACTGTTATATTAAATATTTCTTATTTGACAGTGTGATAATATATTTGGCTCAACTCTTGCTTTTTTGTTCCCACTTCTATGTTGGACTGTTACTTTTTTTGTAGATTTATAACAACAGTATCCTGGGGGACTGGTTGGAGGACTATCCCCTCCCCTTCCTCTCCCAATGCCAAAATCTATGGCTGCCCGAGTATTGTACCTTAAATAAAATGACAAGGTATTTGCATACAACCTACCCACACGCTCCCATACACTTCAAATTATCTCTAGATTACTTATCATATCTGCTGCTGCTGCTAAGTCGCTTCAGTCGTGTCCGACTCTGTGCGACCCCATCCCTGGGATTCTCCAGGCAAGAATACTGGAGTGGGTTGCCAGTGTCCGACTCTTAGCGACCCCATGGACTGCAACCCAACAGGCTTCTCCGTCCATGGGATTTTCCAGGCAAGAGTACTGGAGTGGGGTGCCATTGCCGTCTCCACTTATCTTATCTAATACAATGTAAATATTATGCAAATACTTTGAATATTATGTAAATAGTTGCATAGCATGGCAAATTCAAGTTTTGCTTTTTAGAATTTATCTTTAATTTTTTCCCCTCAAATATTTTTGAACTAAAGTTGGTTGAATGCATGGATATGGAATCCGCAGATATGGAAAGTCAACTGTATTTTGAGCAATCCCCCTTCAAATGTCATGTAAGTCTTTATGGGCTTAAAAAACTATACAACTAACTTAAAAAACTGTGCATGAAGTAAGAGTAAATCAGGATCAAAGTGTAGACCTTGAAAAGTAAGTATTTCAATATAATCAACTTTGTGATAGCTATTTCTTGTATACTGAAAAGTCTTCTGCAGGGATTTAGTGGACCAAGTCTACAAAACAAAGTCTGACTCTGGCCTGAGGTTAAGTCCTTCCTAAGTCCCAGACTCTAAAAATTGTCTGACCTTCTCAGACCAAAAATTGTTGCTATTCCTTTTTTCGAGAAACAAGTACTGGAGAATCTACGTGCCCCCAGTTTCCCAAAGCAATAAGCTTACATAAAACACCAGTTTATATCAAGCAGCTCCAGGGTGGTCCAAAAAATTGTTGCAGAACAACCATGTATTTATCCAGCATTATCTTCATCACCACTTTCATTGATGAAGATCAAGTCACAGCCTATGACCACCTTTAGAACATATTAGGATTACATCAAAAGCACCTCTACTACAATCAGTGGGTGAACTGTACCTCTAAACCAAAGAGAAAACCCTAAAGAAACAGCTATAGGAAATCACTCGCAAGGGGTTCCATGCATCTGTTCATCCTGTTCCTCCTGCCTAGAAACACCCACTTTGTCATCTAGTCAACTACAACTCCTTCTCCACTCAGCTCAAGTATCACCTACTCAATAAAATCAGTCCTCTGTATCCATGGGTTCTGCATCTGTGCACTCAGCCAACCACAGACCAAAAATATTTGGGGGGAAAAAATCAGAAAGTTCGTAAAAGAAAAACTTGAACTTTTTCAATTTAAGGGAACTATTTACATAGCATTTACATTATATTAGGTATTATAAGTAATTTATAGATGATTTAAAGTAAATGGGAGGTTATACATAGGTTATATGCAAATACTGCACTATTTTATATAAGGGACTTAGGCATCTGAGGATCTTAGTTCTGGCTGTGCATGTGCGTGTGTGTGTGTGGTGAGGAGTGTCCTGGAACCCTTCACTGATATACAAAGGGGTGACTACAGTCTTCTGTTAGGCAGTAACTTTCTCCTTTGTGCCACCAACCAGTGCATCTTGTACATATTTCTATTATAGCATAAATCTCACTCTGTTGTTATCTGCTTATTCTTTCTTCTCCCTTATTACACTTTGAACTACCTGAAAGAATAATGTCACTTTCATTTCCACAACTAAGAATGCCTGGTCCACAATGAATGCTTTTAAAGTAAATGAAGTTCAGTTTCATACCTCACACACCTACCTTTTACAATTCTGCTCATTAGGAGACAAGAAATAATTTCCATTATGAAAATAAAACCACGAAAATTTCACTCAGCCACTTAAAAGCCAAAAAGCGGGGAGAGACGCAAGAGTAAAAACAAACAGCAACAGAGACCAACCAAAAGTAATTATCCAGTATTATTTGGGATTAACAACTTTCCTAGTTTGAAGACGGGAAAGACAAGGGCACCATCAATGTGAGATGGTAATAATTGACCTACAGGGAATCAAGGTATCTAAATTCTACAATAAACTCGGTAAAGCTCTTCAAAAAAAAACTCTGCTCTATCATTTCTTAAGTTTCTTTAGTTGTAAAACAGGAGTATAACCAGTCTTTTACTATCACCTCCAAGAAGAATAGTTTATAAAATTCACATTTGAGAAAGCCAAACAACCAGCTCCTGGCCATTAAGATACGTGTATAGGCAGTACCTGAGAGAATTTCATAAAAATCAGTTCCAGCATGACAATCAGTTCAGTTGCCAAACTCACCTACAGCACACCTCACATGGGTCCACCCATAGAGTGAGTTCCTTTGGCAAGCCGAGGTCACTGTACAAGATGCAGCTGTTCTCACAGGCTTTCAGGACATCAGGATCAACTCTCTGAAACTTATTGACACGAATGCATCTACAAAAAAGTGGAGTAATGTTAATAGCTTTAAATAAAATTTAAATCAGAAACTTAGTTACATCTACTAGTATTTGCCAACATGAACTTAAAAAAATAAAACCCTGGTAAAGAACTCAGGAATACCTATCCTAAATAGATAAAAAATCTGAACTAAAGGCAAAGAGGCAGCAGCAGCATCAATGCCACCCAGCCTGGTAGAAAGAAGAGGGCATCTGCATGAGCACAGGGAAATCAGTAGGACTGGCTCTACCTCATTTCAGACAGTAACTACTCAACCTCACATGTACTTCAACAAGCAAGGAGGATGAAAGTGCATGAAATTACTTAGAACTTTGAATGCAAAAAATTAGCCAAATTCCTATATAACAAAATCTCCAGCTAACAAAAAGACCTCAACTAATGTTTTAAACAATATTCAGAAATTTTTGTCACAAGTTTTGCTCTGTCGTTACTTACCTTTAGAAGGGTATCCTTTGCCTTACCTGTAACTGTTCTCTAAATACCAAATTAGTCAAGGACACAGAACCATTTATATCATGTATTAAGAGTAAAATATAATCCAAAAGTGTTACTGGCTTATTTAAGTTGTGTTACTCGAGGGTTTTCTTATTTTTTAGTTAGCAAAAAAGTGAAAAAATTCTAAACCAATAAAGGCTGTTCTAGCATGGTTTATAGGATCTTAGTTCCCTGACCAGGGATCAAACCTAGGCCCACAGCAGTAAAAGCACAAGGTCCTAACCACTGGACTACCAGGGAATTCTCATCTGTCACATTTTTTCTTTTAACCTAAGTACCAACCACGGCTACCTAACAGAATGCTCAAAGATGGCTCTCAATATGAATGCGAAAATATCTGTTAAAATAAGTATCCTGCTTGCAAAGAAAAATTTTTAGTTACAATGAAAGTATTTACTGCCTACAGCTAAGAAATGAACCAAGAGAATCCAGGTTTTTGTACTAATCCTGATTTATAGGGTGAAAGTGTGAAAGCAGAAGTGTTAAGTCTCTCAGTCATGTCCATCTCTTTGTGATCCCCACAGACTGTAGCCCCCAGGTTCCTCTGTTCAAGAGATTCTTCAGGCAAAAATACTGGAGTGGGTAGCCATTCCCTTCTCCAGGGGGTCTTCCCATCCCAGGGATTGAACCTGGGTCTCCTGCATTGCAGGCAGATTCTTTACCATCAGAGCCACCAGAGAAGCCCGCGATTTGCAGGGTGAATTTAGATTAAATCATTTTACTTCTTCAGACCCAAAGCTTTAAAATATAGAAAATATAAGTTAATTGACAAATATTGATAATACTACTAACTATAATACTGTAACATCAAGAGAATAATGTGTTTATATTTAATTAGTCTTCCATTTTCATTTAAAACAGTGAAAAAGTTCTCATTAGATAATAGCTAATACATATTTCTAAGTAACAATAATAACAACCCTTTTTGAAGGTTTACCATGCAATGGAGAGTTTTCTAAATATGGCCATACCTCGGACATTGTGGGTTAGTTAAAGACCAGAGCAATAAAGCGAGTATCACAATAAAGCCAGTCACAAGTTTTTGATTTCTCAGTGTATATAAAAGTTATATTTACACTACATTGTAGTCTATTAAGTGTGCAACAGCATTACATCTAAAACACAATATACATAGCTTTATGCTAAAAAATGCTAACCATCACCTGAGCCTTCATCAAGTTTCTGTAATAGTAACATCAAATATCCCTTATTACAGATAACCAAAACAAATATAATAACGAAAAAGTATGAAATACTATAAAGAATTACCAAAATGTGACAGAGACACAAAGTGAGCAAATGCAACTGCAAATGTGGCGCTGATAGACTTGCTCAATGCATGCTTGCACAAACCTTCAATTTANGGGTATCTCATGAGCTGACTCCAAATTTTTAAAAAAATTGTCAGTTTGAAGTGTTATCTTCTATTATTCTGTGCAACAACAATGAACCCTTTCTCAATTGGATTGTGATACGTGATGGAAAGTGGGGTGTATACGACAACTGGCGATGACCAGCTCAATGGCTGGACAGAAAAGAATATCCAAAGCACTTCCCCAAAGCAAACTTATCCCCCTAAAAAAGGTCATGGTCACTGTTCGGTGGTCTGCTGCCTGTGCAATCCACTCTAACTTTCTGAATCCCAGCAAAACCATTACATCTGAGAAGTATGCTCAACAAATCGATGAGTTGCACCAAAAACTGGAGCCAGCATTGGTTAAGAAAAGGCCCAGTTCTCCACAACAATGCCTGATTGCACATGGCACAACCAATGCTTCAAAAGCTGAATGAGTTGGGCTATGAAGTTTTGCCTCATCCACCATATTCACCTGACCTTGTGCCAACAACTACCACTTCTTCAAGCATCTTGACAACTTTTGCAGGGAAAGTGCTTCCACAACCAGCAGGAGGCAGAAAATGCTTTCCAAGAGTTCACTGAATCCCGAAGCACAAATTTTTATGCTACAGGAATGAACAAACTTATTTCTCATTGGCAAAAATGTGTTGATTGTAATGGTTCTATTTTGAGCCTAGTTATAACGATTTAAATTCATGGTCCAAAACCACAATTACTTTTTCCCCAAACTAATATCTTATAGGAAGATTGCAACAACTCTTTGTGATACAAAAACTTTTATGTGTAGGACACACACATGTATTTACACACAGATATATATTTGTATATTTGTAATACTTAGATATCTATATAACATATATGTATAAATAAAAGCTTTATCTCTGAGAGAGAGAATAAGACAGAAAATGAGAGAGTCATGATACAAAGAGAAAGATTTATGACAGAGTTGAGTTTTTGGTTTTTTTTTTTTAAGTGTTCTTATACTAGCCTAGTATGAAGGCTAGCTT
Organism: Neotragus pygmaeus; assembly: GCA_006410875.1. NCBI lineage: Eukaryota > Metazoa > Chordata > Mammalia > Artiodactyla > Bovidae > Neotragus > Neotragus pygmaeus. The sequence goes on along the minus strand of SJYV01040688.1, from coordinate 63,839 downwards.
AGCTGAAGCTGAAGCTTCAAATACTTTGGCCACCTGGTGCAAAAAGTCAACTCATTAGAAAAGACACTGATGCTGCGAAAGACTGAAAACAGGAGGAGAAGGGGACAACAGAGGACAAGATGGTTGGATAGCATCACCGACTCAATGGACATGAGTCTGGGCAAAGTCAGGGAGATGGTGAAGGACAGGGAAGCCAGGTGTGTTACAGTTCATGAGATTGTAAAGAGTTGGACATGACTGAGCAACTGAACAACAAAATACTAGCCTAAGGGCTTTCCAGGGAGCTCAGTGGTAAACAATCTCTCTGCCAAGCAAAAGATGCAGGTTTGATCCCTGTGTCAAGAAGATCCCCCGGAGAAGGAAATGGCAACACGCTCTAGTATTCTTGCCTGGAAAATCCAATGGACAGAGGAGCCTGGCAGGCTACTGTACATGGAGTTGCAAAGGCTCAGATATGATTTAGTGACTGCTGCTGCTGCTGCTAAGTCACTTCAGTCATGTCCGACTCTGTGTGACCCCATAGACAGCAGCCCACCAGGCTCCCCCGTCCCTGGGATTCTCCAGGCAAGACTTAGTGACTAAACAACAACAAATACCAGCCTAAAGTGCTCACAAATGCTTTTTTTTTTTTTTTTCAGAAGGAAAGTTGGTGAGAGTAAACTAGCTATGACCCATATCATGACTAACAACTGACACACAATGGTGGCAGTATGTGTGGAAGAAAACAAAGAGTAGAACAAAGCTGCTGGGTTGGTAATTTTCTGTTTTTGTTTTTTGCAGACATGTAAACACTGAATTCTCATAGTACTGAGGTACCAAAAGTGAATTGAAAAAAAATACCCCTCACCAGATGTTTAGCATGTTATATAAAAATGGACTTAATTCTAGGATGTTAAAATGCCTCAGAGCAATGGGGTAATATAATTTACTAGGTGTTTGATATGGATGTGTATCTTATGCTGATTTCACTGGGCTTTTTCAACTCTTTGTTCTGTGTTTAATTTAGAAGACCTAACTAAAATTAACTGATGACTGTGTATTTGGGGTTTTTATTCAATTTTCTTATTTTTTAAGACAGGGAATTTGTAAAATATGTAACTAAATATTTTAAAAATATTTTAGCTTCTGAGGTTATTCTTATATTTGTATTTATAAATTAAAAAAAATAGCATCTAGGAGAGAGTTTTAAAAAGGGGGCTTCCCTGTGGCTCAGATGGTAAAGGATCTGCCTGCAATGCTGGAGACGTGGGTTTAGTCCCTGGGTCAGGAAGATCTCCTGGAGAAGGGAATGGCAATCCACTCCAGTATTCTGGCCTGGAGAATTCCATGGACAGAGGAGCCTGGCAGGCCCCAGTCTGTGGGGTCACAAAGAGTCAGATACATGACTGAGAGACTTTCACTTTGACTTTCTCAGCCAAAAAGTACCATTGTTCTCTCTTTGTACTCTTTTCCATGGCATTTGAACTCATCATCTTAAGACTTTGGACACTGTTGATGAGAGAGAACTCCCTAATGAATAGTTCCAGCTCCAGACAGTCCTCTGAACTCTAGACTTTTGCATGTAACAGTCCAATGAACATCTCCACTTGGAGTCTGATTGGCCTTTCATGTATATGTTCCAGGATGAACTCTTCTCTGCCTCTGGTCCCCAGTCTCCCTCTAGACTTTCTCCTCCTGCATTGTTAGTCATCTCAGAACTGCACTTGTACCCTTGCCTCAGGCCAGTGGTTTTGGAATCAACAATGACTCCTCTCTCAAAAGCATGCCATAGGCCATGTGTGCGTGCATGCATGCTTGGTCATGTCTGACTCTTTGTGACCCTTGGGACTGTAGCCCACCAGACTCCTCTGTCCATGAGATTTTTCAGACAAGAATACTAGAGTGGGTTGCCATTTCTATGAGCCAATCTTCTTGACTCATCCTTTGATTTTCTACTCTTTTTGAGCCACTCAGTTGGCAATTATATATACTTCAGCCTAATGTACCCAGACTCTGAAGTCTTCTCTCTCTTACAATTTCCCCAGATTTATATGGTTGTGTCAACTACTACAGCATCCATCTAACTGGATTCTTATACAGGATAGTTCAAAGTGATCCTTTCACAACGTAAGTTTGATTATGTTATGCTTGCCCCAGTCCCCTTCTGACTCCTCATTTCACCCACAGTAAAAGACAAAGGGCTTACTACAATGGTCTACAAGGCCCACAGGAGCTGCTCTCATGTTTACCTTCTTCTAATCCACGCTTTTTAACACTTGCTTCATCTCCTATTACGTTTCCTCTCTTTTCTTTCTTCTTTTTTTTTTTTTTTGAACTATGTAATTCTTCTTTAAAAAAAAATTATTTATTTTGGTTTACTAGGTCTTTTGTTGTGTTTGGGCTTTCTCTAGTTGCAGTGAGCAGGGACTCCTCCTCACTGTTCTCATTTTGGTGGCTTCTCTTGTTGTGGAGCACAAACTCTAGGTGCACCGNCTATGTAATTCTTCTTTAAAAAAAAATTATTTATTTTGGTTTGCTAGGTCTTTTGTTGTGTTTGGGCTTTCTCTAGTTGCAGTGAGCGGGGACTCCTCCTCACTGTTCTCATTTTGGTGGCTTCTCTTGTTGTGGAGCACAAACTCTAGGTGCACCGGCTTCAGTAGTTGCAGCACAGGGGCTCATTAGTTGTGACCTGAGGACTGTAGAGTGTGTGGGCTCAGGTAGTCGTGGCGCAGGGCCTTAGCAGCTCCACCGCATGTGGAATCTCCCTGGACCAGGGATCAATCCTGTGTGCTCTGCATTGGCAGGTGGATTCCCATCCACTATACCACCAGGGAAGTCCTCCCCCTTCATTTCAATCCATTGTTGTGTCTATGACTTTTCAATTGCTGCTTATGGCCCCAAAGGCCACAGATTGCCACAAATTTAGCAGCTTAGAACAATACACAATTGTTTCACAATTTTGCAGGTCAGAAGTTGGGTTGTTTCAGCTGGTTTTTCTGGTTGATAGAGACTTGGGCTTGATGTTTGTAGGACTGAGGTCTCTGTTTCCTCGCTGGCTGACAACAACTAAAGGTTGCTGTTAACTCCCTAAAGCCTCCCTCCTCACTCAGGGGACCTTACATCTCAGAGCCAGCAACATTGTGTGGTTGTATTCTCACACTAGGAATCTCTCTGGTTTCCTTTTTTGCCAAATCTCTTTTGCTGCAGCCAGAGGAAGTTTTCTGCTTTTAACTCATGTATTAGATATGTGTGTGTGGTGGGGGTATGTGAGCCAGGGGCATGCTTCCCAAGTGGCTCAGTGGTAAAATACTTAATTATGTGGGACTCACCTGGATAAACCAGGATAATCTATTTTAGGATCTCAAACTTTAATTCCATCTGCAATGTTCCTTTGCCATATAATATAGCAAATTCACCCCAGTGGCTCAGTAGTAAAGAATCTGCCTGCAATAAAGCAGATACAGTTTCGATCCCTAGGTCAGGAAGATCTCCTGGAGAAGGAAGGGCAACCCATTCCAGTATTATTGCTTGGGAAATTCCATGGGCAGAGGAGCCTGGCGGGTGACAGTCCATAGGGTCACAAAGAATGGGACACAGCTTAGCGAGTGAACAACAACATAGCAAATTTACAGGTTCTGAGAGTTAAGACAGGGACCTCTTTGGGGACCTCTACAGAAGGCCTCTTGGATAAGCATGCTTCCATCTCATGGCTCATATACATGCTGTCCTGTTATCTGGAATAGTCCTCCTCAGATAATTATACAACTCCTTCTATCACTTTGTCCAGGTCTCTCAGTGAAAGATCTGTTATCACCATATCCCATTAGCTTCTCTGATCAGCCTTTAAAAGAAACCTCTCCTTACTCGTTTTTTCTCTTTAACCTGTTTTTTTTTTTTTCCTTTCTCTCACCAGTACCTGACAAAAGAATATAACCATTAACTCCTCTGTTTTCTCCCTCACTCGGCCACGTCCTTTGAGATGAGGGACTTTGATTTATTTACCACTGGATTCCCACTTCCTACAGCAGTTCCTGGCACGTGGTAAAATGTTCAATACATATTTGTTGTATTAACGAAAATCACTAAACAGACCCAGAAACCACTCCATTAATCATCTCTGAGAAAAATTAATCAAGTAACTCTGAATTGGCCTACTAATAGAATAACGTAAAAAAAAAAATCTTATTCATGAGAATATCATTAGTTTGTCAAATGCCTTGCTGAAATTATTAGTGGCAACTTCCCTAGCATCTCCTTATCTATCATAAAAGGAAACAAGGAGCTTGGCGTTCGTGTTCTTGGTGTACCTGAACTAGCTCAAAAATTTTATTCTCTTCCATTTCTAAGAGCTGACAAGCTTTTTAATAATCTGNGGTCGCTGGGGCTCGGGTGGGGAGGGCGGGGCCGCCGGGCGGCCGGTAAGCCCCGCTCCCCCGCAGTACAAGGGGCAGGTGAATCTGCACGTGTTTGAGGACTGGTGCGGGGGCGCCGTGGGCCAGCTCCGGAGGAACCTGCACTTCCCGCTCTTCCCCCACGTGAGTGCTGGGGGCCGGCAGTCCCTGGTGGGCGGGTGTGGGCAGGCACCTTGATGTCAGCGGCCGCTGTCCCCCCAGACTCGCACCACCGTGAAGAAGCTGGCTGTGTCCCCCAAGTGGAAGAACTACGGTCTCCGCCTCTTCGGCTTCATCCACCCAGCGAGAGATGGTGCGGGGGTGGGGGCGTGGGGGGGAGTGTGGTGAGCGCCCCGCCCGCCCCTGAGCCCTGTCTTACGGCCTAGGTGACGTCCAGTTCTCTGTGGCTTCGGATGACAACTCTGAGTTCTGGCTGAGCCCAAATGAGAGCCCAGCGGGCGCCCAGCTGGTGGCCTTTGTGGGCAAGGTAGCCCCACCCAGCCCCTCCGTCCACACCCCTTCTGTCTCTACGGGCCTCCTATGGCCTCGGTCACCTGTCCCCTTCAACTTCTCAGGGAGGGGCGCTGGGTGGGGCTGGTGCCCCAAGGAGAGGGTGAGCCCCCGCCCTTTTCTGTTGCCCTCCAGACGGGCTCAGAGTGGACGGCGCCTGGAGAGTTCACCAAGTTCAGCTCCCAGGTGTCCAAGCCCAGACGGTGAGTGACGGGGAGCAGGTGTGTGTCTGTGTGTGAGGACGGGGTGGTGCGTGCACGCGTGAAGTGGCTGCTGCTGGCCCTGGGACCTGCCGTTTCTCGGGGCTCCTGGGGTGCAGCAGGCCGGCCCTGACTCCTCCTGTCCCCAGGCTCATGGCCTCCCGGAGGTACTACTTTGAGCTGCTACACAAGCAAGATGACCGCGGCTCCGACCACGTGGAAGTGGGCGTGAGTGCAGCTGCCCCGCCTCGGGGGGCTTCTGGAGACCCCCCTGCCCTGCCCTGCCCTCTTCCCGGCCGCTACCCCCAGAACAGCAGCGTGGACCCTGCCCCCCGCACCCCCAGAACTTCCCGTCTGGCTGACAAAGCAGCTGCTCAGGGACGGGGCTTGCGCTCCACCGCCTGCTCAGCGGCTTCACAGAGAAAGTGGCCCTGAGCGGATTCTCGAGAGAGACATTCACAGGGAGACCCATGGGGGAGAGAATTCGGGGTGCAAGGATGAATTCCTGGTCTCAAGAACAGTTTTCTGGAACTCCAAGCAGTCTGGTGGCCAGATCAGGCAGGGCTTCCTCCTGAGAGTGAGGCAATGGGATTTGCACGTCAGAGAAAACCCTTTAGCCACTGCCTGTTGGAAGGATTTCCACAGGGGACCATCGGTCCCTGAACCCGCAGGTCCCGTGGGGGCGGGGGAGATGCCCAGTGGCTGAGCCCGAGTTTCGCTGGATGTGGGGTGGTGACCAGGGAGGGCTGGGATGTTGCAGGCATCTGGTTTGTGTATGGAGGGCATCACCCCAACTCAGCTTGGCAGAGGGTCTAGACTGGAGGTGCAGATTTCAGGTCATCTTGTGGAAGCTGAGGGGGCGACTAAGGGCCCAGGATGAGCTGGGAAGGGAGGAGGGCCTGGAACAGCCCCCAAGATGTGTATAAGAGACAGGGGCGGGGCCGCCGGGCGGCCGGTAAGCCCCGCTCCCCCGCAGTACAAGGGGCAGGTGAATCTGCACGTGTTTGAGGACTGGTGCGGGGGCGCCGTGGGCCAGCTCCGGAGGAACCTGCACTTCCCGCTCTTCCCCCACGTGAGTGCTGGGGGCCGGCAGTCCCTGGTGGGCGGGTGTGGGCAGGCACCTTGATGTCAGCGGCCGCTGTCCCCCCAGACTCGCACCACCGTGAAGAAGCTGGCTGTGTCCCCCAAGTGGAAGAACTACGGTCTCCGCCTCTTCGGCTTCATCCACCCAGCGAGAGATGGTGCGGGGGTGGGGGCGTGGGGGGGAGTGTGGTGAGCGCCCCGCCCGCCCCTGAGCCCTGTCTTACGGCCTAGGTGACGTCCAGTTCTCTGTGGCTTCGGATGACAACTCTGAGTTCTGGCTGAGCCCAAATGAGAGCCCAGCGGGCGCCCAGCTGGTGGCCTTTGTGGGCAAGGTAGCCCCACCCAGCCCCTCCGTCCACACCCCTTCTGTCTCTACGGGCCTCCTATGGCCTCGGTCACCTGTCCCCTTCAACTTCTCAGGGAGGGGCGCTGGGTGGGGCTGGTGCCCCAAGGAGAGGGTGAGCCCCCGCCCTTTTCTGTTGCCCTCCAGACGGGCTCAGAGTGGACGGCGCCTGGAGAGTTCACCAAGTTCAGCTCCCAGGTGTCCAAGCCCAGACGGTGAGTGACGGGGAGCAGGTGTGTGTCTGTGTGTGAGGACGGGGTGGTGCGTGCACGCGTGAAGTGGCTGCTGCTGGCCCTGGGACCTGCCGTTTCTCGGGGCTCCTGGGGTGCAGCAGGCCGGCCCTGACTCCTCCTGTCCCCAGGCTCATGGCCTCCCGGAGGTACTACTTTGAGCTGCTACACAAGCAAGATGACCGCGGCTCCGACCACGTGGAAGTGGGCGTGAGTGCAGCTGCCCCGCCTCGGGGGGCTTCTGGAGACCCCCCTGCCCTGCCCTGCCCTCTTCCCGGCCGCTACCCCCAGAACAGCAGCGTGGACCCTGCCCCCCGCACCCCCAGAACTTCCCGTCTGGCTGACAAAGCAGCTGCTCAGGGACGGGGCTTGCGCTCCACCGCCTGCTCAGCGGCTTCACAGAGAAAGTGGCCCTGAGCGGATTCTCGAGAGAGACATTCACAGGGAGACCCATGGGGGAGAGAATTCGGGGTGCAAGGATGAATTCCTGGTCNAGCAGCTGCTCAGGGACGGGGCTTGCGCTCCACCGCCTGCTCAGCGGCTTCACAGAGAAAGTGGCCCTGAGCGGATTCTCGAGAGAGACATTCACAGGGAGACCCATGGGGGAGAGAATTCGGGGTGCAAGGATGAATTCCTGGTCTCAAGAACAGTTTTCTGGAACTCCAAGCAGTCTGGTGGCCAGATCAGGCAGGGCTTCCTCCTGAGAGTGAGGCAATGGGATTTGCACGTCAGAGAAAACCCTTTAGCCACTGCCTGTTGGAAGGATTTCCACAGGGGACCATCGGTCCCTGAACCCGCAGGTCCCGTGGGGGCGGGGGAGATGCCCAGTGGCTGAGCCCGAGTTTCGCTGGATGTGGGGTGGTGACCAGGGAGGGCTGGGATGTTGCAGGCATCTGGTTTGTGTATGGAGGGCATCACCCCAACTCAGCTTGGCAGAGGGTCTAGACTGGAGGTGCAGATTTCAGGTCATCTTGTGGAAGCTGAGGGGGCGACTAAGGGCCCAGGATGAGCTGGGAAGGGAGGAGGGCCTGGAACAGCCCCCAGGAACCCAGCATGACGGGTGGGGAGAGTCTGACTGGAGACTTGAGAGGCACAGAAGCAGGAGAGGTGGGGTGGGGAGGCCCCTGGGGGCCACTGGGCTTGCCCATGGAAGGCCAGCTGTGACCTCCAGAGGGCAGTGGCTGTAGAATCATGAGCAGGTGGGGGCGGAGGTCATAACTAGGTCAAGAAGCGCCCAGGATGGCAGGAAAGGACTGAAGGGAGCAGAGGAGATTCTCACCTTCTTCCAGGGACCCCAACCTTCTGGGCCTCCGCAGCTTCCCTGCCGTGCCTTCTTAGGACTCCTGTCTACCCACCCAGCTGTCTGCATCCGTAAAGGCGTTGCCCTGCTAGCTCCCCATGCCAGGGAGATCCACTCCTCCCTGACCCGGGGTGTCTCCCCGCACCCCCTTCCTCTGGCCCTGACCACCCTCTCCAACCCCCAGTGGCGAGCATTCCTGCCGGGTCTGAAGTTCGAGGTCATCGGCTCTGCTCACATCTCCCTCTACACAGGTCGGGAGCCAGTGCCTCTGGGGAGCGGGCGGTGCCTACAGGGGGTCTCTGGGGTGGCTGGATGTGGCTGAGGAGGGCTTTGTGAGCTTCACACATCCTCTGCCCCTAGACGAGTCAGCCCTGAAGATGGACCACGTGGCCCACGTGCCCCAGTCTCCTGCCAGTCACGTGGGGGGGCGGCCGCGACAGGAGGAGCCCAGAGCTGACATGCTGCAGCCGGACCCCCGAGACGCCTTCTTTCTCAGTGAGCGGGGTTCGCGCACAGGGTGGAGGGGGTGTCCAGGCGAGGGTCAGGGGCACAGTGTGGCCTCCCTTTCCCAGCGCCTCGAGTGGAGCCCTCGGATCTGGAGAGTGTGCTGGAGCCCTGCGCCTACGCCCCGACCTACGTGGTCAAGGACTTTCCCATCGCAAGATACCAGGGACTGCAATTCGTGAGTGCCCCTCGCCAAGGTCTTCCCCGAGACCCAGGCCTCCCTCCCACCAGGGTCCCCGAAGCCGCCTCCAGACCCTCTGGGAGATGACCCGCCCTCTGCCCACCCCAGGTGTACCTGTCCTTCGTTTACCCCAACGACCACACGCGCCTGACGCACATGGAGACGGATAACCAGTGTTTCTACCGCGAGTCGNTGGTTTCAGTGTGTCTGCCCTCTGATGCCCTCTTGCAACACCTACCATCTTACTTGGGTTTCTCTTACTACTCCCCACTCTGCCTTAAGTCAGAGGTTCTTATGGGAGCAGTAGACTTGGAGAGATGCTTTCCAAAGGAGGATAGTAGATCATGGAAAAGGGAACGGCTGAGTAGAAAGTGAAATGGCAAAAAGACAAAGGAGGGGCTTTCCTGGCGGTCCAGTGGCTAAGACTCCACTCTCCCAGTGCTAGGGGTCTGAGTACAATCCTTGCTCAAGGAACTAGATCCTGCATGCCACAATTAACAGTTCACATGCAACAACTAAAACATCCAGAATCCCACAACTAAGTCCCAGCACACCCAAATAAGTTATAAATAAATAGGGATAAATGTCAAAATAGAAAGAAGACAAAGGAAGCAGAAGTGGAAAGAGAGATGATGAAGAGAAACATAAAGCCTTGCCAGAGCTCCCCTACACCTACCAAAGAAAGTAAATGAAATTTGAAGCAATGGAGACATCAAGTATAGATATTAAGATAATTATAAAAAGATCACTATTACACAAGGAGTAAATGATGTAAATCTGAATAGTAAAATGTGTTGAGTCTACTAAATAGATTACTGTTACTGTTACATTGGCATTGTGGGTTCTTTGGCTGAAATATACAGCTAACAATTTTTTCTTAAGGAAAGATTATGACACTTATTGTAGAATAATGAGAATTCAGTGGTAAATGGTTTAGTAGAGCTTTACAGTTTGTAGCTTTTATAGTCTTAGACTATAAAATAAAAGAGTTGGACTGAAAATATCTTGCTCTTACCCAGTTTCATCACCCTACTGCTTTCCACACTCTTTTGCTTTTTGTTGGCCAGCACACTCCTTCATTTTAAGCCAAGTATTTGAAAGTGTCATGTAAAAGTTCTCCTGCAGCCAGGCAGCAGCTGACTTTATTTTTACTCAAGTGTGAGATAGCACTCACAGATGTCAGCTTGTATTCTTTTTTAATGAAATAGCCTTTGTGAATTCCAAATACACTAAAACACTGCCAAAATTATTTAGAAACTTAGTGTACAGTGATCAATGCAAACTCCAGCAACACCTCAAATATATCAAATATCCATTCTCATAGAGACCAGGTGAGATCAACATGACAGGAGTAACAGTTTTAGCTTTTTTGTAAAAATTCACTCACTATCATTTTCATTTTATACATTTCTCTATGTTGCTTCCATCTAATATAGAGTGAAGCCGAAGACATTTATTTGTTCTGCCTATTAAGATGACAGTGATATTTCACACTATTTAAAAAACATCTGAATTTGGAAACTTTTCAACAGGAAGAAGCAAACATGTTTGAGAATTTGTGTATAAATAACTATTTACTTATTTATTTCCTGTTTCATTACCACATAGTAAGAGATTCAGAATGGACCATTTGAAGTTGACAAAATTCACACATCTCTTCAAAGGTGAAGGATTTTGCAGTCTGTAGGTTAAAATTGGGGCCTGAGTTTAAAAGTCTATGAAATACAAAGTTTAAGGGTTCAGAAGGAAATCTAAGAAAATACAATACAAGTTAAGAGCCTTAGGAAAGATCAAGGATGGGAAGAAGTGTAAAAACAACAGATAAGGAAAGCAAACAGAATAACAGAGTTGCATATTGGTGTGGAGGCTCAGCTAAAAGAAGATTAAGACACACTGGTCAAGGTTTCCCAAGGGTGATGTTTAGGAGACACAAGCCAAGTTGGCAACTTCATTGGTCATTAGTAGTTTCACTTCTATTTAAAACTAAAGGAAGAGACTTGGATCAAAGCCCATGCCAGGAGGTATGAAGGGTTTGAAGGAGGGAGTTTAGATTCTGGTTAGAGCTATGGTTAAGAGGGTCCCAAGGTTTAAGTCTAATTCCTTAAAACTGTGCTAAGATAAATGTATACCATGAAACCACATCTGGAATTTTCCTTAACTATATGAAGTTTGTATCTCAGAATAGCCTCACACATAGTAGTAAATATTAGCAATTTGAGACTTCCCTGGTGGTCCAGTACCTAAGTCTCCATATTCCCAACGTAGGGGGCCTGAGTTCAATCCTTGGTCAGGGAACTAGATCCCACATGCAGTATCTAAGACACCTCACAGCCACAATAAATATATATATATAAGATTAGTAGGGCTTTTGGACCAAAAGTTCTCTTCTGGGATAAAGCGAACAGAACAGGAAGGAAAATTTCTAAAGGTCACGAGCCCAGGAGTATGATCTTCAGAAGAGAGATTTCACTTCTCTTAAAATCTACATGGACCTCCCTGGTGGCTCAGATGGTAAAGAATCCACCTTCAGTGTAGTAGACTTGGGTTCAATCCCTGGGTGAGAAAGATCCCCTGGAGAAGGGAATGGCAACCCACTTCAGTATTCTTGCCTGGAGAATTCCACGGACAGAAGAGCCTGATGGATTATTGTCCATGAGGTCACAAAGAGCCAGATATGACTGAGCAACTAAGCACAAAACTTTGTGTAATGGTGGAGCCCTATATGGGTCCTGCCATCTGGGAACTGCCTAGGGCAGAATAAGATAGGGGGTACCTCATTCTAACACAGCAAAAAAGACAAAGTATTTTTTAAGACTGAAAAAAGTTTGCTCATGTTGCATATCTTTTTAAAATTATGGTTTTTTATTAATACAGTAAAAAGAGAGAACCTAAATAGGGCTCTTTTCAAACTAAGATCCAAATAGGCACAGTAACTCTTCCAGTAAGTCAGAGATCAGATATACCAGAGGGAAGGACTAGTGGCTAAGACCAGTCCACTGGCTAAGACTCTGAACTCCCAGTGGCAGGGGGCCTGGGTTCAATCCTAGTCAGGGAACTAGATCCCACAGGCCACAACTAAGAATTTGCATGCAGCCGCTAAAAGATCCTGTGTGTCCCAATTAAGACCCAGCACAGCTAAATAAATAAATATTTTTAAAAATATCAGAGGAATCTTTTCAGATATAGCTAGAGAAAAGTCAGTTGGTGAATTGAACTACTTATTGTTATTTAGAATCTTGAAATTTTTTGTTTACATATGTAGCCTCCAATATTCTAGTTTTCTCTAGAAATCAGTAAAGAGAAATAACATCAGGCATGTAATGTGTCAAAGATGGAGGACTATAGAAAGAAGAAAATAATGGGACCTATAATCAATGATGACAACATGCTAAATGTCTTCTTTACTATTTCTGGGTGGTGAAAGGGAAAACCATTTCATAGCCTCTGATTCCTTGAACACAACCACAGCGATCTCCAGGGTAATATTCTACAATAAAAATATGTAAATTACAAGGAATTAGAGCCTATGGAGATGATATGAATGGAAATCATCTCAAAAATACAGAAAAGCTTAAATAGAAATTTTAGCATAGATCTGGAAAATGGCTCTTAGAAATTATTTCCTTTAGTAGCTTCCTTTATAAAAAATTTTTATTTTATATTGAAGTATAGTTGAATAACAGTATTGTGTTAGTTTCAAGTGTACAGCAAAGCAATTCAGTTACACATACATCTATTCTTTTTCGAATTCCTTTCCCATTTTGGTTATTAAAGAGTATGAGCAGAGTTCCCTGTGCTATATATTAAGTCCTTGTTGGTTATGCATTTTAAATATAGCAGTGTGTACATGTCAATCCCAAACTACCAAGCTATTCCTCATTCCCCATCTTTCCCCTCTGGTAGCCATAAGTTCTTTCTCTAAGTCTGTGAGTCTATTTTGTAAATAAATTTGTTTGTATCATTTTTTTAAAGAGTCCACACATAAGCAATATCATATGATATTTATCTTTGCCTGACTTACTTCACTTAGCATGGTAATCTCCAGGTCCATCCATGTTGCTCCAAATGCTATTACTTCTTTCTTTTTCATGGAGTAACCTCCTTTTGAAAATATCAAGACTGTGATCCAGAGGAGTAAACTGACCTGCCCAAGGTCAGATAAATGATAATCCCAGTATTAAAATTTTAGGTCAGCAGATTCCCATATTAGTGCATTTTCTGGAGCTTCTTAAAACTGATATTATTACTCTTTGCTGTATTAAAGCATAATTAATAAGCATCAAATATTTATAAAATATCTTCTGTGTCATAGTACATTTTATTTATCAGTAAGTTTACTACTGTATTAATTTATTTAGAAAATTAGATTTTTATCTATGCTCATCATATACTTCACTTACCACACTTCTACCCCATCCCATTTCCCCTCACCTGGCTGAAGGATGGAGTTATTTATAAATAAAACGACTTATTTCTTCCTTTCCAGTCTGTTTGTTTTTATTCCTTTATTATCTTAGAGCCTTCAATGCAATGGTGAGAGTGGACATATTTGCCTTGTTACCATCTTAGGAGGGATATGTTCAGTCTTTCACCATTTATATGACACTAGCTATAGGATTTTCATATATGCCTCTTATCAGGTTGAGGAAGTTCCGTTCTGTTTTTCTGAAGTAATATGCAGACTGCAATAGTAATTGCCAGGTTGGCACAATTTTGAGTAATTAAAACATTATATCTCAATTATGTTTTTTAACATTGATGTACATCATCTTTTCAATAAGATTTTCATCAGTAATAAGAGCTGAGTCAGTTGCGGCTCCTTTCTCGCCTTGGACAGAAAACTCAACATTGGCTGAAGTGAAAAGGAGAGGTTATTTGATCATGTGACCAAGAGGCACTGGGACTTTTGGTGTCCCTAGGTCCAATTTCTCTTGCCCAGGCTCTCTGCTATTCTCTCTGACACAATTCTTAGATATCTTCTCTTCTTGTGATGTTAAAAGGACTGTAGGACTCTTTGTGATCCTATGGACTGCAGCCTGCCAGGCTCCTCTGTCCATGGAGATTCTCCAGGCAAGAATACTGAAAGTGGGTTGCCATGCCCTTCTCCAGGGAATCTTCCTGACTCAGGAATCTTATCGGGGTCTCCTGCGTTGCAGATGGATTCTTTGGGGCTACCAGCGAAGCCCCAAAGCACTTACATTCCCACTTTTAATCTTCACAACTGCCAAAGAGAAAGGTTCTATAGTTTCCCTACTTTATAGATGAGGAAACTTAAAGATTTTGAAAGGTTTAGTAATTTGCCCAAATACAGACAGTAAATGGCAGAACCAGGAATCCAACTAGGCTGACTGCAGAGCTGGTAGGTTTTATTATTATGTTAAACTTACTTAGTATTATTTAAATAAGGGCTTCTCTGGTGACTCAGATGGTGAAGAACCTGCCTGCAATGCGGGAGATGCAAGAGATGCGGTTTTGATTCTGGGTCAGGAAGATCCCCTGGAGAAGGGAATGGCTACCTACTCCAATATTCTTCCCTGGAAAATTCCATGGACAAGGAATTCTTCTTGGGAGGTTACAGTCTAGCGGGTCACTAAAGAGTCAGTTAACTTAGCAAGTTTCGCTTTCAATTATTATTTATTAATTTTTTTCAAAGAGGGCATGATGACTCTCAACCTAAATGAAATTATAACAAATTAGTAAAATAGGCATGAGTAAAGGTTTCTTCCACTAATTAAAATTAAAATACTAATAAACCAAAGGTATAAATGATACTTTTAGTCTCCAAAATTTGCCTTATGCTCTTGTTCTTGGTAATAAATTCTTTGAATAAAATATACCCCAAGATGTTCTTTGAAATGATCTTATCAAATGTCTCATAAACCACTGATGGTTCCTTGCTATGGATGGACTGAATTTTTACATCTTCTCCAAATCAGATGTTGAAGCCTGAATCCCCAGTGTGATGGAATTTGGAGGTGGGGCCTTTGGGAGGTAATTAGGTCATAAGGGTAGGGCCCTTATGAATGAGATTAGTGCCCTTAGAACACATAGACCTGATAAGGGTCATTGCTTTCTCTCTCTGCCATGTGAAGACACAGTAAGAACATGACCGTCTACAAACCAGAAAGTGGGCTCTCACCAGACTCCAAATCTATCAGCACTGATCTTGGACTTCTCAAGAAATAAATTTCTTTTGTTTACAATCAAACAAACAACAAAGAAGGGGGCTAACAGCCCTGAGACCTTACATTTTCTTAGCCTTTTGGGCTCTAGAATAGAGTAACTAACTCTGTCCAGAAGTTTCATCAAAAGTCTTACTATATTCTCAGCCTGATTTGGGTTGCTTGCCCATTTTGGAATGAATTGGCCCGGCCTGGGGAATACGATGAGCTGATTGGTTTTGGACCACCTGGAGTTGGGGTGGGGCTGGCATCAACAAAACTGTGTGGTCTGAGATTGGCAGAGGTATTTCGCTGAAGAGAAATAGGGATGTGGTTAACAAACTTGGAATGGATTATGAATAGCCAGAATCAGTAATAGTCCACTGTATTAATATTTATTCAGCATACATATGTGCATAGTACTTTAAACTCCTCCTCAAAACAACCCTTAGCAATGATTGTTATTCCAACTTTCCAAATAAGGAGACTAAAGTGCAGAGGTGTCACAAAGATCCAAATTCATATGGTCAAATTGTCCTACTTCAAAGACTGAACAGTTAAGTCCTCTGCCTGACTGCCTCTCAGTTAACTCACTGCCACTATGATGTGTAATCTGCTCAGGGTCAAGAAATAGAAGAACACGAGGCAAATCTAGCCAGAGAACCCACAAAAGGAGAGAAGTATTTTTATAAAACATACTTAAAGGAGATACATTATAACTATATAAAATATTTTAATAGTTTTTCTTTTTAATACACTTTATTTTTTCAACACTATTTTTTAGAGCAGTTTTAAGTTCACAGAAAAATTGACTGGAAAGTACACAGATTCCCCATATATTCCCAGCCTCCCTAGTATCAACATCCCCTACAAAAGTGGTACATTTGTGGCAATCAATTAACCTACAATGACACGTTATCACCCAAAGTTCCTGGCTTACAGTAGGGTTCACTTGCGGTTTTGGCAACTGTATCCATCATTACACTATTGTACATGATGGTTTCAGTGCCCTAAAATTCCTAGGCAGAGCACATTTCTGGGACTGGTTCCAGGACCAATACCAAAATTTGCAGATGCTCAAGTCTGTTATATAAAATGGTATAACTATTTGTATATAATACTTTACTTTTCCCTATTCTTTAAATCATCTCTAGGTTATTTATAACACCTAATACAATGCACATGATATGTAAATACTTTCTGGCACAGCAATCTCAAGTTTTGCTTTTGGCAATTTTTTGCATTTTTTTCAAAATTTTTTTAAAATCCATGATTGGTTGAATCCACAAATGTGGAACCCATGGTTATGGAGGGCTAGTTTTACTGTCTAAAAGACAATATCAGTTCAGTTCAGTCTCTCAGTCACGTATGACTCTTTGCGACCCTAGGGACTGCAGCACACCAGGCTTCCCCATCCTTTACCATCTCCCTGACCTTGCTCAAACTCGTGTCCATTGAGTCAGTGATGCCACCCAACCATCTAATCCTCTGTTGTCCCCTTCACCTCACCCCTTCAATCTTTCCCATCATCAGGGTCTTTTCAGATGAGTCAGCTCTTCACATCAGGAGGTCAAAGAATTGGAGTTTCAGCCTTAGCATCAGTCCTTGCAATGAATATTCAGGGTTGATTTCCTTTAGGATCTGGACTGACTTGATCTCCTTGCAGTCCAAGGGACTCTCAACACATCAGTTCGAAAGCATCAGTTCTTCGGTGTTCAGCCTTCTTTATGGTCCAACTCTCACATCCAAACATGACTACTGGAAAAACCATAGCTTTGACTATAGGGACCTTTGTTAGCAAAGTAATGTCTCTGCTTTTTAATATACTGTCTAGGATTGTCATAGTTTTTCTTCCAAGGAGCAAGCATCTTTTAATTTCATGGCTGCAGTCACCATCTGCAGTGATTTTGGAGCCCAAGAAAAGAAAGTCTCTCACTGTTTCTGTTGTTTCCCCATCTATTTGCCATGAGGTGATAGGTCCAGATGCCATTATTTTTGTTTTCTGAATGTTGAGTTTTAAGCCCATTTTTTCACTCTCCTCTTTCACCTTCTTCAAGAGGCTTTTTAGTTCTTCATTGCTTTCTGCCATAAGGGCAGTGTTATCTGCATATCTGAGGTTATTGATAGTTCTCCTGGCAATCTTGATTTCAGCTTGAGCTTCATCTAGTATGGCATTTTGCATAGGGTACTCTGCATATAAGTTAAATAAGCAGGGTGACAATTGACAATATACAGCCTTGATGTATTCCTTTCCCAATTTGGAAACAGTCCATTGTTCCATGTCCAGTTCTAGCTGTTGCTTCTTGACCTGTATACAGGTTTCTCAGGAGGCAGATATGGTGGTCTGGTATTCCCATCTCTTGAAGAAGTTTCCAGTTTGTTGAGATCCACATGGTCAAAGGCTTTAGTGTAGTCAATGAAACAGAAGTAGATGTTTTTCTGGAATTCTCTTGCTTTTCCTATGATCCAACAGATGTTGGCAATTTGATCTCTGGTTCCTTTCCCTTTTCTAAATCCAGCTTGAACATCTGGAAGTTCACAGTTCACATACTGTCGAAGCCTAGCTTGGAGAACTTTAGGCATTACTTTGCTAATGTGTGAGATGAGTGCAATTGTGCGGTAATTTAAGCATTCTTCGGCATTGCCTTTCTTTGGAATTGGAATGAAAACTGACCTTTTCCAGTCCTGTAGCCACTGCTAATATTTGCCAACAAATGTCCATCTAGTCAAGGCTATGGTTTTTCCNCCTTTTCTAAATCCAGCTTGAACATCTGGAAGTTCACAGTTCACATACTGTTGAAGCCTAGCTTGGAGAACTTTAGGCATTACTTTGCTAATGTGTGAGATGAGTGCAATTATGCGGTAATATAAACATTCTTTGACATTGCCTTTCTTTGGGATTGGAATGTAAACTGATCTTTCCCACCTCATTAGAGGGCCTTTATGGACCCTTCTGAGTTAGTCCCCAAGAAGGTCCTTCTGCCAGGTGTCAGGGGTTCTAGCCAGTAGAAGAAATTTGGCTCAAAAGCAAAGGAAAGCTTTGCTCTCTGATTAGAAAATGGAGAGATGGGAGCCTGCTCTAGAGCAAACAAGCTCCTTGCTTGCTTTATAGGGATCAGTGGGCAGGGCTGGCTTTATAGGAATCCCTGTCAGCTGGGAGGGGAGGGGGTGGAGTTCTCTCGAGGCAGGCATAGCTGTGCTGCTCTGGCTCTGGATTCCAGGGCTGGGCTCAGCTAACAGGACTGCTATCATCTTGAATTGCTGTGTTGTGTGTGGCTTCTGCACAGTATGAGGTGTGGGTGCAGCTGTTTCTCACCAAGAACTCTGGTCTGAAGGGTCACATGCAAGGCCTCTGCATAAGACACTGTATGAGCAAGCTCCAAGACTAGCACCAAGGAAGAAAAAGGTTAGACTGTTTTATTACCTCGATTCTATTTTTAGTTCCTGAAAACTGTTAATGGATTTCGCTGGTGGTAGTTATAAATCATTTATTTTTTTACTCATTTATTTTTATTTGTCCCTGTAAATGAAGCTTCATAGCTACAGAAAACTTACCAGTTTGGTCATTGCTATATCTCTGCATCTAGTCCTGTGCCTGGTGTTTCATCATAACTGGAAGAGCTGGGTACTATTATCCTTCTCACTTCACTGATAGGAACTGAAGTCCAAGGCCCATAGGTGGTAAATGACACAGCCAGGCCTGGAACCCAAGGACTCAGACTCCAGAAGTGATGCTCTGATTTATTGTGCCCTAAATGATTTGGTAAAAGAGGAGAAGCGTGCACTAATTTGGCCTGTTGCAGGTGATAGGGAAGGATTTTGTTAGTGGTAAGGCCTTTTGAGTAGGGCCTTGAGTGTTGGGGACCACTTTCTAAGATGGTGATGGGAAGAAGGATATTGCAGGTGGTTGAGAAAATGACCAGGGTTCTTGGTCTTTCTCAATCAATAGAAATCAACTAGAGGCCAGACAAGAAATTCAGGCAAGGCTTTACTGGGGCCTTTGCTGCAGCAGGTGAGAGCAAGAACAAACAAGGAGTTCCCTTGCTCACTTGCCCACTGAGGGGGCCAAGCTCATTCCTTACATGGGGTGAGGGTAGGGGTGTGTCCAGGGTTCAGGCTAGAGGAGTAGCTCAGGTGGTTTGCCCTTCCCTCTGGTGGTGTCGAGGGGCTTCCCTGACTCAGATGATAAAGAATATACCTGCACTGTGGGAGACCTGGGTTCAGTCCCTGGGTTGGGAAGATCCCCTGGAGAAGGAAATGACTACCCACTTCAGTATTCTTGCCTGGAGAATCCCATGGACAGAAGAGCCTGGCAGGCTACAGTCCATGGGANACCTGCACTGTGGGAGACCTGGGTTCAGTCCCTGGGTTGGGAAGATCCCCTGGAGAAGGAAATGACTACCCACTTCAGTATTCTTGCCTGGAGAATCCCATGGACAGAAGAGCCTGGCAGGCTACAGTCCATGGGATCCCAAAGAGTCAGACACGACTGAGCAACTTTGACTTTCACTTCACTGGTGGTGTGGCGTGCAGGGGGCAGGCACAGTACCCTTCTTATGCTCCTGACACTCAGTTTTTGTTCCAGGCTCTTTAGAAGTGGCAGTTGGATTTTTCGGTCTCTTTGTATCTTTTGTACAGAATTCACACCAACTGGGCATGCATGCAGTTATTTTTAGTCCCATACAGTTTTTTTTTTTTTTTTTTTAAATTTTGTTGCTGAAAGAGAGGTGTGTCCAGATGCAAGCATTGCAGCATTGCAGCAAAGGGTGCCTGGTTCCAACCTGTCTCAGTGGGAAGAGTGTGAACAAAATCAGGATCGGGAAAGCACCGGAACATTCTGCAAATAATGAGTAATTGTAGAATAGGGTGTGGGGGAGTTAGAATTGGAAAGGTGGGTTGCATCATTCTGTAGAGGGTTAGAAGACATCAGTGTTATATCGTTTGTTAAGAGGAGGCGCTATCTGTGTTTCAGGAAGAGACAGCTGCACAGGATAAGGGCAAGAAGGCAGCTGTTGGTCTTGAACAAATCATGTAAATACTTAGAATCCTATTTTACTTATTTGTAAAACTGAAATATAAATACCTTGTTCATAGTTTTTCATTTTTATTTTTCTCGAGATTAAATAGGATTATNCTCTTTAGAAGTGGCAGTTGGATTTTTCGGTCTCTTTGTATCTTTTGTACAGAATTCACACCAACTGGGCATGCATGCAGTTATTTTTAGTCCCATACAGTTTTTTTTTTTTTTTTTTAATTTTGTTGCTGAAGGAGAGGTGTGTCCAGATGCAAGCATTGCAGCATTGCAGCAAAGGGTGCCTGGTTCCAACCTGTCTCAGTGGGAAGAGTGTGAACAAAATCAGGATCGGGAAAGCACCGGAACATTCTGCAAATAGTGAGTAATTGTAGAATAGGGTGTGGGGGAGTTAGAATTGGAAAGGTGGGTTGCATCATTCTGTAGAGGGTTAGAAGACATCAGTGTTATATCGTTTGTTAAGAGGAGGCGCTATCTGTGTTTCAGGAAGAGACAGCTGCACAGGATAAGGGCAAGAAGGCAGCTGTTGGTCTTGAACAAATCATGTAAATACTTAGAATCCTATTTTACTTATTTGTAAAACTGAAATATAAATACCTTGTTCATAGTTTTTCATTTTTATTTTTCTCGAGATTAAATAGGATTATCTTATGGAATTACCCTGTAAACTTTAGTTTATACAGTACACAAAGGTTAGTGAAGATTTTCATCATATGGTCCCTGACTGAAGAAAGTGTAGAAGTTAGCAGGTGGGCAATAGTAGAGATCTGAGTGAAAAATGACCAGAGTCTATAAGATGATAAGATAATTAGATACTATTGTCTAACAAGATTAAGTTTAAATGAGTTTATGTTTGTAAAGCTTTTAGAAGAATACCTGGCTCATAACTCACCATAAGTGATTACTTTCTATCATTCTATGTTTTTTAAGTAATAGGAAGGCAAAAGATGTTTAAGGGATGGAACCAATTACGATTATATGCTTTATTGTGTGAAGGTCTGTTGCAGAGAAAATGGAATCAGAAATAACAGCAATAAAAAATTATAACCTCAGGTGCCTAGGAGAGTGTTCATTAATTGTTATAAGGAAGAAAGAACAGAGAAGAGATGAAGATTTCCTTTGATCATAGTACATTGTCCACTAAAAATTCATAGTAGACGTTCAAAAGCTCTGAAAATGGGGGCATGGTGTAAAGGATGGAATGAACTCATGGTCAGAGGAGTAAATTGGGGGATTTTTGTTTAGAATGGTTACTTGGAGTTTGGGATCATATCAAGAATAGAGTGAACAAAGGTTAGAGAGAAAGGCCAAGGGCAGAAACATAGACCAATGCTTCTGAAGATTTACCATGTATACGAATCACCTGGGCATGTTACTGAACTACAGACTGCCTCGGTAGGTCTACAGTGGGGCCTGAGATGCTGTTCATCTGACAAGCTCCCAGGATGCAGCGGTATTGCTAGTCCATGGGAACAGCCTGAGGTACTGAGATGAGGTCAGAAAATTGAGAGCCAGAAGAGAGAAGCAGAGAGAAAGAAAGGGAGAGAGAGGGAGCAAAAATAAAATTACTGAGAATGCAATTCTGCAGTGCAATGTAAAAAATGGGGAAAGAATGTTTCAAAGTAAGAGAGTGCTCCTGAGTGCAAGGACGATAAATGAGGATTAATTTTGACAAGTAATCCAGCATATGTAAATAAGAGCATAGTTTCAGCAGGTAAATGTTGGAAGTCACATTACAGGGGAGAGGTAGAAACACTAAGGGTGACTTTAAACCATCTAATAGAAAAGGTAAACAGAGAAAGAAAAATTGAGGTGTGGTAGTAGCTTTAATGCAGCTGTAATTGTAAGGGAAGCATTGCTTTAAAGATGAGGAGAACTCCTAAGTAGGCTTAGAGGAAAGAGGCAGTAGAGAAGAAATGCTTGACTGGAGAAAGAGAGGGAGACAGAATATGTATCAGAGGGAAAGAAAGGGGAGGGGGAAGAGGTTAAATCTAATCACAGGCAAAAGTTAGACATGAAAAAAGAACAGACGAAAACATAGAGACAGACGGTTTCAGGCAGAGGAGAGACGAGGGGAATAGATAACATTAATATCAGATGGTTTAATCTATGAGGGGATACAGAGCTAAGGCAAGTGAAAAGATCTAGAGCAGCCTCTGTGGCTGGCCTGACAAGGAACAAAAAGAGGGGAGTAAGGATGGCCTCAATGGCACCCCACTCCAGGGCTCTTGCCTGGAAAATCCCATGGACGGAGGAGCCTGGTGGGCTGCAGTCCATGGGGTCGCGAAGAGCCTGACATGACTGAGCGACTTCACTTTCATACATTGCAGAAGGAAATGGCAACCCACTCCAGTGTTCTTGTCTGGAGAATCCCAGGGACAGGGGAGCTTGGTGGGCTGCAGTCCATGGGGTCACACAGAATTAGACACGACGAAAGTGACTTAGCAGCAGCAAGGATGGCCAAGTAACACGAGCACACGCTGAGGTCAGATCGCATGAATGTGTAGTGTGGGCGAACGGGCACCATTCATCAGCGTTCTCAGGCGATGCACAGCGACAGCACACCGTGGCACAGAAGTAAGAGGTGTGGGCTTCCGCAGGTGGTGGGAGCTGGACAGGTGGGTCCATGTGAAGAATGTGTTCATTCTGGTCACATTTTGGTATTTTTCACTTTTGCCTTGAGGTTAGGTAAAGAGCCAGGTGAAGCAGAGAGAGAGGCCGGGATCATGAGTCAAAGCAAGCTGATACATGGGGATGAGTACTAGACTCAGAGCCAGGAGACTGGGTTTCCTACCTTGCCTTCACTTTCCAGATAGCAGACCTCGGATAATCTCCCTTAGCTTTTTATCTTTACAAAGGTGTTGAAGTAAGTTAGCACTCAGTCTTGGCTATACATACAATTGGCTGGGGAAGTTTAAGAGATCCCTATTTTATCTGTTGTTGTTTTTTGTTTGTTTTTAAAGCATGTCCAGTAACTTTTCCTCCTAGCTCTGTTAAGACAGAGCTGCTTCCCTGGTGGTTCAGCTGGTAAAGAATCTGTGTTCAATATGGGAGATCTGGGTTCGATCCCTGGGTTGGGAAAATCTCCTGGAGAAGGAAACGGCTACCCACTCCAGTATTGTGGCCTGGAGAATGCCATGGACTGTATAGTCCATGGGGTTGCAAAGAGTGGCATGACTGAGTGACTAATTGACATGTAGCATGTGTAAGTTTAAGGTATATAACGGATGATTTGATAAACATATATAGTGTAATGATTACCATGTTTGTTAATAAGATTACTGAATATATCTGTCATCTCACATAGCTACCTTTTTTTTTTTTTGGTATGTGGTAAGAACTGACTCTGATGCTGGGAGGGATTGGGGGCAGGAGGAGAGATGTGTATAAGAGACAGGTATACGAATCACCTGGGCATGTTACTGAACTACAGACTGCCTCGGTAGGTCTACAGTGGGGCCTGAGATGCTGTTCATCTGACAAGCTCCCAGGATGCAGCGGTATTGCTAGTCCATGGGAACAGCCTGAGGTACTGAGATGAGGTCAGAAAATTGAGAGCCAGAAGAGAGAAGCAGAGAGAAAGAAAGGGAGAGAGAGGGAGCAAAAATAAAATTACTGAGAATGCAATTCTGCAGTGCAATGTAAAAAATGGGGAAAGAATGTTTCAAAGTAAGAGAGTGCTCCTGAGTGCAAGGACGATAAATGAGGATTAATTTTGACAAGTAATCCAGCATATGTAAATAAGAGCATAGTTTCAGCAGGTAAATGTTGGAAGTCACATTACAGGGGAGAGGTAGAAACACTAAGGGTGACTTTAAACCATCTAATAGAAAAGGTAAACAGAGAAAGAAAAATTGAGGTGTGGTAGTAGCTTTAATGCAGCTGTAATTGTAAGGGAAGCATTGCTTTAAAGATGAGGAGAACTCCTAAGTAGGCTTAGAGGAAAGAGGCAGTAGAGAAGAAATGCTTGACTGGAGAAAGAGAGGGAGACAGAATATGTATCAGAGGGAAAGAAAGGGGAGGGGGAAGAGGTTAAATCTAATCACAGGCAAAAGTTAGACATGAAAAAAGAACAGACGAAAACATAGAGACAGACGGTTTCAGGCAGAGGAGAGACGAGGGGAATAGATAACATTAATATCAGATGGTTTAATCTATGAGGGGATACAGAGCTAAGGCAAGTGAAAAGATCTAGAGCAGCCTCTGTGGCTGGCCTGACAAGGAACAAAAAGAGGGGAGTAAGGATGGCCTCAATGGCACCCCACTCCAGGGCTCTTGCCTGGAAAATCCCATGGACGGAGGAGCCTGGTGGGCTGCAGTCCATGGGGTCGCGAAGAGCCTGACATGACTGAGCGACTTCACTTTCATACATTGCAGAAGGAAATGGCAACCCACTCCAGTGTTCTTGTCTGGAGAATCCCAGGGACAGGGGAGCTTGGTGGGCTGCAGTCCATGGGGTCACACAGAATTAGACACGACGAAAGTGACTTAGCAGCAGCAAGGATGGCCAAGTAACACGAGCACACGCTGAGGTCAGATCGCATGAATGTGTAGTGTGGGCGAACGGGCACCATTCATCAGCGTTCTCAGGCGATGCACAGCGACAGCACACCGTGGCACAGAAGTAAGAGGTGTGGGCTTCCGCAGGTGGTGGGAGCTGGACAGGTGGGTCCATGTGAAGAATGTGTTCATTCTGGTCACATTTTGGTATTTTTCACTTTTGCCTTGAGGTTAGGTAAAGAGCCAGGTGAAGCAGAGAGAGAGGCCGGGATCATGAGTCAAAGCAAGCTGATACATGGGGATGAGTACTAGACTCAGAGCCAGGAGACTGGGTTTCCTACCTTGCCTTCACTTTCCAGATAGCAGACCTCGGATAATCTCCCTTAGCTTTTTATCTTTACAAAGGTGTTGAAGTAAGTTAGCACTCAGTCTTGGCTATACATACAATTGGCTGGGGAAGTTTAAGAGATCCCTATTTTATCTGTTGTTGTTTTTTGTTTGTTTTTAAAGCATGTCCAGTAACTTTTCCTCCTAGCTCTGTTAAGACAGAGCTGCTTCCCTGGTGGTTCAGCTGGTAAAGAATCTGTGTTCAATATGGGAGATCTGGGTTCGATCCCTGGGTTGGGAAAATCTCCTGGAGAAGGAAACGGCTACCCACTCCAGTATTGTGGCCTGGAGAATGCCATGGACTGTATAGTCCATGGGGTTGCAAAGAGTGGCATGACTGAGTGACTAATTGACATGTAGCATGTGTAAGTTTAAGGTATATAACGGATGATTTGATAAACATATATAGTGTAATGATTACCATGTTTGTTAATAAGATTACTGAATATATCTGTCATCTCACATAGCTACCTTTTTTTTTTTTGGTATGTGGTAAGAACTGACTCTGATGCTGGGAGGGATTGGGGGCAGGAGGAGAAGGGGACGCCAGAGGATGAGATGGCTGGATGGCATCACCGACTCGATGGACGTGAGTCTGAATGAACTCTGGGAGTCGGTGATGGACAGGGAGGCCTGGCGTGCTGTGATTCACGGGGTCGCAAAGAGTCAGACACGACTGAGGGACTGAACTGAACTGAAGAACTGTTAAGTTCTCTTAGCAACTTTCATGTATACTATGTGGTATTGTTAACTGTAGTTGCCATGCTGGATATTACATTCCCAGAACTTATTCATCCTGTAACTGGAAGTTTGTGTCTTTGACCAACTTCACTCGTTTGCACCCCCAACCTCCACCCCTGGCAACCACCGGTCTCTTCTGTTTCTAGGAGTTTTGTTTTTTAAATTCCACACAGAAGTTCAGTTATAGGGGGTTATTGGAATGTTGGAAAAATAGGTCAGAAGGTGAAATATCAGGTTGATGATTGAGGGAAAGGCCCCCATGTCATTGCTACTTAGGGTTGAGTTTTGTGACTGCACAGAAACCATTTTTTACTGGATTTCTATCAGGGACACTGTGTAGAGAATGCCAGAGCCTGATAGTTGAGAGCACATGGGTTCTAGCCAGTGCCAATCGCAGCACTTATAGACTGGGTCACCAGCTAACACTTTTGGGTCACTTGGGACTCTTGCCCAAACTGACATTGATGAAATCATAGAACCTTGTGAACTGCTAATTTCTTTCATACCTCTCATGACTGTTGCCCTCAGGTCTAGAATTCAGGCACATCAGGCATTGCTTTCTAATTTTCTTCTCTTTTATGCTCTGTGTTTTTTTTCCCTCTGAGTCATCTTCTCATTGCTTCCCACTGATGACCTCTCTCACAACCCTTTCTCTTGCTCTCCTGAAATCTTATTCCATTTCCACAAAATTCTCAGTCTCTTCTCAGAACTCACTGTGTTCTTGTCCTAATGTAAACTTGGCTTTTCCTTGACGTCATCACCTCTCAGGCAGCTTTCCTTAAAGATGCTAGCCATTTTTTTTTCATTTGCATCTCTGAAATAGTGGGTGATATTGACCTAGACCCAAGGTTTGTAACTTTCAAACCTCAACTCCCCAATTACATCCAGAAAGCCCCCTCTCTTTGAGTTATCTGATATGATGCACAACACTAACCCCTACTACCCTGCCTCAAGTCATCAGGTCACTTCCATGATTCATGAGGACTCTACAAGTGGCTACTCGTCAAAAAGTAACAAATGAAAATTATCTTCTCCCTGTGTCTTTCAGTATTCCAGTATCCCTCTCTGGAAGCAATTATTATCACCAAATTTTGAATATTCTTCCAGATATATTTTATGAAAAATAATCATAGGTATATATATGAATATACATGCATATTTATAAATCACTTGTTTTTAGAAATAGACAATGGTAAGATATTATATTCACTGTTCTAAAATGTTTCTTTTTTTGCTTAACAAAATATTTTATGTTTATTTTTAGTTGAAGTATAGTTGATTTACAGTATTAGTTTCAGGTGAATGATAAAGTGATTCAATATTTTTGTAGACAGTACTCCATTTAAAATTAATAAAATAATTACTATATTTCACTTTGCAGTATATCCTCATTGCTTATTAATTATTTTTTGTAACTTTAACCTTTTTATTTTGTATTGTGGTGCAGCTGATTAACAATGATGTGGTAGTTTCAAGTGAACAATGAAGGGATTTGGCCATACATATACATGTATCCATTCTACCCCAAACCCCTCCCATCCAGGCTACCACATAACATTGAGCAAAGTTCCATGTGCTGTTCAGTAGATCTTTGTTGGTTATCCATTTTAAATATAGCAGTGTGTTCATGACCTCCCCCAAATCCCTAACTATCCATTCCCTCCAACAACCATGAGTTCATTTTCTGTCTGTCTGTGGACTGTAGCCCACCAGGCTTCTCTGTCCATGGGGTTTTCCAGGCAAGAATACTGGAGTGGGTTGCCATTCCCTGCTCCAGGGGATTGTCCCCACCCAGGGATCGAACCCAGGTCTCATGCATTGCAGGCAGACGCTTTAACCTCTGATCCACCAGGGAAGCCCCAATTTTTTTTGAATACATAGTATAGTAGTTTTTAATCTCTTANATTCCCTGCTCCAAGGGATTGTCCCCACCCAGGGATCGAACCCAGGTCTCATGCATTGCAGGCAGACGCTTTAACCTCTGATCCACCAGGGAAGCCCCAATTTTTTTTGAATACATAGTATAGTAGTTTTTAATCTCTTAGTCTCATACCCCTACTTGCTCCTCTCCCACACTTGTTTCCTATACTACCTTTCTTCCACCTTTCACTACAGTATCCCAGAGCTTCTCATTGTCTGTGAGACCCTTTTCCATTTCTGGAAACTTAGAACTCTCACATCCCACTCCATCATCACAATCTTCTATTGTTCTAGGTCTTTGCTCTCTTAGTTTGACTATAAATTTATGCTAGTTTAGTCAAGATCTCTGATTTATTGACTGAAATATACATGCACAATTATATCTGAAATTTAAAGAAAAGAGATACAAATGAAATTATTTACAAAACATAAATAGACCCACCGAAATATAAAACAAACTTGTGTGTACCAAAGGGGAAAGCAGTGGAAGAACAATAAATTAGGAGATTGTGGTTAATATACACATACTACCATATATAAAATAGATATACAACAGCTCAGTTCAGTTCAGTCACTCAGTCGTGTTCAACTCTTTGTGATGCCATGGATTAGCATGCCATGCCTCCCTGTCCATCACCAACTCCTGGAGTTTACTCAAACTCATGTCCATTGAGTCAGTGATGCCATCCAACCATCTCATCCTCTGTCATCCCCTTCTCCTCCCACCTTCAATCTTTCCCAGCATGAGGGTCCTTTCCAATGAGTCAGTTCTTCCCTTCAGGTGGCCAAAGTATTGGAGTTTCAGCTTCAGCATCAGTCCTTCCAATGAATATTCTGGACTGATTTCCTTTAGGATGGACTGATTGGATAACCTTGCTGTCCAAGGGACTCTCAAGAGTCTTCTCCAACATCACAGTTCAAAAGCATTAATTCTTAAGCACTCAGGTTTCTTTATAGTCCAACTCTCACATCCATACATGACTACTGGGAAAACCATAGTTTTGACTAGATNATTGGATAACCTTGCTGTCCAAGGGACTCTCAAGAGTCTTCTCCAACATCACAGTTCAAAAGCATTAATTCTTAAGCACTCAGGTTTCTTTATAGTCCAACTCTCACATCCATACATGACTACTGGGAAAACCATAGTTTTGACTAGATGGACCTTTGTTGACAAAGTAATGTCTCTGCTTTTTAATAAGCTCTCTAGATTGATCATAACTTTTCTACTAAGGAGCAAGCATCTTTTAATTTCATGGCTGCAATCACCATCTGCAGTGATTTTGGAGCCCCCCAAAATAAAGNGAGGAGAAGGGGACGCCAGAGGATGAGATGGCTGGATGGCATTACTGACTCAATGGATGTTAGTCTGAGTGAACTCCGGGAGTTGGTGATGGACAGGGAGGCCTGGCATGCTGCGATTCATGGGATCGCAAAGAGTCGGACACAACTGAGCGACTGAACTGAACTGAACTGAAGGGAAGGGAGTTACAGGGTATATGACTAGCTCATGCTCAGTCATCTGACTGGTTGATGGCAAGGTAATAAGACAATGTCACAGGGATTAACATTATGAATCCTTAGGCCCCAATAGTTCTAGGAGCTGTGTGCTCATGGTCATCAAGTAGTTAATGTATTTCATGTGGTGGGAGTTTTAGCATCTGTAAGATAACTCAGGAAATGTGCACCAGATACTATTATCTTGGTACTTCAGAGAGAAGCTCCGACAGGAGAAGGATCCATCCCCTGCTCAGCTACATACCTGTGACAGCACTGAGGAGTTACCCAGATGGTTTAGAACAATCTCCTATCTCAAAATCCTTATTTAAGGATATCACATTCTTTTCCAAATAAGGTAGCATTTACAGGTTGCAGGGATTAGGGCATGGATATATTTTGTGTTCCCATTTATTAGCCTACCATAGATGGAAAAGAAAACTTAAAAACCTAGTAACTTCAAACCTTATGGAAGGTCATAGTTAATCATCTGAGGTGGGTCGCATAGAAACAAATAAATGAATTTCAAAATAAAATAGAATTTATTGAAGTTTATGTTAAAAAAAAAAACACCTGGAAATCAGTCTGAAAGAAGAAAAATGGCAATTCTCTTGCAGGTTTAGGACCAGCTGAAGCAAGCAACTGTCACTGAGTTGGGCTGCAAGGGAAGGAATCAGGTGAGAAGTAAATTTTGCTTAGACAAGAGAGTAGGAGTCATCTTAGATGAGTGCATGCTCAGTTGCTAAGTCATATCCAACTCTTTGCAACCCTATGGACTGTAGCCCACCAGGCTCCTCTGTCCATGGGATTTTCTAGGCAAGAATACTGGAGCGAGTTGCCATTTCCTTCTCCAGGGGATCTTCCTAACCCAGGGACTGAACTCGCATCTCCTGCATTGGCATGTGGATTCTTTACCACTGCACCACCTGGGAAGCCCAGTCTTAGGTGAGGACCTACCTTAAAATAACAGTTATGATACAGTGAAGTCTTGTTAGTATTGGGAGAGGACACTATATATCAACCTGAAATATAATTTGTTTCAAACCAGCAGTGGTAGCACAAACCATTAATCATGGTTTCCAAGGTACGATCCAAGAATAGATGCTATATAGTTAATGCATAATTAATTAATTATGGCCTTATAGAAACACCACTAAAAATCTAGACAATAGTGCTTGACTACACACTTATGCAAGAACTTTAATTAAGTGGAATTAATTAAATTAATGATCTAATGAACATAGGGATCTTTAGAAGGACTTGCAGCCCAGCCTCCCTACCTGGAGAATAATTGTCCCAGGAGATGCATTTGAGCACTGACCTGTCAAGGAAGGCACACTTGCTTGTATAGCCAAGTAGTTATTCAGAGACACAGCTCCTTAAATCTAATTTACATAATCCCTTTATTCTTAATTTTCTATTGTAAGAATTTAAAAAAACAGTCCATTGTTAATCATAGTAAAATCATTTTTCAAATGATCACGAATTTGCTTTGAAAAATAGAGAAAAGATTTTTATTGTGGATCAAGATAGACTAAAATTCAAAAAGAATCAAGGCAAAAATGCACCATAATTGCTCCTTTAGCAAAGACTATTGATTTCTTTGTCATCATCTCATCAAACAGAGAATGAGGGGAGAAAAATACCAAGTTCAAAGGGATCAGCTACGCAGACATTGGGCAGGAGCTTCCAGTGAAAATTTCTGCCTCATTAAAAACATTTAAAGGAAGCAGCTTGTCTTCAATGTAGGAATCATTATTCTTGGTTTGAGTTCATCCTCTGGAGTTTTCACCTCTTTAGAAGGGCACATTCTCTGTAATTTCTAAAAAGTGCTTTTTTAATGGGAGGGATTTATGTTAAGTTGGTTCAGGAAAGGTAGACAATTGCAGAGCCTTTTTAATGGACTACAAAAGACTGTCAAGTAATTAAATAGATTTTTTTCTTTTTCTTTAGATGGTTCCATGGTTTTAAAAACACTCCACTGAGCATGTAAAATCAATTTCCATTACTGACCTTGACCTTTGCAATTTTATAAACATGTTCTTTCCTTGGGTTTGGAATGTAGTTCAAAAGCAATAGTAGAAGACTAGAGGATGAGACAGATCCTTCTTATAAAAACTGCTGCTTTTCCAGTGAAAATCTCTGTTTCCCACAGGCATTCATTCAACTGTGTATGTTAAAGATATAATTGTATAAATACTTTTCCATTTTCATATTATTGGTGTATGTATGTGTTTCTATTGGAGGCAGGATTTGTTTTTCTCTACAAAAAAAATATTGCACTTTGTTTTCACTGCTAAGGGTTTTTTTTTCCCCTTCCCATTCCAAGACAGTAGCCAAGCTATTGTGTTCCTTTGCCCCAGGGGCCTTGGGTTGCTGAAGGAAAGCATATGTTGCCAGAGGCTGGCTTCATTCTTTGTGTGTATTTCTCTGTGGGGGAGGGTAGAGGGGAGTGGGACTGGAAAAGTATAATCATTGAGGGGACTATGCCCCATCACCTAGAGTGGAAGGAAAGAAAGATAATGGCTTTTGAGGGGTGCTGGGATTGGAAAGAGGATCGACTACTGGCAGTAATTCCTTGAAACATCAGGAGGGATTAGATTTGGGTGGTTTTCAAAAGAGATAACCCACCACTGCCCTACTTGTTAACTCCCAGTGAGAGGGTTCCTAGCAGACTCTAGGGAGGAAGGTCTCTAGAAGCCACCACCTTGGGAATGGAGATGATAGGAACTCTGGGTCAAGATTATCCAGGTGTCCTGGACAGTGAGCCTATCAGTGGGGACCACAGCCTTCTTTCAGTATTTCATATTGCAGAAGACAGTCCCCACCCCTAACCTTTGCATCACCTGGAAATAGGAGTGGAGGAAAGGAGTCCAGAAATGACTGAAATAGAATTTCCTGCCCCTTTGAAAGCTACTTTCTTTAAGCAGTTTAATCTGAAGAAATGTGATGATGTGATATTTCTTACACTCAGAGTTGTGGTGAAAATTTTATTGCCTTTCCTCTTTTTCCCACTTCATCTGTAAAATGACAATTATTAAACCACTCTTGCAAAGTTGTTCTAGCATGAAATTAGATGGCATGTATAAAGTGACTATATCACATAATATATGTTCAATAAATAATTACTAAGAAATATTTATGTGTCTCCACACCATTGCAAGAATGGAATCAGGTGTTCGGTTTTCAAAGAAGAACAAGACATGCTTTCGGTTCTCAAAAACTTTGTCATAATTAGAGATGTAGATTGAATATATAGAACTATTTAAAAGTACTAGATTCATAACTCTTAGCAAGAAATGCAAGATGTGTGAGGCCATAGGGAAATTGAGTAGAAGGATATGGAGGCAGGAATTGTGACATTAAACAGAAAACCTAGGCGAAGCTTAGAAGGGAAAACACTGGAGGTGAAAGGAATTTCTGTATGATATCATTGGCATGCAGCTTTGGGTTTTTTTCCCTAGTACCCTTTTCTCCTCATTTTTTAAAAAATGAAAGTTATAGGTGCACACACTTCACAGAGTAAACTAATTCAACAGGAATGTGCAAAGAAAAATTTAGTCTCTCTCATCTGCTTCTCTTTACCCACGGGAGGGGAAGTTTTCCCTACTAACCTTCTTGAGGTCTTTTGGCTGCTCTAATAATAAAATTGACACAAGACAGATTAACCAGAAGAAAAAAAAATTAATTCATAGCTATGGAGGTCTCGTAGAAATAGGATTCCCAAAGTGATCAAAGCAGGCTGTTTCTATATCATCTTAACACAGAGGAAACAATTATTTGTGAAGATTTAACAAACAATGAGTCTTGTGCTTGGGGTAGACACAAATGAAGAAGTAACTAAGTTTGTTTGTATAACTTTCTTAGTCTTGAATTCCCTAACTTTTGGTGTTGAGGATGTTTTCTATCCTCCTTGGTATATAGAAGATACCTTTACAAGGGAGATTTCTTTCTCACTTTCACGGGGAAAGAGGAAGGTCAGAGTGTTTTAGTATCACTTTTTTTTTTTTTTTGCTAGTTGTTTCTTGACTGATTTTAATTTGAAATAATTGATATGTCATTTTGGTATCTTTGAGGGTAGCTTGCCTTGAACCCCCCCAGTTTTCTCCTCTAAGACTTCCCTGGAAGTTTCTTTCACATGTTAAAAGCTGAGCTGATGGATTTTCCTATTATTTCATTGAATCAGGTTCTTAGTCCTGAGCATAGGTCAGTTTAGTTAAACTAATTTCAGAATATGGTGATACAAGTGGGCTCCCAAAATCAGGCCTACATTGCACAAGCAATTGGGTATTTGAGAAGAGATGTATCTATGGAAACAAAAAAAAGCAGAGGTTAATGATTGGAGCCAACTTTAGTCAGTTTCTGAGCCCAGGAGGTAGCTAGTCAAGGAGATTTCTAGATGTCAAAAGTTGAAGCATCTTTTGCAGTTTGAAATATCTCTGATGATCTTATCAAGTGTTCAGGAAAACTTTCTGAGCAGCCTGCACAACAGACATGAAGAAGATTGCTTAAAAATATGAGCGATTTCTGTGATTTCTTTGAAGTTTATATCAAGTCATCTAGCTTCGATCTGCAGGGCTTCAGGAAAAAGGACAATCTTAGGCAATCATTCCAAGTAAAAAGGATGGGAGGAAAAGTTTGAAACCTGTTTCAAGAGTTGTAGTCAGATATTGGAGGATACCAGAAGAATTAAAGATGTCATTCAGTTAATAGGTAGAAAGCAAAATCTTGAAGACAATTAGTAAAAGTAGAATCTGATATCTTCAAGTGTGTTTTATAGCAGCTTCCACTGAAACATAATTTTTCTCTCTAAAATCACTTATACTTTTACCAAAGATAGCCTTTAAGACTAATTTGTTTATAAAATAAGTCTAGATTTAATACATCTGACATGGCTATTTATATGAGTTTGTAAAATAAGTCTGCTGCCAAGTCGCTTCAGTTGTGTCCGACTCTGTGTGACCCCATAGACAGCAGCCCACCGTCCCTGGGATTCTCCAGGCAAGAACACTGGAGTCGGTTGCCATTTCCTTCTCCAGTGCATGAAAGTGAAAAGTAAAAGTGAAGTCGCTCCATCATGTCTGACTTCGAGCGACCCCATGGACTGCAGCCCACCAGTCTGCTCTATCCATGGGATTTTCCAGGCAAGAGTACTGGAGTGGGGTGCCATTGCCTTCTAGATTTAATACATCTGACATGGCTATTTATATGAGTTCACTGCAAGAACAGTGATTACAGGTTTTTAAAAAATCTGTTTTGCTGGCACTTTTCGTAAGGAATCTTCAAATTGAACGTTTTAAAAAATCAAGTAATTAATTATTTGGGGGGGGGGGTCTGCCCTGGGTCTTTTTCACTGTGCACAGCCATGGGCTTCTCATTGTGGTAGTTTCTCTTGTGGGGTACAGGCTCTAGGTACAAGGCTTCAGTAGCTTTTGCACATAGGCTCAGTAGTTGTGGCACACGGGCTCAGCTGCCCCCCAGCATGAGGAATCTTCCCAGACCAGAGATCACACCCACGTCTCCTGCGTTGGCAGGCAGATTCCCAACCAATGGACCACCAAGGAAGTCCCAGAGCAAACTTTCAATAGCCTCTCAGGGCTAAGAAGCCAAGCCAAAGATTTGCCATCGGATATCTCCTGCAATATTGATAGATTTGAGTGAATCCCTTTCTTCTTCAGGTCCCCAAAATATCCTAAGATTCCTGAGCCTGCCTGGGAACCGATCTTCCTTACACACCTGGTAAGGTTTCTGGGAAACCTGTAAGCAAGGTAGCGGGCTGATTTTCCAAGGGACTTTATTGGCTCCATAAAGTCAATCTTGGTTCATCAAAGCTGTCTGGTCATATCTGGATCTATGTTCATTCTCAAGTGTGAAATTCCAGCTAAAGCCTTGGCAATAAAATCACTGTTTCTAATTGTGTCCTGTTACAAGAAGAGTAGATGCTTATTGAACCTATGGAAGCAACTGTATTGCCATGAAAATCAGAATAATCACTGTGAGTTTTCTGAGTTGCAGAGGGATCAGTAAGGGAGAAAAATGATAAACATTTCTATTCTGCTTACAAAGATAAAATTTATCAAACTACTCTAAGTTGTTAAAAGAGAACAAATAAGCTCTAAGTTAGATAAAGGAGAAGTTTTTCTCAAATCTGGAGGAACAAAACATCTTTTGAAAATTAGCAATGTTTCAAGCGAAAAAAATGATAAAACATTGTAATCATCTTCCTTAGTACACACAGTCCCCTGTAGTTAATCCTTGTTCATCTTCCTCTTGTTAGTTTTATTTTAAACAAAGACACTATTGCTTGTGAAGATTTAACAAAACAAAAGAGCTTGTACTTGGGGTAGCAAGCTAATAAACAAAGTAACAAAATTTACCTACACAGCTTTCTTAGCCTTGAATTCCCTAACTCTTGGGATAAGGATACTTGCTATCCTCCTGTTACAGGGAGGATTCCTTCACATGGGAGATTTATTTCTCATTTTCAGCAGGACAGAGGGGAGTCAGAGTTGCTTTTTACATCTTATTTCCCACCAGTTGTTTCTTCAGTTCAGTTCAGTTCGGTCGCTCAGTCGTGTCCAACTCTTTGCGACCCCATGAATTGCAGCATGCCAGGCCTCCCTGTCCATCACCAGCTCTCGGAGTTCACCCAAACTCATGTGCATTGAGTCGGTGATGCCATCCAGCCATCTCATCCTCTGTCATCCCCTTTTCCTCCTGCCCCCAATCCCTCCCAGCATCGGGGTCTTTTTCAATGAGTCAACTCTTTGCATGAGGTGGCCAAAGTATTGGAGTTTCAGCTCCAACATCAATCCTGCCAATGAACACCCAGGACTGGTCTCCTTTAGGGTGGACTGACTGGATCTCCTTGAAGTCCAAGGGACTCTCAAGGGTCTTCTCCAACACCACAGTTCAAAAGCATCAATTCTTTGGCCCTCAGCTTTCTTCACAGTCCAACTCTCACGTTCATACATAACCACTGGAAAACCATAGCCTTGACTAGACAGACCTTTGTTGGCAAAGTAATATCTCTGCTTTTTAATATGCTATCTAGGTTAGTTGTTTCTTAAGTAACTTTAATTCAAAATAATCAATATGCCACTTTAGCAAGCTTTGGGACAGCCCTTTGTGAGCCTCAACACTCAGAAGCAACCACTTTCAACACTTTTTTTTCCCCTTTTCTACATCATATGACATGTGGGATCTTAGTTCCCCAACTAGGGATCAAACTTGTGCCCCTGCAGTAAAAATGCAATCTTAACCACTGGACCACCAGGGAAGTCCTGATTATTTATTTATTTGTTTAGGCTTAGTGGCAGCATGTGAGACCTAGTTCCCTGACCGGGGATCAAACCTGGGCCCCCTACATTGGGAATGCAGAGTCTCAGCCACTGGACCACCAGGGAAGTAATCAAATCTTTTATTTGTTTTGTTCGTTTTCCCCCTTAGGTATCTGATCTTATTTTTTCTAAGTTATATACTAATATTTCCATTCTTGATTTTTTTTTTTTTTAGTCATTATCTATTAATATTAATGAGCTTCTCAGGTGGCTTAGTGGTAAAGAATCCACCTGCCAATGCGAGAGAGCTGGATTTGATTCCTGGGTTGGGAAGATCCCCTAGGGAAGGAAATGGCAATGCACTCCAGTGTTCTTATCTGAGAAATCCCATGGACAGAGGAACCTGGCAGGCTACATTCCATGGGATCACAAAGAGTCAGACATGATTGAGCAACTAACACTATAACATTATAACAACAACAAATTAATATTGACAGGTCTCATTTTGGAAGAGGAGTTTTCTTTAGTCCTTATACTTTCACCCTGTCCCAGTACATGCATTTCTTTTTGCTCCCCATCTGTCTAGTATAGTTATTTCATAATTTGTGATAGAGCAAAAGTATTGCATTATATTGATGATGTAAGTGTTATTCACAGCTATGCCTTATAGAATACAGTGACTTATATAAGTATGATTGTTTCTCTGATTCACAATTGTATTTTCTCTGGATTAAAAAATTTTCCTTTAATTGGAAATAAAATAGTTTCCTATGCATGCTTAATGGAAATGTTCTACCAATTGCTTAAATCTCTTGATGTGTCAGACACGTCTAGTATTGTGATGTTGCATATCCCTGAAGCATTCGTTCCTGAGGCATGCTAACCTGCCCTCATTTAAAAGACTGTTCTTAGTGTCCTCACATACCTGTGATCATTCAATTGCTCATGACCAGGCTTCTCTGACTCCCTCCACTTCTC